>JAIEZT010000068.1:24686903-24945976 GCA_019594935.1 Periophthalmus modestus | reverse complement strand
GGACCCATACTTTGCCACCTTGTGGGCCAAGCGAAAAAACAGCACTAGGACTATCAGGGGAGGCCTCTGAGCACCATATTAATGTAAGCGGTGTGGGGCCCTGAATTTTGGGCCCCGCGAAGGTGATGGGCCCCTCATTGTTGGTGGGCTCTTTACGACCGGGCCTCATGTAGTGAGAAATGAGTACACACACAACACACACACAATGCAAGTACACACACACACACACACACACACACACACACACACACACACACACACACACACACACACACACACACACACACACACACACACACACACACACACACACATATAGTTTCTAGCAACTTCTTTTTACTTGTTACCTACTGATTCAAAATTCGGCACGTTCATAGCATTTTAGGCGTGAGCGGATACAGTTTAGGGCAAAACACACAGCAAGAAATCTGATGTTTAAGCTTTGTGTTCATGTAAATTACAATTTACCATTTGTTTGATGAAAAAATCCTTAGTCTCTAGTGGGCCCTAAGCAGAATTTGCCTTGGGGCCCGTCACCACATTAGCAACACCAAATGAACTCAGCTATTGATGGCACAAATCCCACATTGATACTGTGCATACTCTACTTATCTCTACAGATTACAGGCTGTATAAATACCACACCATACAGAAAGATGCAGTCACAAGCTTTTGTATAGATATCAAGTATAGATATCAAAGCTATACAGTTATTTATGATATTGATATTTTTACAAGAACTGGTTGTTTAGACTAAACCAGTTTTAATATACTAAAATATACAAAATAAATATACTTTCTCCTTTATATATTTATGTTTGATATGATAAACAATGCCAAGAGCAAGTGACTGAAGTCAGTCAGTTGTTAATAGATTAGTAACATAATTTAATACACTTGCCTATAACATTGAGTCAAATCGCATTCATATAACAATTTCTCACTTCATCACAGGAAGTTTGTGGTTATTTGTGATTATTACGTTATTTATTAATCCCCCAAGTGCAGTGTTCCATGCTAGAAATCATAAAAAACTTGAACAATGTCGTTTATTTTCAGTTTCATGGCACAATACATGAAAGAACTAATTGCTTTCACTGTTGCGCTTCCTTTTTCAGAGTTCTTCAATGGCGACAACAGTTCCATCATTTGCTGTCAGACATACAACAAAACCAAAAAGTTGAAATCTGTAAGTTCTGAACATCATGAACTGACGACGCTGAGTCAGATATGGAGAGAGGAGGAAGACGCAGGTGGAGCAGAGCGTGGATCTGCTGCACAAAAGGAGGAAAATTATTTAGACCAATACAGGGAAATGCGGAAAATATTTCTGGAAAGACCAACAGTTGAATTTATTGAGTTGGATGAGCTTCCACCAGTGGATCAAACTACACTGAAAACTCAACCTTCAGTGGATTTAACCACGGTTACAGTTAAAGACAAAGGACTCCCTTATGCCCTAAAAAGCTTGTCAAAATTACTGAGATGGTAAATCTCTCCCTAATATTGATAGTCCAGCTGATTTACCTCGCAGTAAAAAGAGGAAGTCTGCCAATAGCAAAGAGAAACACACAAAACAACAGGGGCAAGAAACTGACACAAACTTAGAAATTCATAAATCCCAAAGTCCTCACAAATATGACAATTTAGAGGAGGAAGAAATGACCAAAAGTTCAAGGGGGAGAACAAAGACTAGTGAAGCAAAGGACACAACGCTCTCTCGACTTTACGCACTAGTCCAGATCAGAGAAAAAGTACAGATTTAAGAGACGACAAATCATCACAACCAAAGACTCATCTCCCATTGAGACTAAGTCCTCTGTATTTTTTTATTTATTCATATATTTAAATGTGTGTGTTTGTGTAATTATTATTTATTGTTTATCATGGTCTAAGGAACTTTGGAAGGTGAGGTGTCCATATTGATGAGGCAAACAGCCCCACGCCCCGGGACAGTTCGGGTCACGAGGGAGCGGCTCGTGGGTGTGACGTTGAGCATTCAGGGGAAGGTTCTAGAGCCTAGCAGCACGAGCGAAGCAAAGGAAAAAATGCTGTCTCGAAAACCTCGAGAACGTATGTACTAAAACTCCTCAGACTTAACTTTTTTTTTCATTTAACAAAAGAATATATGTATATATGAATATATATGTATATATATATATATATATATATATATATATATATATATATATATATATATATATATATATATATATATATATATATATATATATATATATATATACACACACATATATATATATACACACACATACATACATACATATACATATAGATATATATATATAGATATATATATATATATATATATTTATTTAAATCATTATTACAAGAAGGACGTCTGCCGTCCATAGCAAAGAAACACAAGAACACGACCAGTTTCATTGAACAAAAGAATATATATATATGTTTGTTTATTTATTTATTTATGTTATTTATTATTTAAAATGTGTTTGTGTAATTAAGCGCCCTGCACCCTGGGCATTTTTGGGTCATAGTTCAAAACAAAGAGAAATTTCTTTGAAAATTTTCAATCGCTTGAACTATATCAACTCTGGCAAACAGCCACAACTCAGACCCCCATTTAACTTTTAAATTGTTAAAATGACAATTTAACATAAACCACATTTTCGTTTCTGTGACATTTGAGGAATTAGAAACATCCTTTCAATGGCTGATGCTAAGAAACTCATTCACACATTTGTGTCAAGAATGGACAACAGAATTTGCACTACTGGCTAAAATGCCACAATTACTCTTTGAACTGTCTCCAATTAATCCAAAATTCTGCAGCGAGATTAGTGACAAGGACAAAAAGACGAGAGCAGGAACTCCTGTAGTTGCTTCCCTTCATTGGCTGCCAGTTGAAGCTAGAATACACTACACTACAGTTTTACTCTTAACTTACACAGTTTTACACGGTTTCACTCATTCCTACATTACAAATCTTAATGTGCCCTACCAATAAAGCAACTTGCTCTCAAAATGCAGGCTTCCTTTTACTCCCGAGGGTCTGCAGGCTCACAGCTGGAAGAAAGGCTTTCAGTCACCAGGAAAAAACAATCTTAATTTTTAAAACAAGGCTCAAAACCTTTTTATATAAATCAGTATATGGTGATTATGTGAATCACCTTCACTATTTTATCTGTTTATGTTCATGTTTCAGTTTTATACTTGTTACCTATTTATTGTATTGTTTTTTATCCTGGTAAGAGCTTTGAGACACACTGTGTGAAAAGTGCTGTACAAATGCAAAATACTTGAGAGAGCGCAGAGTTAAGTGTGATCAGATCGTACCCAACAATATTCTGTAACATGTGCATGTGTGAACGGGGCTCACTGCTCAGTGTTACTGCATTTTGTACCCAGCAATTTTCTGGGAAATATATATGAATGTGGCTTTAGTTTGTTAAGAAGAATTGTGGCTATTTTCTGAGTGGAGCCAAAGCAAAATTCAGATTGAAAATAATGTAAAAACAGGGCTAGAAAATTCATTGATTTAAGTGTTTTAAATGGACATATAATGGTGTATTTGTCGTCCTAATAATGCAGGACTCTGCTCGTCTCTGTCGGTATTCACGCGTTACTGAAAGTAGCATTAGCAGATAAAAGTTTTAAAGTAGTGCACAGTGATAAATGTAGATACTTTATAATATTAAAATTTAAAAAACAAACATGAAAAAGTAAAGCGACCTATTAGTTTCTATGAGTTCTTGGGTAAAATCGTACAGTCACATCATGTTCGCTGGAACTGGACATTCGTTACTATGGGTTACCATGGCGACGATGTCTCTTGGATGGAACCCCCATGGGTTGCCATGGAAACTTGTCATCAAAGGATATGACTCAAAGAACCTTTATCTCCATGAAAATAACCTTATGACATCACAACTGTTAACAAATGAATAAATGTAGGCGTCGGACAAGCAAACATACGAGAGAGATCCATTTGAAAGAAAGATGGAGTTTCGTATTGTAGAGGAGAATAGGTCCATGACCGCAGATGAGTTTATAGACAATATTATAGCTAAAACGTCTGAACAAGTCCATGAACTGACAACTCTGAGTCAGATATGGATAGAGGAAGAAGCCACAGGTACAGCCGAGTCTGGTTCTGCCGCACAAAAGGTGGACAATTATTTAGACCGGTACATGGAAAGGCAGACAATATTTCTGCAAAGACCAACGGTTGAATTTATTAAGGAGGATGGGATGTCAGCAGTGGATCAAGAGAATACACTGAAAACTCAACCTTCAATGGATTCAACCACGGTTCGATCTAAAGACGAAGAGAGTAGTCCTAAAACTGAGAGTAAGTCCTCCATAACCACAGACCCAATTACATCTACCATTTTAGTTAGAGCAAAACCTGACAGTAGTCCTATGAGAGATCCAACTACTCCTGACCGTAGTCCTATGAGAGATCCAACTACTCCTGACCGTAGTCCTATGAGAGATCCAACTACTCCTGACCGTAGTCCTATGAGAGATCCAACTACTCCTGACCGTAGTCCTATGAGAGATCCAACTACTCCTGACAGTAGTCCTATGAGAGATCCAACTACTCCTGACAGTAGTCCTATGAGAGATCCAACTACTCCTGACAGTAGTCCTATGAGAGATCCAACTACTCCTGACATCCAAGAAAAACAAGGACGTATCTCTCCACCTGCTCAACACATTGAACCTGTTCCACTAAATACTGACAGTCCCCTACACACATGTGAGCATTTTAGTGAGCCACAGAAAAACACTTTTCCTCCCATAGACAGGGATACAATAGATGCATTTGAAAAATTTTGGGAGGATTTAAAAGAAATTCAAAGAGAGTACATTAGCAGTAACACTCGGGACTCTCAGACACAAGAAAAACTAGGTGCAATTGAAAGGGAAATTTTACAGGAAGTTGCTGAGACAGTTTCGAACATAGTCTTGCAACAAATATCAAAATATAATGAGCAAATTTATGAGGAGGCACTTTCAAAGTTTGTAGACTGGATGATGGCAGACAGAACATTTAACTTGATGCTATCATCAGTTGCCAGTGCACTGAATGAACCTCCAAAAGTTTACGGGTGTAAAGCACCTACGAAAAAGTCACATGGTCAAAAACGTCGACCAGCAACAAGGTGGAGTCGAGTGTTTAGACAAGGAAAGACAAAGGTTCATCCAGCTGTAGTGGTAACTGAGGACCAGGGAAAACAGACTGAACATGCTCCTGAAGACTTGTGCTGCTGCCAGATCTTAAAATATCTGTGCAACAGCATGTGTAAGGAATGTTTCTGCTTTCCACAAAACAGTAGGTCAGATGGAGAAGAGCCACCACCAAAGACATCGTGGTGGAGACGACTGTTTAAACGTCGAAAGAACAAGGTGCGTCCAGTTTAGCTCATAGGGGCCCAACAATGACAGGGGGACGTGCTCCTGAAAAATGTCTGTGCTTCCCTCAGTCGTCCAGGTATGATCCACAGTAATAGAAAAATTTAAAGTCCTTTAACTGGACAAAAAGTTGTAGGAGTGAAGACGTTTGGCTCCTAATCCAAGCCACTTCTTCACAGCTGAAGAAGCGGCTTGGATGAGCAAAACATCTTTACTCCTACAACATTTTGTCCAGTTAAAAAGTGCTAAAAGGTTCATTTTAGAAAAACATTCCATGAAAACATCACCTTTCACATTACACTGTCACATGTACACTCACCCAAACCAAGTTAAACCAGTGTAACGAGGGAACAGTCGTTAGATTGTAATGACTGGTCCCTCTCCTCTTTTGATCAAGAACACTGCTCACCTGCTCCAGCATCTGACTGTGCTCCTGGTTCATATTGGCTTGTTCAGTTTTTTATTCATTAGAAAAAGTAAATAGGAATGACCACATAATTAAAAACTTATATGTCAAATTTTAAGTTTAAAGTCTTTTTGGTTGTGTTTATCCCATAGACTGTATATATTGTATTATCCAGTCTATGTTTTTTCCTGGTCTAAGGGACTTTGGAGGGAGGGGTCTCTAGATTGAGTTACTTCGTCAGCATGTTTGATTAGCTTAGCACACATTGTCATGGCAACACTTAACAAAAAGAAACAAATTCATTTATTCAAATGAGGCAATAGACTAACTTGGCAGAATTATCCCACATTTAACACATTAGGCCTGGAGTGATTTTTTTGGATGAAAGGTGTGATCTAAACTAGATTAAGAAATTAGATAAAGCTTCTCTAGGGACTAAAGACTAGAAAGTGATACCAACACGCAAGTTGTGTAATGCATGAGGCTGTACTGACTTCCTCCTGGTTCAGACTTACTTTTATGTGGGGTTAGACCTCGTCTAGTCCTGGTTTAGAGAATATACCATCACAGGATAGTCATAAACTCACCTGCCTGTGGCTTTGTCTCTGCACAACACCTGGTGCCCTGCCCGGGAGGTGACGCTTCACTGAACACTTTTAATCTCCTTTGTTTTCTGTGTCACATTAGTCATACTGTTTATGTAAAGATATTTGTTGTGATGGTTGTGACAGTATTTGTAGTATTTGATATTTGTGCATATTATATTACACCGTTTTCTATAGTTATCATTTGAGATTTATAACAAATAAATTATACATTTGCTTATTATCAAAGTTTCATATATGTACTCTTCTTGTCTTCTCCTGAGAACTGGCCTATGTTTACACCATTGGAAGTTTAAATATTTATTTTAACTATGGCAAAACATAGACCGCCACCCGAACCGAGTCAAGTATAAACTCATATTTTGAAAGCACACTTGAAGCTCTGACTTGTGTCATTTGTATGAGTTTGTGTGTGAAGCTCACGGCTGGATGAGATGGTCCTACTGTGGCCTGTACCTCTTTGTCTGTAAAATAAATCATTTCACAGTTTTTATTTGCATTTCTACTACTCATAGACTAGTAGAGGTAAAACTTAGTTCAGGGGGCATATCAGACATGTTGCTCTTTGACGTGCTTCATGGAGGCACAGCTGTTCCACTGTGCTGGTCCTCACCAAGACGAGAGAAAGTCTGAGGGGCAGAGACACAGTTATTACAGACCGACCGAAACCCAGGACATGAGCACTTCACAGTGACAGGCTGGACTCATTTCACTGGGTGACATAATTATCTTTAGGATTTAACTAAAACAACTTGTCTAAATTGAACAATAATTATGATTCGACTGATAAAAATAAATGTTGTGATTTATTTTGTTAAAAGGTTTACAGAACAAAACCACCGTTGCTCCCACATTTGACATTGTTTGGTCCTAAAATTAGCCCATTTTGGTCCTGATATGGCGTTGGGTCGGTCCTGTTCTAGTCTTGTTTAGTCCTGGTTTAAAACTACATTTTGATTTGGTAAATATGCAGGTGCACATGTGCCCCAAGTCTACATTGGGAGAGGGCTATAAGAAGTTTGTGGCGCATAATGGAAATCCTTGACAATATTCCAGAGTGTGCACTGCAAACTCCATCTCGGAGTCCATCATTGTTTGCAGGTGGAGGAACGTCAGGGCGATGGTGTCCACTGCCGTACAGGCCAGACTGGAGCACAGGTCGTTCACCTGAACAGAGACATAATACTTTCAGTTTTAGCAGGTGCCCAAAAATTGTAACAATAATGAATTAAACATGTCATGGATGTACTATTATTGTTTAATACTATAACCATGTCATATTTAATTCATTATTGTCCTGTGTATCCAGCAAAACCGACTCCTGGGTGGAGGGCCTGGAGGACATGCTGACACAAGAGCTTCACAGACCTCAGCAGGAATGTCAAAGGCTTCTACATGGGCTTTGGAAGCTGGGGCCCGAGATGCAGGGGCCCGGGGTGCTGTCGACGCTAGAGCGGGGGTTTTAGGTGCAGCCTGTCGGTCAGGGGCCTGGTGGTTTATGTGCAACAGAGCGCTTTCTGAAAGGGGGGCATAAAGTTCTGTCCTGGATTTTAGGAGTTGGGAAATGTGATGTCCAGTCAATAGATGCAGGAGGCTGGACAAGAGGCATGAACATTGTCATTGTATCTTTTCATTTATATAATTAACAATTATGTATATGATAAACTAAAACAAGAATAGAGAAATAGCTTACATACATGAAAAAGTGCCTCTGAAGCATTGGCCATTTTCTTTGAGAGGGTGGCATTTGATGGAAACAGCGTAGAGGTCAGGTAAGTAATCCAACAGCTTGGTCCTCTGGGGACAGAAAAAAAATTGAGTTCAAATAATTTGAAAAATAAATATATAAAAAGATGTAACACTTGCCTTCAGAGAGTGACATAGTGGCTTTATTGCTTTCTTGAAAACGGCATAGAACAATGATTTTTGTTGCAGACCTGCCAGCGCTCCCTCAACTCCTCGACATGGTCCAGTCGTCCATATGTGATTATTCTCTGGACTCCATCACGGGCCTGAAAAAACAAACAAATGGCAGTAGAAAATGAACCATTATCATAAAACCAGTGATGTACACCTCTGAAAATAGCATTTACCAGGTGTGTCACACTCAAAGTCACAAAGGGCCAAATTTAAAAACTGTGACTAAGTCGTGGGAAGAACTAAATATTTATTGAAAAATCTCAACAACATCTGCATATTTTTCAGAAGGGGTGGATTAAATTTAAGTGAGGCGACAGGTAACAGAGGCTAATGAGAGTCAACAGAAGTGGTGGGGGCCGGGCAGGCCAATACAGCTATAGTAGTTGCAAGGCATTCTGGGATTTATAGTATTAGTACCGCAAAAAATTAGTCCAAACATTACCCAGGAATGCTTGTACAAAGTTTGCCAGTGTGATCACCTCCTGTCCCTCCAACATATGGAGGCTTCATTCCCATCATCCTGGATGGTCGTCTGCTCCACTGACTCTTGACAGAAAACCCACAGAAAGTTTGTGGAGGTGGAAAGTCCCTTAAATGATTCCATGAAAATGTAAAGTTAAAACCAAACAACAGCAACAATGTTTCCATGAAAAAAACGGGATGTGGAGGCTTCTGTGGAGGTGCTCACTCAGTAAGTTCATGTCTTTATATGTTTTTCAGCGCACAAAAAAATATCCACAATGAAAACTCGTGCTTTTGATGTATATTTTTGGCTAAAAAGTTGCACATGGGGCTTTAAATGGGACCAAGCACAGCCGGTTAAAGATGACATATTATATTACGTAATGATCCCATTGGAGTTTGCCTCCTATTTTGATCGCTCGGGCCAGCTTTCCCCTATTTGGTGGCAGTGGTGGGATCCAGGCCAGTAGGAGGCAGTGAAGATGAAGTCCACAACACAGAACCCAAAGAAGTCTTGTGCTGAGGCTGATGGAGCAGCTGGTGTACCCAACAAGCAGAGGCCAGTCAGAAAACCACAGGTGGAAAACATGGGACAATTAAGAAGTTTATGGCAACTCAAAAGGCAACAGAGGCTGTGCGAAGTGCAGCAAGCGTGTGTGGAGATTGCAGAGGACGCCCCTGAAATGAGGATGGCGTCTCGTGCGGAGGTCCACCACAGAAGGACGGAGCTGCTTGGGGCTCTCAGGACGTTGTAGGTGTGGCACGTGGTGGCGGAGGACTGCAGTGTGCGCGACGTCTGTGGCCGCCAGGAGCTGCTGTCTGGAACTGTGGACCAGTTTATGCTCAACTGTAGTTGTGTGCAGTTGGAGCCAGTAATCGGAGAACGATGTGGTTCTTCAGGAAAGGTTCCGGCTGTGGGTAGAGGTTTGCCAGCTCTGAGTTCGACAGGCCTGGTGATGGTCTGCTAGAGAGACTGGGAACCGCTTGGACCTGGACTCTTTCGAGAAGTAAGGTACTGTCATTGAAGAAGATGCTCTTGATACAAGAGGAGCTTTGGACACTTTGAAGTAGCCTGTCTCATTTCGGGAAAGAGTGTAATTTAGTTTTTGTTTAGTTTTCATTCATTTAATCACCACACACAAACATTTGTTACTTCAAAGTCATTTTATTCGGTTAAAGTTAGTTAATTGGTTCATATTGCATTTACTTACCTGAAGCTCCACATGGTCCAGACAAAAGAGGGGGCGTGCCCAATGTCTGCCACTTTTATAGGCTTGGCTGTGGCTGTGGGCCGGACCATGTGGAGGGGAGAACTGGGTTTTGAGTTCATTTTGTTTCTTTTGTTTAAGGTCTTAGGTATTTAGTTTTAATGTTGTAAGTGTTTATAGTTTATTTTTTATAAACACTATATTTCAGTTATGGGCTCAAATCACCATCTCCAGTGAATATATCGCCATTGTCTCTGTCCAGTCTCCTCAGGTTGGACCAAACTACTCAGAGACTTGACTATGTACAGACTGAAGACTACACAGATGATTATGATTACTCTTCTAGTCCTGGAGAAGGGCCATCCTTTTATTGTGCTGTCCCACATGCTCACACAGCACAAGAAAACCAAGGACATATCACTTTTCCTCCCATAGACAGGGAAACAATAGATACATATGAAAAATGTTGGGACGATTTAAAAGAAATTCAAAGAGAGTACATTAACATTAACACTCGGGACTCTCAGACACAAGAAATACTCGGTGCAATTGAAAGGGAAATTTTGCAGGAAGTTGCTGAGACAGATTCAAGCATAGTCTTACAACAAATATCTACAAATAATGAGCAAATTTATGAGGAAGCACTTTCAAAGTTTGTAGACTGGATGATGGCAGACAGAACATTTAACTTAATGTTATCGTCAGTTGCCAGTGCACTGAATGAACCTCAAAAAGTTTACGGGTGTAAAGCACCTATGAAAAAGATAAACAAAAGACCATGGATTACAAAATGGCCCAAAAATAAATCTGAACGCTCTCCAAAGACGACTGAAACCTGCAATCAGTCACATGGTCAAAAAAGTCGACCAGCAACATGGTGGAGTCGAGTGTTTAGACGAGGAAAGACAAAGGTTCATCCAGCTGAAGTGGTAACTGAGGACCAGGGAAAACAGACTGAACATGCTCCTGAAGACTTGTGCTGCTGCCAGATCTTAAAATATCTGTGCAACAACATGTGTAAGGAATGTTTCTGCTTTCCACAAAACAGTAGGTCAGATGGAGAAGAGCCACCACCAAAGACATCGTGGTGGAGACGACTGTTTAAACGTGGAAAGAACAAGGTGCGTCCAGTTTAGCTCATAGGGGCCCAACAATGACAGGGGGACGTGCTCCTGAAAAATGTCTGTGCTTCCCTCAGTCGTCCAGGTATGAGCCACAGTAAAATAATGATGGACGATGGGCAGTGAAACGTCTTCACTCTTACAACTTGTGTCCAGTTGACAGATTTTATTTTTTTATTTTATTATGGATCATACCTGGACGAATGAGGGATTACACAGACAAAATTTCAGTAATTTAATTACTTTTTTTTTTTTTTTACAGTAGGTGATAGTAGGTAGTAGTAGGTGTAGGTGATTTCTCTGGGTCAGATCGTCCCCAACAGCCGACGTACGTAAAGTACGTACACACACCCATTATGACAATAGTCTGACAACAAATATCTACACATAATGTGCAAATTTATGAGGAAGTACTTTCAGAGTTCATAGACAGAACATTTAACTTGATGTTATCGTCAGTAGACAGTGCACTGAATGAGCCTCAAAAAGTTTACAGTCGTAAAGCACCAACGAAAAAGATAAAATAAGACCATGGTTTACAAAATGGGTCAAAAATAAACCTGAGCCGTCTCCACAGAGGCCACAGAGCCACCACCAAAGACTTTGTGGTGGAGACGACAGTTTAAACGTGACAGAATAAGATTCATCCAGTTTGGCATAAAGGGCCAAACAGTCATCCTGAAAATGTCTGAGTAATCCTCAGTCGTCCAGGTGTGATCCACAGGAAAAGAAAAATATAACATGTGAACTGGACAAAAAGTTGTACAAGTGAAGACGTTTCACTCCGATCATTCTGCATGTTTACACTCATGTTGTATCATGTCTGTTCATTAACATGTCCCAATCAAATAATTAAATAAAATTAAAAATATGAGGGGGCGGCTCGTGGGGACGTTGTACATTCAGGGGAACGTTCTGGAGCCTGTAGGTTTTCTGTCCCCAGGTTAAACCACAGTGACTAAAACACACTTCTCTCACACGTCACCGGCCCTTTTGAGGATCTGTTGTCTTGTCTACGTTTATATATCAAGGGAACTTTATCATTTTATTTTAAAACAGTGGAATGGACAGGATTAGCGCCTGAGCTAAAATAACGTTAAATACGAACAGAACTTAACTGAAGATGTGGATGTAGTTGTAGCGTCAACAAAACAACTAAAAATGTGTTTAAGTAACTTTATGTGACACTTTATTTTCATGCAGGAATATAGTTCACAGTGAGATAAACTAAACTGTTCAGTTTTATTTTTAATAGTGAAAAAGATCTCACTTTTAAAGGACACATTTACTATATCAATATGTTTAGCTCTTGGACACAGGGTCTGTGTTAACTCAGAAAAGCTCAAGTTAAACCAGTCAGTAGCTGTAAAGATGGTTTTAGAGCTTTCAGCTCCGGTTTAGATAAGTCGTTTTCTTTTTCATCGATCTATTACGATTTCTTGATCTGTTGTCACTGAGTTTCAGAGGAAATCTTCATACAAGGCAATACAAGCTCAATAACTTTGTCTAATGGTTCTCCAAGTTCTCCATTTTGTTTTTGGTTTGTTGTCCGAGCTCGACATGATGAAGAAAACCAAACATTTATACTATGTGCAGACACTATAAAGAGGTAAAGAGGTCAAAAGTACCCCTTGTAAAGTTATTTCTTATGTGAGTTTGAAGTATAGACCCTGGGCTGACAGAACTGTGTCTTTGGGTTTTTTCTTTTTTTTACACAGAGCACAGATGTTGGTGTGTGTTAGCATGTGACGTGTTAGCATTTCTGTTAACTATATTATTCTGTTAACTATATTATTCTGTTAACTATTTTTCTGTTAACTATTATTCTGTTAACTATATTATTCAGGAGACTCTTAGCTAGCTGCTTGGGGGCCCATGTTTTCAGAAGTACGTGGTAAGGATTATATGACAGACTTTGGCGTGGCACCGTCACAATATCAAAACCTTTTTGTGACTCTTTTAGCTCATGGCCGGTCCAGCGTGTCTTCAAAATGTAAAACTATCTTGTTATGTTCACGGTGCTTATTGAAATGCACTGTCCAGATCCACTAAACCAGGGGTCAGGAACGTATGGCTCGCGAGCCAGGTATGGCTCTTTTGATGATTGCATATGGCTCGCAGACAAAACATAAAATACTCTCACTTGTTGTAGCCCTTTAGCGTCGGATGCTATCGTCGCTGACTCGCGGTGGCAGACTTTTTATTACCGTAATTCCGCAACCAACTGTGCTTCATGTAAATTCAAACGGCGTCTCAAAGCAGAGTCACAAGGTTCTTTAGATATTTTACCGTCATTACGGTAAACTGTCTCTGTTGTCCCTCGGAAATGACAAATGAGAGGCAGGAGCCACGGGGATTTTCCCAGTCGCTTATTCAATGCGTCAAAGAATAAATACTAGGGATGGGCGAATGGAGCCTCGTGAAGCATTGACACCTCAGTCTCAATATTGTCTCAAATGGTTCGACGTGTCTGAGGCCTCGGAGAAACACTGACCTCTAGTGGACAAATTTAGCCATTGCAAACCAGAACACAACCCATGATTTGGGAACCCAAAACTCTATTTTCTATTTTATTAGAAGTCATAAATAGTATATATTCTGTTTTTAACATAAAAAAACAACAATTATTTATGCGCTGACACGCAGAGCGAAGCAGGAGGGGGAGGGGCCGACACCGCGACACTTGGTCACGTGAGCGGCTGCTGCGAGACGAGCTCCGAGGCAGAAAGAACGAGACGTGCTCCGGAGCTCCGTCTTATTTGACCATCACTAATAAATACGGATGGATATGTAAAATAGAGGTAGTTGTGTGAAAAAATGTAGTATATTCTGACACTTCCTTTAATATGTGAGTGTGAGTATTGCTGTATTGACCATGATTGGATCTTTGTGCATGTGAGCGTCATTCTCACAGCTTAAAAACATGAAGTACAAGTCGCATTAATGGTGAGTATGATAACAACATTATTTGAAAGAATAAATCAGAGGCTTATTGTACTCACATTTAGTTGAATTTAGTCTTAAAATACATTATATGGCTCTCACTGAAATACATTTCCAAATATTTAGCTTTCATGGCTCTTTGAGTAACAAAGGTTCCCGACCCCTGCACTAAACCAAAGCATAAATAATCTGCTCGTTTTTCTTTGGATTAGTTTTATTAATAATTTGCTTTGTTGCAGAATATTTGATTCATTATTCTGTCAGCACAACCATCGTTTAACCGTGTTTAGAAGTTGTAGTCACATTACATATGCATTTGTCCCTGTTGTGATCGTAGCTACAGTGTCTGGTTTATTGCAGCTGCCTCTGGTTTGTAGAAATGCAGTGTTCCATGATATAAATCATAAAAAACTTGAACAATGTCGTTTATTTTCAGTTTCATGGCACAATACATGAAATAACTAATTGCTTTCACTGTTGCTCTTCCTTTTTCAGAGTTCTTCAATGGCGACACAATTTCCATCATTTGCTGTCAGACATACAACAAAACCAAAAAGTTGAAGTAAGTAGAGACATTCTGTAAGTTCTGAACATCATGAACTGACGACGCTGAGTCACATATGGAGAGAGGAGGAAGACGCAGGTGGAGCAGAGCGTGGATCTGCCGCACAAAAGGGAGAAAATTATTTAGACCAGTACAGGGAAATGCGGAAAATATTTCTGCAAAGACCAACGCTTGAATTTATTGAGATGGATGAGCTTCCAGCAGTGGATCAAACTAAGACACTGAAAACTCAACCTTCAACCAGAGAACGTGTGGACTAAAACTCCTCAGACTTTACGCACTAGTCCAGAGCAGAGAAAAAGTACAGATTTAAGAGACGACAAATCATCACAACCAAAAGACTCATCTCCCATTGAGACTAAGTCCTCTGTATTTATTCATTTATATATTTAAATGTGTGTGTTTGTGTAATTATTATTTATTGTTTATCGTGGTCTAAGGAACTTTGGAAGGTGAGGTGTCCATATTGACGAGGCAAATAGCCCCACGCCCAGGACAGTTCGGGTCACGAGGGAGCGGCTCGTGGGTGTGACGTTGAGCATTCAGGGGAACGTTCTGGAGCCTAGCAGCACGAGCGAAGCAAAGGACACAATGCTGTCTCGATAGCTTAGTGGTGGAAGAAACAGCCAAAACTTCATCTCCCATTGAGAGTAAGTCCTCCATAATCACAGACCCAATAAAATCTACCATTTCAGTTAGAGCAAAAACTAACAGTAGTCCTATGGGAAGTACATTTGAAAAGAATAGTGATCGTCCCTCTCACAGTTTCCAACACTTTAATGCAGACATCATGGAAAAAAACGGAAGGAACTGAAAATGGCCAGTTTCATTTAACAAAAGAAGTGGGAAAGGAAACTGATAAAATGGTAGAAATATGTACACCCCAAAGTCTGCAAAGACAAGATAGTTTACTGAAGGAAGAAACGGCTGAAAGTTAATCCACAAAGGTAACTCCAAGATCTGGAGAAACAAAGGACACTACGCTCTCTCAAAAAACTTCAGAGCATAGACGTAGTAAAAGCCCAGATCAGAGAAACCTGACAGATTTAAGAGATGTTAAAGCAACACCACAAACAAAACACACATCTCCCATTGAGACAAAATAACAGACATCTACCATTTCAGTTTCAACAAAAACTGGTCCTAGCACAAAGGAGCATACAATGGAAAAGAATGTGGAACAGGGGAAATCTCACAGGTTTATACGGTGGATGAAGACCAGCTTTCTCCATCTACTTCTCACACGATGGACAGACAACTCACACCTCCACCTTCAGTTTCTCAGAAATTTAAGATCATGGGAGACACACAAACTTTACAGAAAACTGACCATGTGCATACTCAGGAGGCTGCCCATGAAATCCCTAACAATCTTTCTCCACAGTCGTCAAAGTGTGTTCATAATGACAGTGTGGCTCCATCCCCCTCTTACTCTGGACCTTCAAGACCTTTAGTCACGGAGGATCAATTGTATCCCACTACTACTCACATGCAAGAAAACAAGGACTCTCATCCATCTCACCCCCCTAAGAAGGCACAGAGGAAAGTGAAGCATTTACAGGAAAACCTCACTCACTCCAGCCCTCAGACAGAATTTGAATGTATCAGAGTCCACTAAATACTGACATCCGTGGTTCCAGGAGCGGCATCAGTTTGAGGAGATGTTAGAAACATCAAATCAAGATGTCAAGTCCCCTACACACATGTGAGCATTTTAGTGAGCCACAGAAAAACACTTTTCCTCCCGTAGACAGGGATACAATAGATACATTTGAAAAATGTTGGGAGGATTTAAAAGAAATTCAAAGAGAGTACATTAACAGTAACACTCGGGACTCTCAGACACAAGAAATACTCAGTGCAATTGAAAGGGAATTTTGCAGGAAGTTGGTGAGACAGTTTCGCGCATAGTTGTGATGGTCCTGCCTGTCTGCCCCACCGGGGGCTCTTATCTGTCCTGTGACCCTGCCTGCCTCGACCCTGCCTGGTTTCCCCACCGGGGGGTTCTGTTCCCGTCCCTGCCCCTCTGCCCCGCCAGGGGGGGTTCTTGTTCTGCCCATTTGCCCCTCCGGGGGGTTCTGTTCCCTTCCCCTCTTGTCTGCCCCGCCGGTGGGTCCTGTTCTTGACCCTGTTCCCTGGATCCAGCCCTGTTCCTCCCAGCTTTTGGTTGCTGCCTCCCTGGTTGGCTTCACACCTGTTCCTTGTTGCCAGTCAGGGGGGCAGCCTTTATAATCTGTCTGCTGCCCTGTTTAGTTGCTGGATCCTTGTTTTGTCCTCTGTGTGTTTCTGTTCCTGTCTGATCATGCCATGTTCTGTTTTGTTTCACGAGGACACGCAGGCTCTGTAGCCGTTCTTTTTGGCTTTTGGTAATAAACCTGGTTTTTGGAAGTTTAAGTTTTGAGTCCTCCTTGTGCCGCATTTGAGTCCTACACACACCCATTATGACAATAGTCTTACAACAAATATCTACACATAATGTGCAAATTTATGAAGAAGTACTTTCAGAGTTCATAGACAGGATGATGGCAGACAGAACATTTAACTTGATGTTATTGTCAGTAGCCAGTGCACTGAATGAGCCTCAAAACATTTGCAGTCGTAAAGCACCTACGAAAAAGATAAAATAAGACCATGGTTTACAAAATGGGTCAAAAATAAACCTGAACCGTCTCCACAGAGGCCACAGAGCCACCACCAAAGACTTTGTGGTGGAGACGACAGTACTCTACAAGAAATAAAAACAGACTCAAAATTCATGCAATCTGTAGTTTTGTAGTTGCTAATGTAAAACTCCTCAGACTTTCCTTTTTTTTTTTTCATTTACCAAAAAAATATATGTATATGTGTAGATATATATATATATGTGTGTGTGTGTGTGTGTGTATATATATATATATATTATTTATTTAAATCATTATTACAAGAAGGACGTCTGCCGTCCATAGCAAAGAAACACAAGAATACGACCAGTTTCATTTAACAAAAATATATATATATATATATATATATATATATATATATATGTATATATATATATATATGTTTATTTATTTATTTAAATGTGTGTGTGTTTGTGTAATTAACAGCCCTGCACCCTGGGCAGTTTGGGTCAGAGAAAAAAAAAGAGAAATTTATTTGACAATAGTTCAACCTACACAATTGTAATTCTTGAATAAAGGTTTTCAAATTTTGAATTCACTTGAATTATATCAACTCTGGCAAATAACAACAACTCAGACCCCCATTTAACTTTTAAATAGTTTAAAATGACCATTTTGTGAAAAATAACTCCATAGGTCCATGACCACAGATGAGTTCATAGACGACATTTTAGCTAGAACTTCTGAACATGTTCATGAACTGACGACGCTGAGTCAGATATGGAGAGAGGAGGAAGACGCAGGTGGAGCAGAGCGTGGATCTGTTGCACAAAAGGAGGAAAATTATTTAGACCGATACAGGGAAATGTGAGTGTGTGTGTATCTCTCTCTCTCTCTCTCTCTCTCTCTCTCTATATATATATATATATATATATATATATATATATATATATATATATATATATGTGTGTGTGTGTGTGTGTATGTATATTCATATATTTATATATTTATCTATTTATTTATTTCATTACAAAAGGGACGTCTGTCGTCCATAGCAAAAAAAACACAAGAACACGACCAGTTTCATTTAACAATTACTACATTGAAATATTGATGGTGTTTTTACATTTATTTTACTTGCAGACACACAGACAAACCCCCAGTGTGAAGATGCTGGAGTCTGCACCATCTCTGCTAAAGTGGACCTCCATTTCTGAACCATGTGCACACACACATGATCCAGCTTTGCCTTTGAATTTTGCTGTACGCTGCCTTCAACCTGACTGTACAATAAAGATCTACAGAACGATTCCCGAGCCTCTGTGCCTGTTCTTCATACAACAGAACAGAAACCGACAGTTTGCACCCAAGGGATAAAAGGAAATGGTTAAATCCAGGTGACCATTTGTTGCTTTTATAATCTCACCTTTATTTAGCTATATATTTCAGTATTGTGCTTGTCATAGTTGCAACAGCATTCTGCAGACTGTAACATTTGCCAGGAGGATCCTCAAGGACGTGGAAAAGCACAGTCCTTACATGCAGACATGGGCTGTTGAAGCTTTTCAGTGTCATTCTGTGCTTCGCTCCTAAAACTTCTGTCACGGCCGTATGCAAATGAGCACGTGAAGAGGCGCCAGTGGCGCGGACACCAATTTAGCTGAGCCAAATGCAAATATAGAAAATATTTTAAAAGCTTGCATGAAATATAGAGTATTGATTTTTATTGATAAAAACTACACGGCATGTTCAAATAGAATATGGTTCAATTGACATTAGCTAAGAGCTTAAAGACCATTCGGTTGTGTAACAAAGAGAAATTTCTTTGACAAATAGTTCAACCTACACAATTATAATTCTTGAGTAAAGATTTTCAAATTTTGAATTCGCTTGAACTATATCAACTCTGGCAAATAGCCACAACTCAGACCCCCATTTAACTTTTAAATAGTTAAAATGACAATTTAACATAAACCACATTTTCGTTTCTGTGACATTTGAGGAATTACAAACATCCTTTCAGTGGCTGATGCTATGAAACTCATTCACACATTTGTGTCAAGAATGGAACAGAAAAGAATTTGCACTACTGGCTAAATGCCACAATTACTCTTTGAACTGTCTCCAATTAATCCAAAATTCTGCAGCGAGATTAGTGACAAGGACAAAAAGACGAGAGCAGGTAACTCCTGTAGTTGCTTCCCTTCATTGGCTGCCAGTTGAAGCTAGAATACACTACACTACAGTTTTACTCTTAACTTACACAGTTTTACACAGTTTCACTCATTCCTACATTACAAATCTTATTGTGCCCTACCAATAAAGCAACTTGCTCTCAAAATGCAGGCTTCCTTTTACTCCCGAGGGTCTGCAGGCTCACAGCTGGAAGAAAGGCTTTCAGTCACCAGGAAAAAACAATCTTAATTTTTAAAACAAGGCTCAAAACCTTTTTATACAAATCAGTAAATGGTGATTATGTGAATCACCTTCACTATTTTATCTGTCTATGTTCATGTTTCAGTTTTATACTTGTTACCTATTGTATTGTATGTTTTTTATCCTGGTAAGAGCTTTGAGACACACTGTGTGAAAAATGCTGTACAAATGCAAAATACTTGAGAGAGCGCAGAGTTAAGTGTGATCAGATCGTACCCAACAATATTCTGTAACATGTGCATGTGTGAACGGGGCTCACTGCTCAGTGTTACTGCATTTTGTACCCAGCAATTTTCTGGGAAATATATATGAATGTGGCTTTAGTTTGTTAAGAAGAATTGTGGCTATTTTCTGAGTGGAGCCAAAGCAAAATTCAGATTGAAAATAATGTAAAAACAGGGCTAGAAAATTCATTGATTTAAGTGTTTAAATGGACATATAATGGTGTATTTGTCGTCCTAATAATGCAGGACTCTGCTCGTCTCTGTCGGTATTCACGCGTTACTGAAAGTAGCATTAGCAGATAAAAGTTTTTAAAGTAGTGCACAGTGATAAATGTACATACTTTATAATATTAAAATTTAAAAAACAAACATGAAAAAGTAAAGCGACCTATTAGTTTCTATGAGTTCTTGAGTAAACTCGTACAGTCACATCATGTTCGCTGGAACTGGACATTCGTTACTATGGGTTACCATGGCGACGATGTCTCTTGGATGGAACCCCCATGGGTTGCCATGGAAACTTGTCATCAAAGGATATGACTCAAAGAACCTTTATCTCCATGAAAATAACCTTATGACATCACAACTGTTAACAAATGAATAAATGTAGGTGTCGGACAAGCAAACATACGAGAGAGATCCATTTGAAAGAAAGATGGAGTTTCGTATTGTAGAGGAGAATAGGTCCATGACCGCAGATGAGTTTATAGACAATATTATAGCTAAAACGTCTGAACAAGTCCATGAACTGACAACTCTGAGTCAGATATGGATAGAGGAAGAAGCCACAGGTACAGCCGAGTCTGGTTCTGCCGCACAAAAGGTGGACAATTATTTAGACCGGTACATGGAAAGGCAGACAATATTTCTGCAAAGACCAACGGTTGAATTTATTGAGGAGGATGGGATGTCAGCAGTGGATCAAGAGAATACACTGAAAACTCAACCTGCAATGGATTCAACCACGGTTCGATCTAAAGACGAAGAGAGTAGTCCTAAAACTGAGAGTAAGTCCTCCATAACCACAGACCCAATTACATCTACCATTTCAGTTAGAGCAAAACCTGACAGTAGTCCTATGAGAGATCCAACTACTCCTGACAGTAGTCCTATGAGAGATCCAACTACTCCTGACAGTAGTCCTACGAGAGATCCAACTACTCCTGACCGTAGTCCTATGAGAGATCCAACTACTCCTGACAGTAGTCCTATGAGAGATCCAACTACTCCTGACATCCAAGAAAAACAAGGACGTATCTCTCCACCTGCTCAACACATTGAACCTGTTCCACTAAATACTGACAGTCCCCTACATACATGTGAGCATTTTAGTGAGCCACAGAAAAACACTTTTCCTCCCATAGACAGGGATACAATAGATGCATTTGAAAAATTTTGGGAGGATTTAAAAGAAATTCAAAGAGACATTAACAGTAACACTCGGGACTCTCAGACACAAGAAATACTAGGTGCAATTGAAAGGGAAATTTTGCAGGAAGTTGCTGAGACAGTTTCGAACATAGTCTTGCAACAAATATCAAAAAATAATGAGCAAATTTATGAGGAAGCACTTTCAAAGTTTGTAGACTGGATGATGGCAGACAGAACATTTAACTTGATGCTATCGTCAGTTGCCAGTGCACTGAATGAACCTCAAAAAGTTTACGGGTGTAAAGCACCTATGAAAAAGTCACATGGTCAAAAACGTCGACCAGCAACATGGTGGAGTCGAGTGTTTAGACGTGGAAAGACAAAGGTTCATCCAGCTGAAGTGGTAACTGAGGACCAGGGAAAACAGACTGAACATGCTCCTGAAGACTTGTGCTGCTGCCAGATCTTAAAATATCTGTGCAACAACATGTGTAAGGAATGTTTCTGCTTTCCACAAAACAGTAGGTCAGATGGAGAAGAGCCACCACCAAAGACATCGTGGTGGAGACGACTGTTTAAACGTCGAAAGAACAAGGTGCGTCCAGTTTAGCTCATAGGGGCCCAACAATGACAGGTGAATGTCCTCCTGAAAAATGTCTGTGCTTCCCTCAGTCGTCCAGGTATGAGCCACAGTAAAAGAAAAATTTAAAGTCCGTTAACTGGACAAAAAGTTGTAGGAGTGAAGACGTTTGGCTCCTAATCCAAGCCACTTCTTCACAGCTGAAGAAGCGGCTTGGATGAGCAAAACATCTTTACTCCTACAACATTTTGTCCAGTTAAAAAGTGCTAAAAGGTTCATTTTACAAAAACATTCCATGAAAACATCACCTTTCACATTACACTGTCACATGTGCACTCTTGGCAAACACTCACCCAAACCAACTTAAACCAATGTAACGAGGGAACAGTCGTTAGATTGTAATGACTGTTCCCTCTCCTCTTTTTATCAAGAACACTGCTCACCTGCTCCAGCATCTGACTGTGCTCCTGGTTCATATTGGCTTGTTCAGTTTTTTTTATTCATTAGAAAAAGTAAATAGGAATGGTGTTTAATGACCACATAATTAAAAACTTTTATGTCAAATTTGAAGTTTAAAGTCTTTTTGGTTGTGTTTATCCCATAGACTGTATATATTGTATTATCCAGTCTATGTTTTTTCCTGGTCTAAGGGACTTTGGAGGGAGGGGTCTCTAGATTGAGTTACTTCGTCAGCATGTTTGATTAGCTTAGCACACATTGTCATGGCAACACTTAACGAAAAGAGTTAAGAATCTGTCATGAATGATCATATGAACAAAGAAAATTGTGGTTTGTAAGATTTATTCAAATGAGGCAATAGCTTAACTTGGCAGAATTATCCCACATTTAACACATTAGGCCTTTCAGAATCTGGAGTGATTTTTTTGGATGAAAGGTGTGATCTATACTAGATTAAGAAATTAGATAAAGCTTCTCTAGGGACTAAAGACTAGAAAGTGATACCAACACTCAAGTTGTGGAATGCATGAGGCTGACTTCCTCCTGGTTCAGACTTACTTTTATGTGGGGTTAGACCTCGTTTAGTCCTGGTTTAGAGAATATACCATCACAGGATAGTCATAAACTCACCTGCCTGTGGCTTTGTCTCTGCACAACACCTGGTGCCCTGCCCGGGAGGTGACGCTTCACTGAACACTTTTAATCTCCTTTGTTTTCTGTGTCACATTAGTCATACTGTTTATGTAAAGATATTTGTTGTGATGGTTGTGACAGTATTTGTAGTATTTGATATTTGTGCATATTATATTACATCGTTTTCTATAGTTATCATTTGAGATTTATAACAAATAAATTATACATTTGCTTATTATCAAAGTTTCATATATGTACTCTTCTTGTCTTCTCCTGAGAAATGGCCTATGTTTACACCATTGGAAGTTTAAATATTTATTTTAACTATGGCAAAAAATATATATATATATATATATATATATATATATATATATATATATATATATATATACATATATATACACACACACATACACACATATATATATATATATATATATATATATATATATATATATATATATATATATATATATATATATATGGTGATGGCGAACCCAAACCGGACATAGTGGTGGTGGATAAACAACAGAGCAAAGCCGTTGTGGTGGACATTGCAGTACCAAGCGATGGGAACATCAGGAAAAAGGAGCATGAGAAAACTAGAGAAATACCAGGGGCTCAAAGAAGAGCTGGAGAAAGCCTGGAAGGTGAAGGCCTCAGTGGTGCCCGTGGTCATCGGAGCACTAGGGGCAGTGACCCCCAAACTGGAGGAGTGGCTACAGCAGATCCCAGGAAAAACATCAGACATCTCAGTCCAGAAAAGTGCAGTACTAGGAACAGCAAAGATACTGCGCAGAACCCTCAAGCTCCCAGGCCTCTGGTAGAGGTCCCGAGCGTGGAAAAAGAGGGGATAAAGACCACCCGCGGAGGGTGAGGAGGAGATTTTTTTTTTTTTTTTATATATAGTTGTGTTTGGTATTTGTTTTGTATAACTGATTTGCATGTTGTCCTGATTTATAGTTGCCCTTTGTTGGATATTATGATTTTGAACTGTTCTGTTTTGATTGGATGAGTTTTGGACGTGGCCCCACCCTTTTGCTGAACATGGGGAAGGGACATTGGTGCTGTGCGCCTGTTCCCAATTGATGGCAGGTTTGGAGTTCAGTGAGGACCTGGAGGAGCCAGGAGCGTTGACCCGGAGCGACGCAGCGCGGAAGGAAGGACCTTATGGGCGGACACTATTATTATTGGATGGCTCTCAACAGCCTGTGAACATTGTTTTTATAGAAAGTGTTTTACAACTCTCGTTGTAATAAATTTATGTAATAATTGTACTCTCGTGGTTTGATCTCACTGCTGACCCCTGTGGTTTACCTGTGGTTTAAAATAGAGCCCTAGACTCTTTAATTCTAGGTGGCGTTGCTGGGTTTAAATTGGAGATAGCTCAGTTTAATTTTTAATCTTAGTAAAAAAGGGTTCTCCCTCTCTCAGGCTACACATATTGACTAAATGGTAAATGTAATTTAAAAAAAAATGTATATAAATATTGAGATGCCATTACCAGTGTCTACTTAAGTTCATTAGTGAGCATGTTTGATTAGCTTAGCACAGATTTTTATGTCAACAATCTCTATTCAATAATCAGTCATGAATGAATCATATGACCAAAGAAAATAGTGGTTTGTAATATTTATACAAACGAGTCAATAGCCTAACTTGGCAGAATTAACATTTAACAGCGTAGGCCTTTGAATTGAAAAATTAGACAAAGTGTGATGGAATTTTAAGTATATTCATGTTGTGATGAAAATATTCTTACCATGTCTTTAAAAGTATTTGATCTGTGTCAGTGTGTCAGACCCAGACCAGACATGAACATGTGTGAAGGCTCTGTCCCATCCTCCAGGAAAGCCTTTGTTGTCTTATCTGTTCTCAAGTGTAAAAGTTCATTATCTCATGGGTGTGAAACACAAGTCACTGCTTTGAAATGCATGTAGCTTTGTCACTGTGGTATAAATACTCAGAGCTCAGATACTTGGGGGGGACTGGGGTCCGGGGGAGAGTAAGGACCAGGAGGAGAGATGCTCCAGGAGATACAGACACAGGGAGACTTGGGGGGCCGAAAGACCACCAGTCTAGGGCCAGGGCATGTCTGGGCCCTGTCCTGTCTGTATCTGTTGTAACAAAGAATAAACATTTTTTGTATTTCAAAACTCAGTGGGCTTCACACATGCATTACTTTTCATCTAGAGTAGTAATTTTTCCACAGCAAAAGCTTCCCTATGTCTATCTATGATGTGTTGAAGTTAATGTTGTGAGCAAAGTGACGCCAACTGAAGTGCTGTTACGACCGGGGGGAGCAGACATGGGCCCTTTGTGGTTCTGGGGTCCAGACACTAGAGCTCGTGCTGATGTCTTTAGAGTGTTGTGGAACAATATAACTTCATGAATAATAATCTATTTGTGAAGTCTGATGGTTATCAGTGAGAGTTATGTTGGATTAGTTTACAAGCATGTTTGCTTCGTGTAAATTTAGTTTAGAAAAATAAATATTTATGGAGTAAGTGAAATGTAAATAAAAGTTGTTTGTTAAAAACAACTGATTAATCACAAATCAGGAAGACCAAGAACTTTAATACCGTCTTTGCGAGACCTCTACAGTTATGTGGTTGTTCAGAGTTCTCTCTCCACTGTGATTGGTTAAAACCACCTGTCACTTGTTCAGAGCATTATGTCGGACCAGTAGGAGGAGTGAGTGAGGAGAGCTGTCTGTGTTTGAGCATAGACCTTTGATATCGCCCAAGCCCTAGTTGTAATTTAGATGAGTCCCATTACCACAGGGATGACATGTTTATGGCTAAATGAATTGAGTCAACCTTGATAGAACTAATATGTTGCCAGGTTTGGTGTTGGCGTGTAGATAAAAATATGTGTATGTGTGTGTATGGTGGTTTATGTCTCTTGTTTCCTGTAGGCCTCCGCTGGCTGATCACATCACTGAAGAGTTTCGACAGAGGGTGCCCTTCTCTGTCTTCACAACCAACCCCTGCAGGTCAGAGCGCATGTTAGCATTAACTCTGTCAAGTCCCTTTAGTAGGATATGCTAATACAACAATAGGCTACACCAGTATGTTCTACTTAATACCTGATTTGTTTTCCCCATGTATCTGAACAAAATATGTCTTGCTCCAGTACAGAGATATTTTATAAGCGGCTCTTGAGATCAAAATGTGCTATCTGGGGTCTACATCTAATTAGAAAGCATTTTACCATTATTATTATGCCAGAATTAGAAGTGCATACTTAGCATCACCGTTATGGCAAAACTTTACCCAGGGCTCAGAGTTGTGACGAGCACTTATCTTATGCATTCCAAGCAATCCAGTTATTCACCACAAGGAATTTATAAGTTATGGAAACTGGCAACAATAAATGTAACCTCCACTGGTCTCTGTGGCTCTGTATTCTGTGTAGGATCCAGTACTGCAGCCAGGAGATAGTCATCATGAGGGAGGACATGGTCAACAAGATGTGCCGGGCTGGTCAGTGTCTCGATAAAACACTTCCGCTTTGCTGTGCCACACCACTGAATCGTCTGACTGAGGGCGCAGACCCTCACTCACTGGATGCATTTCATCAGCACAGCTTTCATTTACTACAACAATTACTACACAGCGCATGGTGCAGCGCCACGGAGATGCATGATGTGTGACTGCTCATGCTGTACATGAGCCTGTGCGGTAGGTGCGCACAGCCCCGTTTATAAATATGTGGCTCACACTGCTCCATCAGGGGCCCTGAGCAGCATCCACATGCCATCATTATAGCCCACATTCAGTCTGTGCATGCTGCTCTTTTAATAGCGCCTCCACAGGTGAGCAGGGTGCATGGAAGTACAGTATGCCTGGTGGGGGGCATGCAGTAAACTTGAGGATCACCATATTAACTTGTCCATAGAGCATTCGGACAATACTGTCTATATAGCACCCTACTTGCCTTGAGTCAAGATGGCCGCCGCAGCAAAGTCGCAGTCGTCACACCCGGAATATCGTCGTTTTAAACTAAAGACTTTTAAACTCAAAGCTCGCTTAAAGACAAGCCAATGTTTTTATGGACGATCTGTTTTTAATCAACCAAGAAATGCGACATTTTCCGTGCTACTAACGGGTGTGTGTCCTCACCTGCCTGTATCGCTACCTGTTGCTACCCACCCATAATGAACGAGCTTACTTCCCAGCAGCTCGCAGTCAACTCCTTCTGTACTGTAACATTTTGGATAAGGGGCATCCACGAGTACAAGAAAGACGTCCGACGGAAAACGGGACATGGAATGTTCGGGCTACACTTATGTACTATGTAGTGATGATTTTACTGGCAGGTGATGTTGAATTGAATCCCGGACCACAAGGACTAGCGGCTGGGCCAGACGGGCTAGCTTTAGCTTTGACGCAAATAGCGCCGGAGCTACTCTCACCGGTAAGCCGCGGGCTAGAGCTACTACCACCAGCGGCGTGCAGCGGGCTAACCTCAGAGCTACTACCACCAGCGGCGTGCAGCGGGCTAACCCCAGAGCTACTACCATCAGCGGGGGGCCGCGGGCTAACCCCAGAGTTACTACCATCAGCGGGGGGCCGCGGGCTAACCCCAGAGCTACTACCATCAGCGGGGGGCCGCGGGCTAACCCCAGAGCTACTACCATCAGCGGGGGGCCGCGGGCTAACCCCAGAGCTACTACCATCAGCGGGGGCCGCGGGCTAACCCCAGAGCTACTACCATCAGCGGAGAGGGCCGCGGGCTAACCCCAGAGCTACTACCATCAGCGGAGGGTCGCGGGCTAACCCCAGAGCTACTACCATCAGCGGAGGGCCGCGGGCTAACCCCAGAGCTACTATCATCAGCGGAGGTACCCCTCAAGTTAGCGCCACGGTTAACACAACAACCAGCGGCTGATTGCGGGCTAAAACTCAAATGTGCCCAATGGAAACATGCAACAAATAAGGTAATAAATAAGCAACAGCAAACAAAACTACTACAAACTGTCAATCATGCAAAAATTCTCTGGGATCCTGAAGTTAAACCAAAGGGGATTTTCGGTGGACACATTAATATTAGAAGCTTACCATCCAAAATAGAACAAGTGGAAAAATTACTGCACGACTCAAATCTTGACTATATAGGCCTGTCAGAAACATGGTTGAGTAAAAATACTCCAGCTGGTGCCTACACCATCCCAAACTACAATATATTTAGAAGAGACAGACCACATAAAAAAGGTGGAGGTGTACTATTATATGTTAAAAGCAATATTCAATGTAAGCAGATTGAACTTCCCCATAATGACTTGGAATGTGTGGGAGTTACAATTTGTTTATCGCCTGAAATGTCATTTAATATTGTTGTGCTATACAGACCACCAAATGAGAAGGAGGTATTTTTTGATATGTTGAAAGAGGTACTTAAAAACATGTAACAATAAGGAGACCATTTTAATGGGTGATTTTAATTTGAACTGGTTAGATAAGGCACGCTCTAACAAGTTAAGGGACTTAGCCAAAACAATTTAATCTAACTCAAATGATAAAGAATCCAACTAGAATAACTAGCTCCACAAAAACATTGCTAGATCTGATATTTACTAACAAAATAAAATCGTATAAATAAAACTTATAATTTAATTACTGGTTTATCGGACCATAATTTAACTCTGGCTTCAAGGAAGCTTAATAAATCTCGTTATAAAAATCAAAATCAAAATTGAGAAAAGTCATACATATCAATTATCCTAAAGCGTGACATGGAGCTCTTGGATAATGAAATAAAAAAACACTGTCCAAACAAATTTAGTGTATGGTCAGGACACTGAGCAGGCTTGTGACACCCTTAAAAACTCTATTGTCCAAATCTTTCAAAATTTACAAAAACACTGCCACGAAAATTTAATAGTAAAAAAACTCTACCTTGGCTCAGTGAGCGGGTGTGGCTTTTAATGAAGGAACGAGATGCTGCCTTAAAAAAAATACCTCAAGTCAAGGCTGACCACGGATCAGCTGATTTTTTAAAAGTCTTAGAAAACAAAGTCATAGGACAGCTGAGAAGGGCAAAAGCTGACTTTTTCTTAGAAATAATAAAACAGGCTAAAGGCAACAGCAAACTGCTATGGAAGTGTATCGATAAACTTTCGGGGAAAGAGCGGACTGGAAATGCACCTATTGAACTAAACATAAACTCATACAACAGCCGAGCACTCTTACCTGAAGGACAAGAAACTATAAAGGACAATCTCACTGTGGCAAACATGTTCAATGACTATTTTATCACTTCCATCTCGGATCTGTGTAATCCATCGAGCACAGAGCAATCTGCGACATCCTTTGCTGGCTCTGTTGGAATTGTGGCATGTGGCCACGGAGGAGGACCACTTTCTACTCAGGTGGATGTTATGGATTTTTGTGTTGTGAGTGAAGACAAAGTCATTAACATAATTTCATCACTTTCAAACTCGAGAGCGAAAGACTCTTGGGGACTTGATACACTTTTCCTAAAGAAGTATAAGACTATTTTGGCAGCACCAATTATGCACATAATTAATCAGTCGTTACGTGAATGTGTGTTTCCAGACTCTCGCAATTTTAACACCTATTTTTAAATCAGGAAATCGTATGGACATCAAGAACTATAGACCTATTAGTGTGCTTCCTGTGGTCTCCAAAGTTATTGAAAAAATTGTTGCGGAACAGCTTATTGACCATCTCGACGACAGAAACATGTTGCATCCAATGCAATTTGGTTTCCGGTCAAAACACTCCACGGACACAGCATGTTGCTATTTGCTTGAGGTGATTAAGTCCAGTTTGGACAAGGGAGGGGTGGTTGGGGCTATTTTTTTGGATCTCCGTAAGGCATTTGACACCGTTAACCATTCAGTGCTGCTAACAAAAATGCAAAATTTTAAACTCTCAGGAAATACTGTCAGTTGGTTTCAATCGTACTTGGCAGATCGTCACCAGTGTGTAAGAATAAATGACAAAACCTCTCCGTTTACTACTTCCTTAGTGGGCGTGCCCCAAGGGTCTATTTTGGGGCCATTACTCTTCAGCTTATACATCAACGACCTACCTGCTATCTGTGACGATATAGAAACTGTGATGTACGCTGATGATACAGTATTCTTTACACACGGTCCCGACGCAAATTCTGTTGCAGCTAAGCTTTCTGTGGCAATGGTAAAAGCTACAGAATGGTTTAATAAATCCTTCCTTACTGTGAATACTGAGAAAACTGTTACAATGTACTTCTCAAACAAACCAAGTCAAAATGTATGTCCAAATATCTCTGTGAATGGTTGCATGATTAAAAATGTCGAGGAAGTTAAATATCTGGGAGTCATATTAGACCCTACCCTTAATTTTAAAAAACATATTAAAAAGGTTTGTAATGTCTTGAAATTCAACATCGCTAACTTCCAACACATTAGAAGCTCATTATCGTTAGAAGCCGCAAAATCTTAATTCAATGCTATGATTTTATCTCACATTTTGTACTGTATTTCCTCATGGTCTCAAGCCAAAATAACAGCACTAAATCCTCTTAGATCACTGTACAATCAGGCGTTGAAAATCCTCGATAAAAAGCCCAGACGTTACCACCATTGCCACATATTGGACAGATTTAAAATATTAAGCTTTGACAACTTGATCAGGTACTCCGATATTCGCCTGGTACATAAAATTTTGCATGACGCTGCCCCCACCCCCACTGAAGACCTATGTACAGCCTCGCTCTCAATTAACAAGTAGAGTGTGTAAGGTCCGTGTCTAGGGGTGACTGCAGTGTACCTAAAAGAAAGTCCGCTTTTTCTCAATCTGCCTTCTCCTTTAAAGCCATCAAGGAATGGAACGGGCTTCCAGAAAGTCTTAAAAACATAGCAGATTATCACAGCTTTTCATGGGCTGTTAAAAACTGGCTTCTTGACCATCAGTCCTGCTCACATTAATAATACCAGACGGGTATTCGGCCATCAGATGTTACCCTCGTGGGTACCATCTGATGGCCACTAGATTACCAGATCATGAGTGTCATTTTACTGTTTTAGTGTAATTTCACTGTCTTGTTTACATTTATAATACCAATGAGGTACAGAGCTATCAGATGTTACCCTCGTGGGTACCATCTGATAGCGATTACACTGTATTTATTCTCATATTTGTTGCACTTTTTCTATACCTTGCACTTTAATAACTTGTAGTTTGCACTTTTATATTTAAAATTCTGCACAATTGTATATTGTATTGTCTTGTTATATTGTACTTTTTATATGTGAATTGTGTTTTAATATTTGTGGTGCAAAGGACTACAGATGGAAAGTAGCATTTTGCTAAATCTGGTGCAGCCATCTTTTTAATGTATCTGCACGTTGTCCTTCAAATAAATAAATAAATATCTCTGTCATCGCACAGATCAGCATAAATGTGTCTCAGATACTAACATTTGTCAGTTCTCATTCATTTTGATGTGACTGAAGTTCAGGATTGATATCTTCATGCACGCAAATGCATGGCCATATTGCGTCTGCCTGATTCATATATTATGTGACATTGACTCTTGTGAACTTATTATGTTACCTCCTCCAAAACATGTTTTTTTCATTTTCATTCACACATGTTTGAGTAACCCTTTATTATTAGTCTATCTACATCTCCAAAGCACAAAATGCTCTGTTCCACCTTGTGATGAAATTTAGTTGTAGTTTTCAAAATAATAACTACCTTTTACCTTTAGTTCAGTAGTAGATTGGCAAATTCAGGGCTGATATGATCCAAATCCAAATTACCACATTGCATCCCAAGACTGAACAGTGTTTTCAGTCTGAGAGAAGAACTCCGCCTAAATATACAGGGTTTGGGTGAATCTCCAGTCTGGTTTTGCTTCAACTATTTTAGTCTTATCCAGATGTTGACTTGAGATAAGCAAGCAGTCCACAATGTTATTATGCAAGGAACACAACTCAGCTCTGTGTTGCTCTACAGTTCTACAGTTAATATCTTTACAACATTAATCTCTCGGTCTGCAGAGGTGTGTGGTTTGTGGCAGCAGGAGGAGCTGAGGCACTACATCACAGGAGAACAGGACTGTCCAAACTTTTCTCACAGTTAAAGCAGCAGGCGACAGACACATTTAACATAGTTTTGGCAGCACCACCTTTATATTTAATAAGGCTAGAAACATAATTTTAGGTCTGTATCACAATGCAATGTGATTGAGACTAATTGGGCTAATTGTATTTCAGCAAAAGGCTTCAGGGCCAATAAAAATAGTTTGAGGGCCACATTTGTTCCCCCCTGAGTTAAGTTTCTCTGTGAACCTCTTAGGATTTACACTTTTATTTTACAGGGTTCATTTCCAAGAAGTGGGTTCACATTTAAAGTCTACTACCCATCCAGCAAAACTGTGGTCGTGTCTCTGATATGTGCAGGACAGTGAAGTTTAAAACCAAACTGACTCTGTGGGAGGCACAGAAAGTGTTGTTTTTCTCTCATCCATAGAATTTTGCACTTTATTTTATTGTATTTCAATCCAATTATGTTTTAAAAATATTTTAGTTGAGTGACTGATAGAAAATTGTTGATATTATTTATTTCTTTGAAGTAAATTTATCCTACTTTTGCCATTTCCCTGAGAAAATATACTGATGGTGCCTTGAATAATCCCGCTTCATTCATTTAATGTGCATGTTATGGGGATTTTTATATAAAGGAAGTTTGTCTTTTGTGCCTGTTGAAAATAAAAAAATACCGACAGAGCCATAAGAAACTGTTGCTTTATTTATCCGATCCGATCATATACAAGCCCTCGGCTTGTAGCAATTTTTTTTTCATTTGGCCCTCTGTCAATTTGAGTTTGACACCCCTGGTCTATTGTCTCTATTGTCTCAGATTGCAACTTCTTTTTTTTTTGCCAGGTTTTTTAGACCTGGTCGACTGAGGGTTTACCCAGATATTTTAGCACATTGAACATGCTTCTTGTTTAAGCTGTGTACAGACGTCTGCTGCAGAGAAAGGTCGGGCTCTCGTCACATTTTGGTGTTGAAAGTGACTGAATGAGGTCAGTAACAACTAATAATTTAATTACAAGTATTTTCACAGTAATGCTTTGCACTACTAAGTTACTTTAAAATGTATTTTAATTACAATAACTAAGTATTAGTCAGTTAGTTACACCCAACACTGCCAGTATGATTTTAACATATCTCCATTAAAACAAGCCGGTGCGTCATCCAGCTAAGTTACAGGTCAGGTCTGTAGGAGGGAGCCCGGGAACATTAAGATTTTTGACCATCAGATACAAGACGGATATGCCATACTTTCATAGGCAGAGCAATACATTACATTACAAATACATTACAAACAACCTAAGCCTTTTGTAATGGAAAATAGTCCTATATTTAATAATAAACTCAAATACAATGCAGTAACAAGAACATTGGTACTTGAGGTGTAGCTGTACCTTTTTCAATCAATTCCTTTCTTTGATACCAACACTTCCGCCTTATCTCTTCCCTGTTGCTAGGGGCGTGTCCACAGGGCAGCGCGCGTGGGGGCGTGTCCACAGGATCGCGCGCGCGGGGGCGTGTCTTTTACGCGTCCACTGCTGATGACGTAGCACCGTGACCTCATTTACAATTGACTGTTGCTAATTTTGCAGAGAAACATCCGGAAACAAGACTATTTTTTCCAACAACCGACGCTTCAAACCAACACAAATGCGCTTGGGGAACATTTAGCTTCACATTCTACGTAAGTTAGCGTCTTATTAGTTAGCACTATTCTTCCGTTCGCCTCATATAAGCGCCTTTCTTCTGCATTTGACACATGCTCCTGTTGTTATTGTCTTTGCACAGCTGCTAAGGCGGTCGATGCTCATTTCTGTCTGTTAACATTCGTAGAGAGCTAATTTAACGCTTTGTGGCAACGCTTTTACTCCGTTAGCATCCGGATTAATTATAGCATTTGGTTTAACACGAGGCTAAAGCTAACGGTGTTACTTGATGACCTAAATAGTGAAAGCTCGCACAAGTGGGTCAGCCAGCGGGTAATTACAATGAATGAGTCCTGATTACTGCTCAACCACTCACTTTCATCTAATCAGAGTTGTTTTGCCATGATCAGAGCAGTTATTGTCAACATTTGAATCATTTTCTTTAGTTAATAGCAGAGTAAACAGTTTCATGTTGACTGGGTGTGTCTACTGCAGCTAAATTCAACTAAACTCATTTTTAAGGCTGAACCATATGGGAAAATATCTAATTGCGATTTTTCTGATAAGCATTGCGACTAGATTTGCGATGTATGCTTTAATAACAGGATTATCTCCAAAGTTCAAATTGTAAACAACAGAAGAATTGACAAAAAGACTGAAATATGAACTGGCAAACTAATAAAAGAGTCACGTTTCAGAACATGTTTGTACAGATCTAAACTACAGGCTTAGCAGTTTATGGAGAATAAGATGTTTTTTTTGTTGTTTTTGTTGAGGAAATCATGGTACTTCAAAATGGCAGCCTTTGACATTTGATAACTGTCAAATTGCGATTTCAACTAGATTGCAGCACAACTGTATAATATGTCCAGGAGGCTTGGATATTGTTGTCCCTTGCTTGTTTTTGAGACAGCAAAAATCTAGTACAGTGCCTTTAAACTTGTGAATCAAGTTTAATCTGTCTTTATATAAATACTTTGTTTCCTAGTTCCTTTATCTGTATATTAGTTTTTGTTTGAACACCTGTCTAGTTGTCGTCTAGTGAGATATGTAATAGCAGTCAGATTTTGCCTTGCTCCCATTTTAGTAACTAATCAATGTGGACAAAGATTTTTGTAGTAGACTCCAGGCAGCAGTATCTGCTAAACGTTGGCAGTTTGAATCATGCTCTCAACGTAAACATTATGATTGGGCGGTCAGAACCCCTATCTTGCAGGTTGGTAGTGCAATTCTTGGGCAAGTGACTTAACGCACCTTGCCCCCAGTGTGTCTTTGATGTAAAGCTTTTTGAGTGCCTTTGAAGATAGAAAAGCACTAGAAATGTGACTGTTTACCATTTTAGCCAACTACAGCCCTAGTAACTTTCTTAGCCTACTTTAAGAGAACACTTCCTGGCGGTTCACTTAAACTAATGACCTAATCCTCTATCCTCAGAGGCGAAAGTCAGCGTGCTCTACTCTCTGCTCATCTCTACTACTCATCTCTGCTCCTCTGCTCATCGGAGACAGGAGGAGCCATGGAGTGGGACGAGGATTCGGACGAGGAGATGATAGCTGTCCTCAATCAGGACCCTGATGTCTTTGCTCCTGAAGATGATCTAGAGGAGGTGGAGGTGGAGGACGAGCAGCCGCTGGACACTGAGGCCTCGGAGTCCTTTGAGCTGGACACTCCGGCAGAGAGGAGCGGACATGTGGCTGTGGTGGACTGCACTAATATGTATGTGTGGGGCGGGTACAAGGTGAGTGAAGCCATGGTCATTTTTTTTAAGCTGTTTTTGCATGAACTCTCCCTAGAGGTGTAGTCTTGTGAGTGCAGTTTGGGTTAGATACATAGAAATAAATAATAGTTTTGAGAGCTTTTGCCAGTCGCTCTTTTTAGTTGACTAAAAAGGAGGCAGAACATGTCTTTAGTCAAACAAGAATTTCTTTTGTGGACTACAGCTCTAATTTTGACCAACAATAACTGTATAATAGGGCTGCACAGTTTGTGATTAGATTTTGATTTAAAGGTCACAGTTTAAATGAGTCCAGGAGAATAGACAAAAAGACTAAAATCCGAACACACACAACATCCTTGTACAAATCTCATCTAAATTACAGGGTTTCCCATTTTTATGCAGAATAAGACAGGCATTTTTTGTTGTGCGTGAAGGAAATGATGGCACTTCAAAAACTGCAGCCTTTGTGATATGCTAATGGGGTCCATTGTAATCACGATTAATCTTGCATCTTAATAATATGTCGTTATTATCCAAGAAGCTAGTTTTCATCTTTTGTTAAGTCAGTTTTTTGTTATTATTTGTGCATCTATCATCTGACGCTTATACACCTAAAACAACACCATGTAAATTTCTGGACCTGCAAGAAAAAAGTTAAAACCATACTTTGAAATGCTCCATGGAGATGGATACATTTTATGCCATAATGTGGAACACTATAGCCAAAACAACACTTCAGTGGAGACAATCAAATGGAGGCCAAATCGGGTTTAGCAAAGCACTTTGGTCGACTGTGTTTTAAAGTGCTCTATAAATAAAGTTGGATTGGAGGTTTGTGAAGATTCATTCACAGTAAGGACTAGTATTGTCATGATAATGGCACTTCAAACTCTATTTTCATTCTAAGGAATAGACTGAATACTTGATACCAGTTCCACGATAATAATAAAAAAACTTTACTCATAATACTCATCAGTTGGCTTATACTTCTTTTGATACAGATAGAGATCCTGTGAATGTGACTTTTAGTATCGATACTTGCTCAAATGAGTATTTAGTTTTGATACTAGTTTTACTAGTTTATTAGTTAGTAGTTTATTAATTAGTAATTTATTACTTACTTTATTGATTTATTATCAGATTTTCTGATTTATTGCAGTAATGAAAAAGAAAACATGCATGTAGTGTAGTGCATTTTTTTTTAGGCTAAAATATTCCGTGGTGGAGCTTTAAAGTGTGCTGTTTATAATGGTTACCTGGCCCTAATTTTAAGATGGCCAAGGGAAAACATTAAATAATATTACCACTGGAGCAAAAAAAAAAAACAACAATTCTGTACATACATTTTTTCTATCCAGAATGCCCAAAACCATGGCTTTTTTGACCTCTACCTTCCCCGAAATGAGATCTGGATGTACAGTATGGAGACTGGAGAATGGTAAGCACTTGTATTAGTGTGTGATTAGCATGTGGTTACCATGACAGCACCTCAATGTGCTGTCACGGTAATGTGCTTTCACCCTGGTGCCTCAGGTCCAAGCATCTGGCTGGAGGAAACCTCCACACGTCCATGTCCGGCAGCTGCGCGGTATGTGTGGAAGGAGTACTCTACCTGTTCGGAGGCCACCACGCCAGAGGCAACACCAACAGGGTAAGCCAGATATTTTTCTAAAGTATGTAAAAGAAAATTGTTGACAAAAGTACAATATCAAGATGACATCAACACTAAACAATAAACAAACAATGGGTGTACAGTTATATCTCGGAGTACAGTTAAAATAATTGTATGTAGTCTCCGCTGTCTGCTTTTTTTGTAATTCAGAATAAATCAGCGTTAAATTGTAAGACATATTTGATTTGAACATGTTTACCTCATATCTGGGGACACAGGCAGGTAATAATCATTTAAAAATCAAAATGTTAAAAACAGTTCCTTTTTAAAGCCTACAGGACATCCAAAGCACTGATCAGTTCCATAGCTCTCTCACAGTATGCGTTTTATTTGTTTCCTGCGTGTCTCTGGTCTAACATGTGCCTGTTGCAGATCTACCGCCTGCCCCTGCGCGGCCCCACCCTCACCTGGGAGGAGATGAGGGAGCTCACAGGGACCCCTCCCTCGGCCAAGGACAAACTGGGCTGCTGGGTCTACAGGAACAAGTGCGTCTGCAGCAGTCTGTAGAATCCACACAGTGAGGAGGAGTGGTATATCTGTCTAACGTGGGCTTCTCTGTGCAGGATCGTGTACTTTGGCGGCTATGGCTATGCTGCTCATGAACACAGAGGGACTTTTGAGTATGATGAATCCTCTTCACTCATGGTAATGCTCACCAACATCTAGATCACCCTGAAGCCAATTTCAAAGGCGCTGTATCTGATTTTTACTATTTTAAAATGGTTAAACAGTTCAAACAAGTTAAACAGTTTGCAGTGGTCCAAAGTTATTCTTCACTCTTTTTATACATTCCAAGCATCCTAATTATTCACTGCGATGAGTTTATAAGCATGTTTCACAACTTTCAGAGACTAGTGTGGAGTTAAGTTAATTTTGCTAGTAGCGAAAAATACAAATTGCATGTAATAAAATTGTTCATAATTCGATGCAGACAGCACAAAGCTGACTTATTTTGACATCAAGAGTTGCTTACACGATATATCTGTACTGTGCCAAGTTTAATCACCTATCGTGAACGTGAACAATTTAAAGGTATGTACTATGTAACTTTTCTCGAGATGTAAAATGATGCTGTTGCATTAGAGATTCAAATGATTCACAACAAAATACATCTTTTGAATGGACAGAAGTCCTTAAAATGAAGCGTATAAACAGGAAACTGAACCCTATACTTTTCTAGGCCTAAGAAAGATTGGCATGTTTAATGCCCTACTGTACAACATTCCAGGGAAAGCAATGACATCTCCACCACAAACTTACACTATTTTACTCTGGCATTAGGAAGCATTAACATTACTTAAAATAAATCATCGATAATATCACAAATAAATGTTTCCTCATGAGTCTATGCTGTTGCTCTGTCTCCTCTAGTGGGACAGCCCAGGGCGAGGCTGGAACAACCACGTCCATGTGTTAGACCTGGAGACCCTGAGCTGGAGCCAGCCCATCACCACGGTCAGCGCTAATGCTAACACACAAATATGTAATATACAGCCACTGCTTATGCTAACACACAAATATGTAATATACAGCCACTGCTAATGCTAACACACAAATATGTAATATACAGCCACTGCTAATGCTAACACACAAATATGTAATATACAGTCAGTGCTAATGCTAACACACAAATATGTAATATACAGCCACTGCTAATGCTAACACACAAATATGTAATATACAGCCACTGCTTATGCTAACACACAAATATGTAATATACAGCCACTGCTAATGCTAACACACAAATATGTAATATACAGCCACTGCTAATGCTAACACACAGTCAGTATTGTTGCTTAAGCACTAATATGAGACAGTCACCGCAGTCAGTACAAATGTACACACTTAAGGTCAGATCATACTTCATCAGAAGCAAGACATTTGTTCTTACACCTGGATCTTTAAGAACAAGACCAAACTTGTGAGCTCAGATATTTCTTTTACATTAGAAGTTCTGCAGAACCACATCCTTCTCAAGCAACTGGCAGCACAGCTGCAAAATGTAAAAGATGTTATATGTTTATCATAATTGCAGAAATTAAACTTTTTGACTGCATTTAAAAAAGAGCTTTGGATTTAAAATTTAACTATGCCCACAAATCTAATCAATCACAGCAAAACTCCAGCAAAGCATGAACAAAGATCTGCTCTGTGGATGTGTAGAACATGTACACGGTGTCTTTTTGTTTTTACAGCTCCAGGTGTAAGAACAAACTTGCTGTTTCTAAACCTGAAGTATGATTTGTCTTAACTGTATGAGTACTTTACATACATGTGTTTATACTTTTGTGTCTCCAGGGCAACAGTCCGTCTCCCCGAGCTGCTCACGCCTGTGCCACTGTGGGAAACAGAGGTTATGTGTTTGGAGGACGATATAAAGTATGATGGTGACAGTGCTATAATACATTTGCTGTTTTAAGCTTGTTTTGACTTTCTTTTATGTGACCTACAGAATTTCAGACTGAATGACCTGTACTACCTGGACCTGGACACATGGCAGTGGCATGAAATGTAAGGACTAGACATTTAACTTTGGGTAGTTCAGACCAGAACTGGGCAATATGACAAAAAGAAGATTAGATGCAGACAGTACACAGCTGACTTATTTTGACCTCAAGAGCTGTTTATAGAATATCATGTACTGGGGAAAATTTTGCTCAAATACATTGGAAAAATTACTAATTACTAAAGGGTACAAGCCCTTTAGGATTTGTGGTTGTACTTGTACTGTGATGACTTCTTCTCCTCCATCAGGAGTGTCCCACAGGGGGGGCCAGTGGGGCGGTCGTGGCACTCCTTCACCCCTGTGTCCCAGGACCACATCTTCCTGTTCGGAGGCTTCACCACGGAGCGCGACACCCTCAGTATGACTCCATAATGAGTACAAAATGGCCATGCTTCTGCTGTGTGTAACGTGTGTAACATTTGTGTGTAGGTGACGCCTGGTTGTACTGTGTCAGCAAGAATGAGTGGAAGCCGTTCAATCACAGCCACACTGAAAACCCAAGGTAACCTACATTAAAGGTGCACTGTGTAACTTTTCTGGTGATTTTGCAGCATTAAATTGAGTCAAATAACAGGTGTTTTGTTTGTATTTATTTTTTGAAAAAATAAAAAAATCTGCTCCGCTGTGGGTGGGGTTACCTGGTGGCATCAGCTGTTTGTTTCCATAGAGATGGATATGTTTATAAAGGATAACATTTCCAATGGGACAAGCAGGGGGCCTATCTCCAGTAACCACAACTTTAAAAGTATGATTTGAAGCTACTCACACTGGTTCCACTGTATAAACGTCTCCCTCCCCCATCAACCTCTCATGTCCCTGATGCTTACACTGTTGTGTGGTGCTGTCTTAGGTTGTGGCACACGGCGTGTCCTGGGCCTGATGGAGAAGTTTTTGTGTTTGGAGGCTGTGCCAATAACCTGCTGTCCCACCAGAGAGCGGTGAGAGAGACACCTTCATCATTATCATCATCACAACAGTCACACATAAACCAGTGCTGATGTGTGCGTGTGTGTGTGTGTGTGTGTGCTCCGCAGGCTCATAGCAACAAACTACTGATCTTCAACGTTCAGCCCAAGTCCCTGCTCAGGTGAGGAGAAGAGATTATGAGAGCAACTTCAGTGTTGACATAATGGTCTTTATTGGGGTGTCATCTAACTGTAGTAATGATTAAATGTATAGTTTAGAAAAGTTAAAAGCAGCAGATGCATGCCCAAAGTGGCCTAGTGATCAGGACCAGTGCCTCGGAAAAAGTGCCAGGTTTAAATCCATATTATATTATACCCCATTGGTAATTATAGTTTACAGTGAAAAGTTAATTTGCAAACTGAACAACTTACTTTGGGTTTTGCATATTGACACTCACAATAATCATAATATGCAAAATCAACAAGCAAAAATGTATTCCTGTACAAATGTTACACAGTTCAGTTGCTTTGGGGAAGGGATTAAAAGTCCTATATTAAACCTCTTGGAAAGTGGAGATAGTAGAGTCCCATCAGCTGCAGACAGTCCAGTCTTAAAAAAAGGAGCTTTCACCTTCAGTTGATTTTTGCTCGCTCAGATAATCCCTGTTGTGCTCCAGGTTCTGTATGGAGTCCATCATTGAGCATCGCGAGTGCCTGTCTGCCTCCTGGGACTGTCTGCCCAAACACCTGCTGCACAGCCTCAAGCAGAGGATGAATCTGCTCAACACACTGGGCTCCTGAGGACTACAGAACCGCCTCCATCTTTGTAGTCCTGACGGGTGTATGGGATATGCTAGTCTGTTCAATCCATATGTGTATCGCTGCAACACAAGTAAAGTAAGGCAGAAGTGTGGATCAGAGAGGGTGAAAAAGGGTCTATGATGAGGAGAGAAACTGTATTGATCCGAAAGTTTGGATTGTCAAAGCAGAGGAGTCTAGACTGTCTTTGGGAGTTTGTGGTCTGCTTCTTTAGTGTCGAAAGAAAAGCTATTTTTAAAGGCACTGTACCTGATTTTTACTGTCTGAAAAACGTGAAAAACAGAACTAGTTCATTCTGAGCATCCTAATTATTCACCGTGATGAGTTTATAAGTGCTTTAAACAACTCTCGAGACAAGGGCGGAGTTTTGCTGTGAAGGTAAAGCAAAAGTGTTGGCAGCATTAGCAAATAGCATGCTAACGTGCACTCCCTTATTATCAGACAATAAAACGTTTTATAGTTAGTTGGAGGCAGTACGCAGCTGACTTATCTTAACCTCAGGAGTTGTTTATACAATTCTGCACTGGGGCTAATACATGCAAAAAAGTCAAGTACCACCCCTTTTAACAAGATTAACACGATTAAGATTAATGCGTACACTCTTGTCCCGGTTAAGTAGGTGAATGTAGCCTTGGTTTGGTCCAGTTCTAGTCCAGGTTTCGGTCCCGGTTCAGTCCCAGTGTTAATGTGAGGTAAGGGAGGGTGAGAGATGCTACGTTAGCAAGCTAATCTGACGCTAATCTGAACGATCACGGGAGAATTGTTTTTTTTTCTGACTATAATTAAATATTTGAGTGAAAAATTGCCTTTAAACACAACCATATTTCAAGTGGTATTTCTGTAGCATTGTAAACTACAGGACAATCTTTATTCATATATTAGAGTATTTTTTATTTCATTTTCTTTTCACTTAGCGGCCCCTCATGTGGTGTTAATTTGGATTTGGCTTTCGTCTGGCGGTGGGCTTCCTGCTTGTCTCCATGGAGATGTTATTGCTTTGCCCGCAATGTTCCACAGTATAGCATTATACTTATCCATCTTGCATTTATGTTATCACAGATGTTTTTTATTGCTTAAAAATACCTTGACAAAATATGCGTTAAGCGGAGTCACCTCTCCACAGATCTGACCCGTATCTTGGTCTTGTGGAGTTGCCTGCAGCTTGTCTCCACAAATTAGCCATAATATGGAACTTTGTAGCCATAGAAATAACATCTCCTTGGAGACAAGCAGAGCCAGAAACGTTACATATTGGACCTTTTAAACTGTTGCAATATTGTGAGGGGAAAAAAAAGTAGGTCAAGCAATTTTAATTTTGAGTCACTAACAAAGAACTGCTATTTTGCATTTAACTAATTACTTTTGATTTATGTGTCCTTAAAGTACAATCTGGATTGTTATTAGTCTTTTATGCCAATCAATGAATACTTTGCATTGATATTATGCTGGGGGGGTGCTGCGTGTATGTGTATGATGGAAGCTTCAGCAGATACTATGGTGACACAGTATACATAAACACAGCCTGATGGGATTTCAGACTAAATCTAAAAGCTTAAAAAAAATATACAGAATGGATTTAAATGGCACTTATCAATATAATGGTTCTGTTCAAGCACAAATCAGTTCACCTGTTCAATTCTGCAGTTCTTTATTGTCAGATTGTGTTAAAACAAAGCCCAGATTAAAATCTAACTTGAGTAACAGAGTTTCAGACAAAGCAGTGCCTACAGTTAGCATCACCAGAGAATGTTGATGCCATCAGCTGCAAAGCATTAGTACTTGTATCAGAGTAAACATTCTGTAGGTTAATTCAGTTATAAATGTTATGAAAAGATTCAGATGATTATAAATTACTATCACAATTATACAAAACGTGCAAGAAATGTGCTTCTAACCTCTGAATCCAACATGTAAATATGTACCATTATTATTTATAAAAGTGTTTTTTGTTTTAAAGTTGTGATTTCTGTGTGTCTTAAATGCTTCAAAATGGCCACTCCACTAGAACGCTATTTTACAGTTAATTAACAGCTACAAATGCACTGAAATCCCTATGTTTTGATTTGCTTGGTTTGCACAATGACTTTTGAAATTGTGAATAAAAAATACACTGTACCAAGTCTGGCATCGACAATTCAATTATATTTATTATGAACAAAAAGAAAATTACAATATTTATTTTAAAATAGAGTTACTTTTTATTTCTTCTTTACAGCAAGGAGGTTGGGTGCGGATACTTTGACTTTGCCCGGCATGTTTCTAGATAGGTCTGCATCCTGGAATAAAGGGATAAGGAAGTTGAAGTTTCAAGAATCTGATTTAATAAGACAATACGGGCTTTTGGATCACCTTAACGCTGCGGAAAAGGTCCTTTTCCCTTGGTGAGGCCTCTTTGGACTTCATGAAGTTCAGAACTGCAGTGCGGGCAGCTGCAGGGGAGAAAAATCAAGCTCAAAATCTCTTAATTTTACATTAAATATTCCAGTTTATTCTAGATCATAAGGGATAACTAGGGATAATAATGCCCTGGATTTATAGAATGCCTTTCAAGACACCCACAGTGCTTTACATTGCATTATTCATTCACTCCGCGCTCCTGCCATTGTGTGCCATGAGCCCTCACAACACTCACACCACATTCATACAAGACAATGTGGGGGAAGTGTCTTGCCTAAGGACAGTTTCCACTAGAGTTTCAATATTTTATCAACCAAACGCAGGGCACAGCCATGTTGGACATTCCCAGTAGGAATTCCAAGATCACGAGGCATTCCAGTTTTACATACTAGCTGGAACTTGAAAAATCCAACCTCCAAAAATGGAAAGCAGCATGAGTGCTCAGAAAATATAAAACATCTCAGTGAAACATACAGGGTTTTACATCCTTAATAATGTATCTAAGTCATAGGTAAAAGGTCAAATATTTTGTCTATTGTGTCTTCTCTCACCTTTGCCTTTCTTTTGTGTCCCTGGAGTCAGCTTCACTTTGTATCTGCACAACAACAACAACTTTATTAGTCACTTTTCAGGTTTTGCTGAGCCCATTTTTACTTCAACTATGATTAATCACTACGCAAAAGGCACACATTAAACATTTTAAATACAATGAATCACATAGAAGTCAAACTAAAACCGTAGTGCTTGAGAATCTTTACTATTTTGAGACACGTGTTCTTGTACTCATGTGACATACTTGTAGTTTGTGAGTGCGGTGTAGGGGGCGCACACGGGCACAGCAAACAGGAGCACGTCTTCGGAGTGGGGCTGTCCTGTCAGAGAGGTGAGCAGGGTCTCAGCTTCCTGCTCACACAACAGGACAATACACTTACACATGTTTATATAGATACAACATAAATCCACATTAGGCGAGGACATGACATAATTCTTGTTTGCACATCATTTCAATGGGATTACCTCTGCTCCAGGGTTGTCCTGGTCCACGTCATCCTCCTAAAAAAAAGCATAAATTAGACAATAATGCCAATAGGACACAACATACTTCATTATGTGTGAAAAAATATCATGCATTATCATATTGCAATAAGTTGAAATATTATGAACTTCCATCTAAAACTAAGCTTACGTCCTGGGCCTAATGCATTTCTACAGAGGGAACTACGGGACCATGAGCGTTTTCTCTTTTTTAGGACGGGAAACATCATGAAATTATTGTTATAAATGATTTTGCCTTTATAGTGTTGAAATATGACAAAACTTTGCATTTTCAGACAATTATTAGCATGCATCTTTCCATACAACAGAGAGGTTTAGATATTGTTAATGACACAAAATAAATGAAAAAGTCATGTGATCGTTGTAGCTGGGACACCTGATTTTCAAACTTCTTTAAAATGATTAGAGGAAGTACGTTTTAAATCTGTCCAACTTGTTCCTAGATTCTCACAAACTCTTTGAATTGGCACATCACTAGGACTCACATGGATGAGATTTTAGAACAGCTTTAGAACAACTTTTTGAGACAGAGAAGTGAAGCAGGTGGATCGCCCTGCAACAGCCAACCAGCTCTCATCTCAGAGTCATATACTGGTAGTTACTCACATGGCTTTCCTTATGAAAAATGTGTATTTCCTGTAGATATTTCCTGTAAAATGGCCTTTGAAGGAACACTGAATGAGGCAGTAGACCGGGCTCACCTTGTCGTCCTGCTCCTCCTGTTTGTCCTGTCTCTCCCCCGTCCTCTCCTCCTCCCCAGGCTCAGTCTTCACTTTACTGTCCCCCCCTCTGGCTTTAGGGGGCTGCTTCTGAGGAGGCCTGGGGGGACCCCTCTTCACTGGCTCGTCCTTCTTCTTACCTTTTTTCCCTTTGTCCTTGTCCTCCTTGCTCCCTGCAGACTGTGGACATGCAGAGTCAAATGTACAGATTGTAATGCTATCGTGAGGCCCCAAAACATTATACGATATTATAACACCACTAACATTTAAAGGCACACTATGTAACTTTTCCAGTAGAGGATCTGCCTTCTGCTCATATCCTTGCAGTTAAACTTGTCTGCCTCGTGGTCAGATCTGAGGTAAGCTTAACCCTTTGCATTGTAATTACAGCCTAAACCTTTACATTATAGTTGTCAGCCAAACCCTCTGTAGTGTAGCTGTTAGCATAACCCGCTGCAGTGTAGTTCGAGCCAAACCCTTTGATTAGTCTTGACTGCCTGGATAGTAGTACACACACAGACACAAACAGCAGGCCTCACCCCCAGGAGCTGCATCCGGAGCTCACGGTCCTCCTCGTCTTGGTCCTTGTACTTCTCTTTGATTTTCTTCAGCTTGTTCTGCACAGACACACATGTTTACTGCTTAGACATTCAACAACTACTAGCATTGCACTAGGTCATTTCAATATGGGATGCACTGATACTGATACTGGTATTGGATATGTGCGCCGATCCAGAAACATTTACGGGACCGGGCATCAGCTCTAGCCATATCCTGGTTGGACCTATGAATTTATGCAATGAGACTATTTATTAGCCGATGTTGGCCCCGTTCATAACGTTTGAACATAAAAAGCTGTTCTGTTCTGTATTACATCTACACACACATAAACACATTTGGATCAGCTGTCTTGCATCATTTCTGTCTGCACTGAAATCGGTTAATGTCGGGTATCATCATCGTATATGTATCGGAACTGAAAAAGCTGGATGAGTGCGTCCCTAATTTCATTGTGATTTTAGCTTTTTTTTTGTTACTAGTGTCTGCGTTAGGGTTTTTCAAAGTACATTACATTGTCTAAAGAAAGAGTTTTTGATTATCACCGTGGTAACAGAATCAGTATTGAGTATCAAGTCTATTCTTTAGTATAATCGAGTTTGAAATGTAATTACTCTGTGTTAAATGTATCAGTGAAAGTTACTGAGGCATACAAGTATCAGCTTGACCAGACAACTACTTTGCCATTTTAAAATGACCTTGTTTTTTGTTTTTTTTTTTGTTAAAGGAAAAGACAATAACACCACCCATTTCTCCTGTACAGTCTCTTACCCTCTGCCCTCTTTTGAGTGGCTGCTGTGACGCCCCCTCCTCCTCCTCCTCCTCCTCCTCCTCCTCCTCCTCCCTCCTCCTCCTCTCCGCCTCCTCCCCTCCTCTCCTCTGTCCTCTCTCACTCCTCTCTCTCCAGTCGATCCCTCGCTCCTTTCTTTTCACTTCGACATCCTCCCAGTCTTGCTTCTGCTTTTTCTTCTTTTCTTCCCTGAGCAATCAAATAAAACAGTGACTGGGTGAATAAAAATAAAACTGAATGGGATTTTGTCAGGGGTTGGGTCTACAAATTTGTCATATTGAACCTTTGGGTTAAAGGTGTATAACTTTTCTGGTGGCATGTTCTCTTGTATGATATTAAAAGTGCATATGTTCATGAAGACAAGCAGGTGACGCAACCAGGTCAAGTTACGGGTTAGATCTGTGGAGAGCCGGGTCCCACTCTCAGTAAGAATGCATATTGTTTTTAAACACCTGTAATTAAGTAGCTCGGTGGAGGGTCCGACACCTGCTAGTCTCCAGGGTGTCGGACCTCCACCAAGCTCCACCATAAAAGTTACATAGTGCACGTTTAAAGTCCTTTCAGCTGTTTAAATAATGATACCACTTCACTTTACATTGTTTTCCTGTAATAAAAAAGAGTAATTACAGAGATATGAACCATAAACCAGGTCAACACCTCTGCATTTTTACTGTCATTCTACCACTGACTCTCCACTGGCTCCAGCGCAGATATAACTATAGGTTCTGAGAATGTTACAGTGTCAAGTGAAGTGAAGTCAGCCTATGAATCAGCATAAAACAGAACAGAGTGTTTCAGTAAAGAGGTCTGCGTTTACACTGTCACAACTCCTGACACTCCACACATTCTCAGAGCGGACATGACGCCTCAAAAACACGTGTGGTCTGTGCACAACTTCACTCATACCTCAAACTGTAGCCACGTTTTTTTTTCATACACAATACTGAACCCAGATTAATAGGTTAGGTGCCATCTTTGCCTGGAATGTTTCACAGTATGGAATTAATCTTGTCTATCTCCATGGTGACAAGCAGATGGTGTCACCGGGCAAATTTAAAGGAGATGTACCTGATTTTACTAACCTAAAAATGTGAAAAACAAAACGGTTTACAGCAGTACCAACTTATCACTCACTTTCTAACAACAACTAGCATGCTTAAAGGACTTCCTGTTCCTCAGAGGATGAAACACTTTACAATTAGAAGCAGATAACACAGTGGACTTATTTTCACTTCAAGAGCTGTTTATACTATATATCTAAACGGTGAAACATATTTAGCTCAAATACATGGCCATAAATGGGGAACAGCTGCTAAATTTGTCTATCACCATGGAGATATGCAGGTGGCACCACCAGGTCACATGTCATATCTAAGGACAGTTAATTAGCAGTTTGATTTGATGCTTAAAGCTCTCTCACCTCCTCTGTTTCGCCGTCATGTGTTTTCTTCCTTGTGAGTCAGTTTCAACCTAAAAATCAACAATATTTAAGCACATACATTTTATCACCTTCATTCAGTGTCATCCACCACGTCCTCTTACCTTAGGCACGACTTCTGTTTTAAAGCTGGGGTTTGGCACATTTCTACAAATATAAGAATATATTAGACATTTTAACAGTATTTCCCACACGTATCTATTCTATATTGTCCTACTCATGTCAGATACTTCTAATACGTTTTTAAAGTAAAGGTTTCAGTTCTCATTTTTTAATCTGATGCATAGATTGTGTATAAGTGGAGAAGTATGATCTATGAACAATAATGACAAACCAATCAGGTGCTTTCTTTCCACAAGCTTGGTTCCACATACACACACACACACACACACACACACACACACACACACACACACACACACACACACACACACACACATATGTATATATAAAATTTTGGCAATTTATTCATAGATACTATTATATTTGACCATAACCATCTCTATATTTTTATTAACTGTTTAAATACAGAATTTTCAAAGACTTTGAGCAAGTATTTATTTACTTTAAGGGTAAATTTGATCGAACAAACCTCAAAAATGAACTTTCGCTCCTGATTGGCTTGGAATTACAAATATGGAACTCAGCTCCAAATTAGCCTCTACAACTGTTCTCTAAAACCTTCAAATCAGGCTAGAAATCTAAAGGTAATAATGGACTCAGACTTGAACTTGAATATAAGAAGTCCTCACCTGTTGGGCTGTAGATGTGACAGGGAGATGGTGGTGTCTGGGAAGCTGATTTCTTCTTCCTCATCCCTTGTCTCCTCTTCTCTGCTCTGCCTCTTCTGTCCTCGTCTCCTCTGTCTCGTCTCCTCCTCTGTGTCCTTTGTCCTCGTCTCCTCCTCTCCCTCCTCGCTGGTGTGCTCTTCGACCTCCTCGCCGTCCCCCTGGCTGACTTCTGCAGGCTCTCCACTTGAGTTACCCCCTGGTTCAGTGTTCACCTCTGTCTCCTTCTGTTCCTGCTCTTCATTACTGCTGTCCCCACCTACAACACCAACACAACATTACATTAACTAAAAACAGAGAACAATACTGAATTTCTGTGGTTAAAAATGTAGTTTGTGTCTCTGTAAAAGAGTTGATATTACACTTCTATGGGGTATTAACTATAACACATCACACATTTAGATCACCGTGTTACCTTTTACTGTTTTGAAAATGACATATTGGCCGAAAACAATGCATCAACCTCTTTTATAACTTTCACTTTGATGGAGAATTGTCATGTGGGAGCATCGATGACATTGTCTTGTGGGACGAGTACTGGACAGAATCTTACAGCAAACTGTAAGGAGGGTTCGAACAGGACCCAGAAGAGATCGCTAGATTACTGAAACATGCATGGATGACATCTAAAACCTCTTCAGGCATGTTTTTGTGGGAACAACATTATAACAAGGTAGAAGGCTAAAAAAATATTTTACATAATACCTCCCATTTAAGAAATTTAAGAAGGTTGGCTGGTATTTAAACCAGGCTCTGATATCTCTCACGTGTGTCTGAGCATTTTTTATTTGCCATCCCTACTGGATTTTTCATATTTTGTGATATTCTGAGGTTAATCCCATACTGGAATTTGTTTTGTTCACAGATTTTAAAGGTCTGGGGAATGACACTGTTTTGGACAAATACAAAGGGAATCCCAGGAGAAATCTGAAACAACAGATTAAGGAGTGAAAATGAGGCTTAGAAGAGACAGAGGTCTTTCCTCTTGTGTGTCCAGAGTTCATCTGGCTCCCCCTGGAGGCTGACTGTGATACTACAGGACATTAAGGCTGAGCAGTGCCAAGTACCTCAAGATACAATACAGGGTTCACAGTACGATGCATATACCGATACCTGGCACGAAATACCGTAAGTGTCCTCATACATCCTTTAAAGACACTGTTAAGAGTTTAGTTCATTGATGTTCTGATATGGCAGAATAATGCAATAATCTCTGTATCGATACACATATTTCCAAGAAACTTTATTGAGCCATGTATTATCATATTATTCCATTTGAAGTGCTCAGTGTGCTTAAATTAGCTCAAGTTCGATTGAAAAGAATTTTACTATTATGATGTAATAAAATGTATATTTAATGAGGCTTTTTTCTTGTATTTTTGAACTTTTTCCATTAAAAACAAATGCATCTGGCCAACTTAATTTCATGTTCTTCACTGTACAGATTTTTTTCGAGTAATAAAGTAAATTTTTTTTTACCCCAGTACAGATATATTGTATAAGAACCACTTACAATGAGACCACTGTGTCCTGTCTGCATCTAATTATGAAGCTTTATTTTTTTTTTTTCCTTTCTTATCATTTGTGAACCAGAAAGTAATGCTGGTGTTCTTTTAGCATGCTAGTTGAGGTTATTAGTATCATGATGGCAAAGCTCTGCTCTGGCCTGTTTTGAAAGTTGTGAAAAGCACTTATAAACTCATTGTAGTGAATAACTAGGATGCTCTGAATGTATAAGGTAAGTGAGGACTAACTCTGGACCACTGCAAACTATTTAAAATGAACTAGTTCCGTTTTTCACTTTTTTTAAGTTTAAAAAACACTACTTCAAACATGCTTAAACTTGCTGATTAAAAAGCCACAAGCTGATCCCTGACGATTTGAAGGTTCATACCGTCCAGCTCCTCCTCCTGCTCCTCCAGAAGCTCCTCAGTCCTGGATGTGGCCTCCTGTAGATCCTCCTCCAGAGTCTTCACCTTACGCTCTCCTCTGTGCCGCACAATGTCCTCGTCGTCCACCTGCACAGGGGGCATCGGTGATAAAGGTGCACTGTGGAACTTTTCTGGTGGAAGGTTTACTGCCTGCTTGTCTCTTATTGCTTGCCTGGGGTGTTTCACAGTAAGACATTAGTCCCATCATCTTACATTTAATAAATCTGATGTTTGTTAATAAGTAAAAAATAACTTAAAAAAACTAAATAAATATATAAATAATACATGCATTCTTTTTGTGAACTCCACAGATCTGACCTGTAACGTGACCTGGTGGGGCCATCTGCTTGTCTCCATGGAGATAGACAAGAACATCTCCATGGAAACAAATAGGCTGACCCTTCACCAGAAAAGTTACATAGTTCCTTTAATATGTAATGATGTTAAATAATAAGTCATCCATAAAGCCACATTCATGTAGTCTTTTTTTTTTTTTTACCTTGAAGAGGAAAGCAAAGCCCATGATCAGGTAAGATGGAGGGAGGAAGTTTTTCTTGCCTAAAAACATGTAAAAACAGATGAATATCACCTTTTGTGCGATGTATTTAGTGAAAGCAGACCGTCTGGTGGACTGACCTCTGATCATGAAGCTTCCAGTGGTCAGATATTCTCCTGTAGGAGCCGTCTTGGAGACCTGCAGGACGGCACAACATCAGACACACTGTATACTTACAATTTGCATTTGTAATCAAGTCTATTTTTATTCACCTTATTTTAATGCATGGTCTTGGGTTTTATTTTATTTTTGCTTATATTTACTATTATATTTCTTTGTTTGATGTTGTACCAGAATGCCGACTTCCTACTTAGAGAATTTTGTTTACTGACAATAACAATAAAACTGAATCTGATATAAAAGAAGGAAGTAACCAGCAGAATCACAGATATACATTGCTGTGATGTTATTAGTTCAAGATAAGATAAACCAAATCAAGGACTGAATCGCAGTGATGTGTTGCGATATGTTGACTGAAATATTTCAGGTACAGTGAAATAGAGTATTATTATACTGCAATAAAAGTGAGACAGTGTCATTCATTCATCCAGGAGAAATCCAAGGACTTTAAAACCTTTTCTACATTACTGCAATATAAGTGTGATATTGTGTGATTGCAAACAGCTTTACACTTTGTAAAGCATTTTGCGTATTTCACAAATATAAATTCTGCCAGGATCACATTATCACTGTGCTGCTTATTAATCATCTATTGTCATTATTATTCTGATGTTGTGATTTCATGTCTCACGTCTTGTATTGGTTATCACACCAAATCATGTAGAACCTTGTGATTCTCAGTCCTGAAGGACAAATACTGTACAGAAGTAGAGCACTCCTGGCTGCAGACTTGGGGAGAGTTTTACCTGGTGATGGTGGACCCACCAGGCGCTGGTGATGATCTTGGCGTCCCAGGCAGCGCTGTAACACACGGCCATGGTGCCCGCCTCAGTCAGGGTGCGCGGGGGGATGGGCTCTCCTGGACAACAGGCCACAGTGAGATAATGATTGGACCTAACTCCTGCTCCTGTCTAAAGCACAACCGCAGAAGTGTCACCTGTGGGGTTCTTGATGACGCAGCTCGTGGCTCCGTGAAGGTCAGCGTGGACGTAAACATCACCTGACAAATAGGATTAGATTAAAACAAGATACAGTAAGTTTTTTGTTTAAATGTTTACATTTTTGTGTTATTGTAGTTTATAATAGAAAATATGTTGAAAAAAACAATATGATTATATTGTAATCATAATATGCAGAAATATATATATTTAAATATTGGATCAAAACCATATTTTAAACCCTTTAATGTACATTTTGTGCATTTTTGTTGTCATTCTGGACAATTCTTGAAATTTATAGAAGAGGGGATTGTGGATCTTGCATTAACCAAGAAATCAGGAATAAAAAGTTTGACGTTAATAGGTGCAATATGTATAAACATGAATGTTGAATGACTGTAGCCCCAAATGCTGAAGGTTTATTTTACCTAAAACACTGTCTGATTTGACTGAAAAGTGGACTACAGCTTTCAGCTCTATGTTTATGCTTACATGCCTGAGAGCTTTACAGTTGGAGAAAAAAAAATCTGCTTTTAATCTCAGTGTGATGGCTTAAATGTCTAGTTAAAGAGTAAATAATAAGTGCCAGACCAGCCCTGAGGTATCGCTTGACGATCATCTCGTTCTGCTGCTGGTCTCTTCCTGCAATCACCAGGTAGTTCTCAGCACTGATGAACCACAGGAACTTCTCAAACCTGCCACCAGAGGGAGACAGTGGGGTGGTGGGAGGTTAACAGTAAGGGCATGTAAATCAAATGTATAAAATAAAATGAAGTAATATAAATAGATGCATGAACTGACCAGTACACCTTCCGGGCCTTCTGAATGGTGGTGACTGTCTGAACTTCTTTTAATGTCTGTTGGGTTTTCCTCTCTGCAGATTTCATGGCCTAAAAAACAAAAAAATATTAATAAAAAACAACCAAAAAAACCCCAACAACAAAAATAAATAAATAAATAATAATGTGTACAGGTGTGTGCACGACGAACTGACCTTATCTGCGGCCTCTATGGTCTTCTTCTGCTTATTTTGGGCGGTCCGTTTAAAGTCGTAGTACCTAATACAAATAGAGGTGCTGTTACTTCAATTCACTCTCTCTGATCTGAGTCCTCACGACATGAACCGAAGCACCAGCAGCCAAACATGAATCAGTGCTAGTGCAGCCTTTACAGCTTTCACATAAGGCATGGCCTGTCCAAATACTGCGGTAGTTTTCAAGTTGGCAGATACCTTTTACCTTTAGTTCAATAAAGATTGGCAATTCTAAGGCTTAAATTATCTAAATGATTCTATTGAAGGTCTATGGAGGTTTAAAAACACAGTGGAGCACGGCTGAACATTACATCTTTAGCACTATAATATGCATAAATCTTTGTACTTTTTGGCATTGGCGTAGGCAGATAGGCCGATGTCCACGTCCACCAGCACAGGCTTGTTCTTCTGAAGTTTCTTCTGACTCTTGTTTTTGCCTTTCTTCCCCTTCTCCTCCACAATCTCCTCTTCCTCTCCTTCATCCTCCTCGGTTATGTATGGGTTCCTGCAAAAACAACTGTTAATTTTCTATAACTTTGATTTGACAAATTCATATTTTGTTTTATTAAGGGCTTAGTAATTATTTAATATCATAACTCCTAACCCCTCAGTTATGTTACTAAGTGAACCCTTCTTAATAAACTATTATTTATTGCATGTTCAAACTGAATTAAAGGAACTGTATGCACCTTGATAAGTCAAACACATTTACATAAAATATAGCTTTTACCGATAACAATTCTAATGCTGATATATTCATAATTACAAAAACATTGGACACAATGTCCCATCTCTTTAGTTTATAATTTAGTGTTTTGGTTCTCTTGATGATTATACATCTCATTTGCGTTGCCAGTTTTAATGCTGAAATCCCTTTGGTTTAGACCTAAAGTTCCTCTCTCTGATCTAAACGGTCACTACCTAAACCCCAGCACCTGCAGACAATATGAATCAGTGCTAGTGCAGCCTCTGCAGCTCAGTGAGTGAATTCTGGAGGTTCTGAGCTTTGACATGAGGCCTGTCAATAAACTGAGAATGAGACACACTTGTCTGTGTCTCTGTCTGCAGGTTCAGGCTCTGGACACACAGGCTCAGTTGTGACTGTAGTAACTGTAACAGTAAGAATACAGGCTACATACAGTTATTCATTAAGACCATCATATTACATCTATTGTTCATTCTTTTTTATGCTGTAGTTATTATAAAGAGGTACCAATGCATTTGATATTGATACTCTGTAGAGACATCACACTGGGGGTATTCTACATGTATCTCTGTGGTAGAATTACCAGCAGTTACCGTGGAGACACAATGTATAGATTAGCAAACACTGTCAAATTCAAGAAAAAAAACCCCAAATTGATTTAAATATCAAAATTCAAATTGTGCCTAATGCTTTTTCAGAAGGACTAGTTTAACAGCACAAATCAGCTCACTGTTGTAGTTCAGATATATCAGTTCTCAAACAAAGCTCAGATTAAAGTCTAATAGAGCCTCAAACACACCAGAGCCTCTAGTTAGCATCACACCCCCGGAGAATGTTTATGTGCTGTATGTATATTTGTGTGTCTGTGTTGTCAGTACTGACTTCAGCAGCATGGTGATGTGGTTGGTCTGCAGTTTGAGCTCTTTGATAGCGCAGGCTACAGGGTCTCCAGCCTCCTGCGCCTCCTTCACGATGGCCCCGATCTCTGTCCAGTCCACCTGGTTGGCCAGAGCACTGCGCACCACCTGCAGAGCCCTGTCCACCATGGGCAGGTTCATCTCCACCAGCTCCCCCTTGACACGGTCCACCTCCTGCGACACGAGAAGCCGTTTAAAGAGAGAAGGCCAAGGGTGTGAGGGTGGGTGGTAGTGTACGCATAAACCCACATGATGTATAATGTTACAGTAACTCTGACAAAGATCAAATCCATTCTAAAACAATCCAGGAAAGATACAGCCTTGACTTGTTTATGTGACTTTTACCTGTTCACATAAGCATCTACTTTCCATAATAGTTTTAGGATCTGGTTATTACTTTTTTGAACAACCCTCAGATCTTTAATTAAAGCATAATACCCACACACGGTAAAGTCTTGCAGGATATATTCAAGCTCAGTAGAATCTTTTTGCCGCCCAGGTCTTTTCTAGGCAAATGGGGGGATGGATATTGGAAGCCATTTTAAATCTGGAGTGTGGCAGGTGACGAGTGCATGTATATAGTAGTAAAGATGGACGTAAATCTACAGTTTCTCAGTGGTTAGAGCAGTGGTCTGCATCTATTTAGTTCTTTAACCTGCTTTAGACTGGAACAAGATACAAGATAATACATAAGACTGGCACGTTTTAGGGCAAAAAACGTTTTGAATTTGGTTGTTTAGCACACTCGGAGTTCTCTGTGACTGTAAATGTAGTGAGCGAGTCCTGAGCCTGTGTGTGCGGTTGCCTGGATGCCTCCCTCTGGATGTGTTTGTCCCCAGTCAGTCCAGGACACAAGCAGAACTGATTACCCACAGGAACTAAAGGGAGTGTATGAATAGAGAACTCCAGACATTTGAATGGGTACACAAAGCTTTGTCCTGTCTCCCATTGGGAAGGTATACAGCCAACTGAGTTATGGTGATGGAGGAGGAACAGTGGGTAAGCAGTCTCCAGCTAACCCGAGGGCCGCTGGTGCTGTGAACCCCTTCCGAGAGCTATTGACATTTGCCTGTAGACGCAGTGTGGTCACTTTTCAATAACTACTATAACTGCTATTCTTGAGTCTCTTCACTGTTGTAGGCAGAGTATAGTCTACAGCAGGTCAAACAAACTAATAGATGCAAAAGATGTTCAGAGGCGTCTAGTAATTTAGCGTTAGCACAAAAACTTTGCAGCTATAGCCTAATTACTAATACACTTGACTATAGCCTCAGTGTTGGTAAAAACAGATAAGCAAGAGAGCCATAGTTTGTTGTCTCTGCTGATCTAAAATGAGAGTCCAAACACATGTCTTATATTTTCCTGGCTGTTTCTGACCTCATGCAGTTGAACGCCTCTCCTAGTCTGTGTCTAATATAAACTGGTCTGACGACACATCGGCTTTTCTGTGTCTGTGGAATCCCTCAGTTGTCTGGGGAGGTTCCACTGCTAGAAAATATAATTTTGTTAACTAGACAAATGCTTTTCAGGGACTCATCCAAGAGGCTTCTTCAGTTCTGTCAGGATACTGGTAAGTCACTGCCTTATATCTGTCTGAAGGGAGGTACATTAACTGCAATGAAGCTAACACGCCCTAGTTCTTTACAGTAAGAAGTATCTGTTTTTATTTAGAACTACCCTAAGGCGTGAACTGTCCCTGGAGTCATATTTTGCATAAAAACGTTCCACACACCTATTGCGAGAGGAGGGGGTGGGTCTGGGGGAATAAGGAACAGTGTGATCGGTCTAACAGGAATTGACACTTCAAACTCCGCTTCTGCAGCCAGAAACACCTGGTTGTAATTAGGGCAGTCCTGTGTGATGTCACCAACTACTGAGAATTGCAGAGGGCACACACTTCGATTTAGACATTTTTGCTATTCAAACACTGAAGTAGATTTAATGTTTTGTTACGCTTTAACATGTCATCAGCAGTGCCCATACAAGCTCCTCTGACCTGAGCCTGGTGCAGAGCTTCCAGCCTCTGCTCGTGGTCCTTCTTGACGTTCTCCAGCTTCTTCAGAGCCTGCTTCTCCTGCTGCAGGGCTTTCATGTCAATCCTCTGGCTCTCCATCTTAGAGAAGAACTCGTCCACCGCCTAACACAGCACAACACCCAATACATTCTCAGCACTAATTTAGGGAGGGGTTATCAGTGATATTAGTGATTTTTTTCTAGCTATTGTATTGGTCCAGTTTGTGTAGCCATGTATGAATTAGTCCTCAACACAGATTTGTCTTTTTGAACAGACTCATGAGTGAAAATGGAAACATAAGAGACATTAGGCTGTAGGTTTACACAAAGAAATGAGTAACTGTTTTATATACCAGATGAATACCTTTTGTGATACATTTTTACAAAAGCAAAAAAAGCGAATTTGCGAACTTTGAATATATATTTTGGTTCTTACTAGGAATGTTAAAATCTTAATAGAGGTGTCTGCAAATATTGGTTATCGCTCCCAACAGCATGTTAAATATCGGATATCGGCTAAAAAAAATCCATATTGGACCATCCCTAATCATCATCATCACTTTTTTTCACACATGTTTGAAAACTGACAACAAAGTGAGTGCTGACCTTGTCAAAAGACTCAAACTCCAGGTGTGGGCTCTGTGTGTGCTGGCTGAAGAGAAATGGGTGGAACTCGTCATATCTGAAAGGTCATAGAAGTTTTATCATTGCACAAATGACCAATGTTTCCCATTAAAACAAGAGATTGTGGCCTACCGCTGCCAAATCGTGCCCCCCAAGTTTACCTAAACTTCAGTTAGTTGTCTGTGTCCCCAGATATGAGGTAAAGATGTTCAAACCAAATATAACTTTTACTACGGTAATAACAATTGTTAGTGATTTATTCATAGAAAACAAAAACATTTGATATGAGTTATAATTTGGTGTTTTAGCTCTCAAGACAAATCAGAAACCAGAATGAGCCTCACATGAGCCTCTCAAGTGGGTTGCCAGTTTCAATGCTGAAATCCAGTTGGTTTGAACCTAAAAGAGCCCTCTGATCTGATGGTCACTACCTAAACCCCAGCACATCATGAATCAGTGCTAGTGCAGCGTCTGCAGCTCAGTGGGTGAATTCTGCAGGTTCTGTTTGGCTATTTTCATTGAGAAAAAAAACGTATTAAAGGCTGATTTTCACAGATCAATTTTAAAATACCCCTCGCCAGTTACTTCATTACTGGCTCTGGCGAATGATTCTATCTGATTAAATGTAAGAAATATGGTAAGAGTACAAAAATATATATTAACACAAATGGACAAAGTACTGCATTTTAAACCCCTCACGTGAGCAGTTCTTCAGGTGGTTTACCAGGGGTCAGACTTGGTTTCTTTTCAGTCTTCTGAATGATATAACCCTTAAAGACAAAACAAAGGCATAAGCATTTCCTGTGACCTGACTTTGTCCCACATAAAACATACATCATACTTTGCCATTGAAGTTTGCAGTCTTCTCCATGTAGACCTCCGCCATCTCCAGAGCTCTGAGTATCGTAGGAGCCACTAAACAGAACAGGAGCATTACACATCAAATGTTGCATGACAAGTCCAGTATGATCTCTCTGTATTTTTTATACAGACAGACATTAGTCTGATCACCGCTCAATCCAAGACGTCTCAATCCAGAACCAGAACCAAACACGATCGTCCAATCAGATTTGTTTATTTCAGAGACGCATATGAAATGAAGGAGCTCATTGCTCACCTGTCATTTTGAACGACTCATTAATTCTGCAGAAATCCAAAATGTCTTTCAGTCCCCTGTGACATTTCGTCGTTTCTTTTTTCATGAGCATGTCATAAGCATGTGTGTGTCCCTGATTGGCTAATCCACCTGTCAATCACGGTCAACTGAACTTAGGGAGATTCACCGGTGACCAGACTCATATCTTTGTGAAGTACTGGAGAAGTGTGTATTCTGAATCCCGGCCTACCTTCTGCCGCATCCACCTTGTTGTCGACTTTAGCAGAGCCAGACAGACCAGCTTCAATCAGACAGTGTTCGATCAGAGTAGCTCCATAGGCTGCAAAAATAAATACATAAAAGATATGTACATAATACAAATACAGTATAACAAAAAATATACATATAATTACACCATAAATAATGACTACCGGTATTTTTATTTTGATATTAAAAATGCCACTTACGCAGGTGAGGATTTAACACTCTCTTCACTTGCTCCCCGTTCGGAGCTTCCTTCAGAAGTTCTGTCAGTCTGTAAAAAACAGAACATTTCATATTAACACTGCAACATTATTAATAATAATAATTAATTAGTCTTATACGCTCAAATTAGTTTTAACAGTTTTGTGAAATATTCATTCACTGCACACTCAGTGGTGCTAAGGCACTCTTGTAGCTACAGCTGCCCTGGGGCAGACTGACAGAAGCAAGGCTGCCAATCTGCGCCATCAGCCCCTCTGTGGCAGTGGTGACCCCACAAAAAACATGCGTAGTACTCCAAGGACATGTGTGCTGCCCCCCACACTTTGAGAAACATCCCGGTGCTTGTGTGTACCGTTCTAGGCTGATGAGAGGCTCTGGAGGCCGTGCGCTCTCCACAGGGTAGCGCTCTCTCACTGCGATCTTCACGTCCTTAGCCTCTTCAGTACGAAACCGCAGCAGATTCAGAATGGTGTACTCGTAGTCTGCCAGGATGATGTTACCCTGGCAACAAGCAACACATCCAGACATTAAACACGACAGGCATCCTGCTTTCTGACTGGATAATCGCCTTGAGAACCAAAACAACAAATTATAACAAATTATGTAACATGTTTTTGTAACTAAGTGGCATCAGCATTACAGTCGTTATCAGTAAACGCCAGAGGTGGGTAGTACTCAGTTACATTTACTCAGTTACTAGATCTTACAAGGCTAACCTTCTGAAGAAACTGTACTTTTCTAGCTGCATACTTTTACTTCTCTTGAGTAATATTTTTACTGAAGTAACTCTTACTTGAGTTTAAAGTTTGGTTCCTCTTCCCACTGTGAGTAAGTTTACAAGTTTTTTTTTTTACGTCGACAATATGAAATGATCTGAACATTTGTGCTTTTTGCAGCGCTCCTTCAGATCTGATTTAGTTTGTCTACTTTTTGTGACCTTTGAAAATACACATTTTTGAGCATTTTTTAATGTTTTGTGCTTCAAATAACATTAGCATCAAATTATAAATCAGATGTTACGTCCCGACAGTTACTCTTTAAGTTTCTCTTACTTGAGTAGTAGTTTTCGCAAATACTTTTTAAACTCTAACTTGAGTCATTTTTGGACCACAACTTTGTACGTCTACTTGAGCAATATTATTTTCAAATAACGTTACTCTTACTTGAATTAAATTTTCCGCTACTCTACCCAGCTCTGTTAAAAGCTATATTTGATTTGATCATCTCTGAGGACACAGGTCATGTTTATGAAATATAAAAATCTAAATCTTACATACATAGTTCCTTTAAATAATGGCTCTTACCCTGTCGTAGAGCTCTATAATGAGGTGGTAGGCGGCCTCGTCAGAGCCAAACTGGATGTCCACTATTCTGTCCATGCCCAGCTGCTTCACCTGAGTCAGCCGCCGAGACTTCAGGTGTTTCCGGCACTGACAAACACAGAGATATAACCAATGGGCAACAACACATAAATACACACATACAGACATGGAGGTCACAAAGTCCTCACTTTCATGGCGAACCCTGAAGGCATCATGTTCTTGGGCCATTCGAAGTCTGTGGAGTGGATCCGTGTCCCGGACTCTATGAGCAGAACAGCCTTAGAGTCCGGCCTGCAAAACAGAACCACATTCAGAGTCTGCTGGAATATTCTGCAGTTTTATAAGTATAAAAAAAAAGAAAGATATATGTTATAGAATAGAGAAATTACAGCAAAGGGCTTAAATAAAGCAACTATATATATATATATATATATATATATATATATATATATATATATATATATATATATATATACATATATATACACACATATATATATATACATATATATATATACACACATATATATATACTATATATATATATATATATATATATACACACACACACACATATATATATATATATACATTGCTGCTTCTGAACTTGAAAGTAATAAATAAATCTAAATAAATAATATATGAAACACTATGATCACAAAGTACAGTATGTGACAGTTAAACTGTGGATACAGTCAAGAATACGGACAGATGGATTACTTGAACACAATCAGCACATACAATTTAGAAAACAAAAAAGTCTTATTAATGTTAAGACATATTAAGGAGTAGTAACATATTAATCAGTTGTACTTAAGTGATAAGAAGATTTTATTAAATCAGCAGCATGTAACATTTCTGACGGTGGACATGTCATCTGCATGACTCCAGGGAGAGCAATGTCCATGGAGATAAAAATGTTCATGCTGTTCTGAATGTTTCACAAAAGAACATATCACAGAGACGAGCAGGTGACAAAGTCTTCACCAGAAAAGTTACAAGCCGGCTTCTTGTTGATTCACAGAAGAATTAGTTAATTTCATAATCAGAAGATCTCACTACAGCAAATATTACGGTTCAGCAACACTGATGGTTTTTTTATAATTTTCTTTTGTCTAAAAATTACAGCTCAGTTTTACCGAAGACCTGGGTAGAAAACCTATCCCACAAGCCTAACACAAAGTGGCAGTTTTTTTGGCTGCTGCTTTCTGATTTGAAGGATTTGGCAATAGTCCTCTGTTGTTATAGCATTAACACAATTCAAATAAAAATATTAAATCTCTTCAATGGGGAAAAGGTCTCCACAAAATAATTCAAATCAGGAAGTAATCATTTGCCATTTGAAACCCAGGAATAGGCAGCATTTTGACAACTTTTAACCATTTAAATATCAAGATAATCTTGTTTTGAACTGCTAATTACTATGACAACATGCACCCATAATTCAATAAATCATTGTATTTCTGAAATCTTAAACGTGGGGCTTTAATCATGTTTCATATTACCTTATGCTATATAAATGTAATAAACATAAAACTCTACCTAAAGTTATGTTGTTTTTTTTTTACAGGCAACTGACAACCATTCAATCTTTAAGCCAGATCATATGCAATAATACAATGAGAAAGATCTAAAGCATATCTCCTTCTGTAAATGGATTTAATGGAGAGAAAGACATTAGCATGAAGATCTGCCAAAGTTCACAAATGAATCCTTACTTTTGCAGCCGGATAAGGTACGTCCTGTTATCGATGTCGTACACGTTGTATACTCTCATCCCAATGTAACTGTAAAACATACATTTAAATATATAAATGTGTATTTCATAAGCTATCCAAAAATGTATGAAGCTACATTAGCCTCCGAGCTCAAAGTGCAACACATGCCACCTACTTTGCATTTATTTCGGCAATCACAGCCCTGATATCCACCGTGGTGAACCTGCCTTTCATGATAGTTTATTATATTTTTACAATTACATAAAAAAGTCAATCATACGCGTTTACGAGCACATTTGGAGCACATTTGTTTGAAAAGAAGTTACAACAAACACCAGTTTTCTGCGCATGCGCACCAACATATTTATCTACGGGAGCTGACAGGGGCCAAGCCACAGTGTCAGATCCACGCCTTTTTCTTCTCCGGGAGGTGAATGGACAGATGCTTTGATTGATGGAATATTTAACCAGGATTTTTAAGAAATGTCACTTATATATCAGTCACCGCGTATGAAAGTGGACTATTTTACACAGTAAGAACCTTATGCCGTGCTTTGTAACAGCCTCAGTGCACTAACCATGCACTATTCAAAGTGGCTGATTGACATTAAAAACCGTGCAGCCCTGCGAAATGCGTGCAAAACACCCCGGACCAGCGACTCCAACAGCGGGGAGAGTGTGGAGGATGTGCCCGGTGACAGCGACAAGGGGCCGAGTGAGAAGAACCCCGAGCTGACCAACCACCTCTGGACCGAAGGTAACATGGTCAAACCGAGACAAAAAAAACCTCCGCCAAGGCCCGTGTAGCTAATTATTCAGCTCCCCCGACTGTCGGACAGACGTGCCGTGCTTGTGTGGAGAGTTTCCCCCGGTCACGTGGAGTGTTTCTTAGCGGCAGGACGGTGAGAGGAGTCGGGAGAGTGAGCTGCAGTTTCGGGTTCCTCCGCAGGTCAGAGCGCAGGGCGAAGCGTGCTCCGTTACCAAGGCGACGGGCAGCTAACGGGGCAGCTATGGTTGTATATGTAAATGCTAGAGGGGCCATAGCTAGTGTCGCGGCGGCCATCTTGTGACTGCGAGAAAACCAAAATTATATTCTAAATAATGTAAATACAGGGCCAGAAATGTAATTGATTAAAGAAGCCCAGTAATGCAGATAGCACCAGCTCTGTTTGTCAGGACCTGCTTTAACTAAATATCTTCACAATATTATCCGTACTAATATATCACTGACCAACATTAAATGCAGAATTACGGTATGTTTGCATATCATTACATACATATGGACAGTTGTTCTATTTATCTAATGCAGATACATATTAATATATTTTTTTTAGTAGCAAAAATTCAGAAATTGTTATATTTGCATGTTTAAATGTGGAAATTAAATTTGTCATACAAAAAAAAAAAAAAAAAAAAAAAAAAAACATAGTGGATTTTGGATATTTGAGTAACCCAGGTCTTACAAAAAAATGCTGTAATAATTCAAATTTTGCCTTATTGTTGGGGTTAAAAAAAAAATAAATAAATAAATAAATTAAATAAAATAAAAAAAAATAAATAAAAACAAAAAAGTAGGCTCCGTCAAATTTCAAGTATACAATTGTAAAGTTTTGGATACATTAAGCACCCCATAAAGTAGCACCTACATACACCAAATTTTACATTATGGTCCTGTGGGAGGAAAATCCATTTTGAAAAAACGGTCTTTGAAGTTGCAGTGTTCAGTAATGATCTATGAATACAAGTTGATTCAATGACATAACAAAACATCCCACGGCTCAGATTGGACAGTGCTGAAACCTCACATCGAGATCACAAAATGACCAAAATAGAACAAAATGAAAAAAGTTTCTTTTTCTTTAATGTGTCACTTAAATTGCTATAAAATGCTGTCCCTATGGGTTTCATCTTCCTGTTATATGAAACATTTTAAAGCAGATCTATTCTGCAAAATCAACTTTTCAGAGCTTTTAACTACATTATAGCTGTTTCTCCTCACCATTTACCCTCTGAAGTTGTATTTGGAGCGATTTGTGCATGTTTGAGCAACATTTAATCACTTATTTTCAAGACTCCATATTGTCAGTCAACTCCCGTTTTCCCCTCCACTGGTACATGCCCACTGTGACGTACTCAGTCCATTCTACAGGGTGGTCCAAAAGTCACTGACACTTTTAAATCATCAGTAGCTCCTATAATTCTTAAGTTATACTCACCAAAATTTAGCAGTAGATAAACTGAATCTTCCGAGATTTTTGGCAATATATACGATTATAATTGTTCACTTACACTTGAACTTATCACTACTTAAACTAGGGGAAGTAAAAATGACCAAATTAAAAAAAATAATGTTTTTTAAGTGTCCACCATTTTGGGTTTCACACTGAATATCCTGATCCAACACACTTTGCATAACATTTGAAAGTATTTCCGGGCGTATGGCTCTTATTTGATCCTTGATATTACGTTTTAAGTCGTTCATTGTCTGAGGTTTATTCACAAACACCTTTTCTTTAAGATAGTCCCACAGGAAGAAATCGGGACTAGTCAGGTCTGTGGAGATCACATACTGCCCCTTGTCTTTGAAAAACACTTATAATTCCTTTCATTTACACTTGGGGCATCTCTGGTATTAAAATATCGACGGTAACACCTCTGGGTTTCTGAATTTGACACATGTGACTCAAAGCACCACTGTACAATGAGGGTTTGTTCCTCAGTGCTGTATTTGCTCATATTAATGTTAGAAGAGTCGTTTTAAATGCTCTGAAAAAATAAAATAAAAAATATTTAGAATCAAAAGAGTTATGATTTTTTTTCAACTGTCAGTGACTTTTGGGGCAATTTTATTTTCTTAATGCGAAACTCTAAGGGTTCTGTAGACATTTTATAGCAGACACAAGCACAATAGGTCTTCTTTAAAGAGTTTTTTCCCATTCAAAAATATATAGTAAAATGGTTAATTGCTATGGTAACAGTCCTAATTTGTCATCATACGTAAAATCCTGCAGTTAGGAGTTAAGACATGGCGGATACAACGGTTACTGGTTACCACGGTTACGGTCCCTCTAGCTTTACTTACCCCGCTTTGACAGGGCATGCTAACGGGCTAAGCTAACCCCAGTGACTCCTCCACACAGCTCCGGTGAGGACTAGCTGTTTTTAGAGACAGAATGCCGTGGGAAAGAGCCGAGAATCCCCCCGTTCTCTGGATATGGGCTTAGCGGACGAGCGTGAGACATGCGGCCGCAGCGGAGGGACAGCGGGATGCAGTGTGAGTGGAGCCGGGGCTGGGGCTGCTCCGCGCGGGCAGGGCGGGCTCGGGGGCTCGCGCTGACCTCAGAGGAGCGCACTGTGAAAGAGGATGGAAACTTTGGACAGGCTGTTTTTGCTTTTATTTTACTGTGTAATAGGAAAGTTTTGAAGAGCAGTAGTCTTGCCAATATGGACGAATTGTCAGAAATACAACTAAAAAACAACAACAAAAAACAAAAAAAAAAAAAAAGTAAAATTCAGTCTATTTATTTATTTATTTATTTATTTATTCATTCATTCATTCATTCATTCATTCATTCATTCATGTTAGTAAGCTATCTTTCAGCTTCTTGCTTTTTTTTTTTTTTTCACCATTCAAAAGAAAGGCTATTTTGTTTTAAATTGTTAATCGCCGTGGAAACAGTTCACATTTTTTTCATTTTTCTATCCGCGAATAGTGAAAGGTGCACTGGTTAACTTTTCTGAGGATGTTAAATGCCTTGAATGTTTCATATTATGGCATTAAACAAACATGTCTGTCTGTCTGGCATTTATTGGATGCTCGCCTCTAGATTTGACCTGCAGCTTGTGTTGTCGCCTGCTTTTCATGGAGACGTTATCCCCTCAGAAAAGTTACATAGTGCACCTTTAACTAAAATGTCATTATGTGTTGTACAAGTTTAAATGTTTCTGTAGTTACCAATTTTACACAGCCAAGTTTTTACTTTATCGTGGTTTACTATAATGCATGAACATGGACTACACATGGGCTTCAGAGTGATGAAAGTGAGACCGTTTCCATAGCAATTAACAATAAAAAATGACATCTATAACATAACTAATCCCATAGTTATTACATCCATATAAATTGGATATGGCTGAACTCCTGTGTTACAAAGTAAAAATCCATACTTTCTACATGAAGATAGATACGTTTTCTGGCATATTGTGGAATATTATAGCCGTAGGAATAACATCTCCATGGAAACAAGCAGGAGGAGGAGGTTTGTGGAGATGCAAGCTCGCTCACAATAATTACACCTGTTTTTATTTGTTTTTCAGTGCGATAAAAACATCCATAATGAAAAAAAAAAAAAAAAAAAAAGCTTTTATTTAAGTCTATTCTTAAAAAGTTACATACTGTGGCTTTAAGTGGCATCACATTTCGACCTCCAGATGTGTAATTATTAATAAACAATATCATTTAATGTTTGAATTATTGAATTACTTCCATTATTTCCTGTCATCAGCTAATTGGACCTGGAAGTAATTACAGATGAAGGATATGGTTTCATTCACTCATCTGTCTTTTTTTTTTTTTTTTTTTTTTTTTGTTTGTCTATTTTCCAGGCTACAAAATAATCAAAAAAATCGGCGAGGGCACATTTTCGGAGGTGGTGAAAACCCAGAGCCTCAAAGATGGAAAGTTCTACGCCTGCAAAACCATGAAGCAGTCCATTAGCACGTATGTATTCTGTCCACTACAATTAGCGAGCTGCTTTTCATGTGCGGCTGATACCTGAGACTGAACACGTGTACGAGCCGCTGACACGTAATGGTGCCGCAGACGGGGGAGGAGAGACGGGGAGGAGAGGAGAGGAGGAGGTGAGGGGAGGAGAGAGGAGAGGTAAGGAGGGGATAGTAGGAGAAAGAAGAGGGGAGGAGAGGGAGGAAAGGATAGGGCATGGTAGGTAGGGAGTAGACGGTAGAGGAGGAGAGGAGAGGGGAGGGAGGAGAAGAGAGGAGGGGATGAGACTGGATGGGAGGGAAAGAGAAGAGAGAAGGAGAGGAGGGCGGAGGGAGGATAGGGGAGAGGGGAGGTGTCGGAGCACAGGGATGCAAATCACTACCTCCCTCAGCCCTGGTTTCAGATGACACATTCTATAGGCCTGTATGTTTCTTAGACAAAGGGGGAGGGCGACATGATTAATTGCTATTTCTTCCTTGTAAAGTTTTTCTTTTTAGTGGATTAATCGACAGGTAGCACATCTTTAGTCGACCAAGAATTTCAATCAAGACAGTGATTGTGTTGACATGTGTAGACTGGGCGATATGGCAATAAAAATCAAATCCTGCTCTGATTCCTTTTACAATGTGACATTCTGGTGTTATCATCGTACTCTGACTTTATGTTTGCTTGGACAATATCAATAAATACATTCTCAGCTGTACTATCGCTGTTTTCACATGTGTGCCTAATGTCTCCTGTGTTCACTGCTCAGTCTGGAACAAGCCAACAACCTGCGGGAAGTCCAGGCCATGAAGAGGCTGAGCCCTCACGCCAACATCATCCAGCTCCACGAGCTCATCTAGTGAGTACTACAAAGCTCTAATGATGCAACAACACTGGAATATGGTGTATGCACGGGGTTTGGAGTGAGGAAAACCGTTGTCATGTCAATTAACTATTCAAAACATGATATCTTCTAAAGCACCCAAGAACACAACCTATTTAATAGAAATATTTCAATATTTATGTGAACTCCTATTGTAGTGTAGTGAATACACTCTTGAGAGTACTGCTGTTGCAGTGGTAAGAAGTAGATACAGTATTGCGGCATTAAATAATTATCAGAGTTTTTTTACACCTCATCATGTACCATGTGACTGTAATGTTTTTATTTTTTGTGCAGCGACAAAGAGACTGGAACAGTGTCTCTGATCTGTGAACTCATGGAGATGAACATCTATGAGTACATACAGGGTATGTATATATAACATCTATGAGTACATACAGGGTATGTATATATAACATCTATGAGTACATACAGGGTATGTTTATATATAACATCTATGAGTACATACAGGGTATGTATATATAACATCAGTAGTACTTTACCACTGAATAATGGTCACACATATAACGCTTCTGTTCCTCCCTTTGGCGCTCAAACATTAACATTAAAGGTCCTATATTAAGTAAGATTGACTCGTGAGCTTTTAGTCATGTCAGAATGTTGTGACGTCCTCAAAAACAGACCTGGAGATGTGTTTTGTTTCATTCACACATGTTTAGGAGCCATTTAATATTAGTCTGTCTACATTTCCAGAGCTTGAAATGTTCTGTTTCACCCATTCATGCACAAAGTCATGCCATCTGAATGTTGGGAAGAAACTGAATAATGCTTGAGTTGTAAAAGGATGACAAATGCAAGCAGCAATATTATCTAAAATGTGAGTAATTTGTGTGTGTTTTCTTTGCTGCAGGAAGGAAAACTCCTCTACCGGACCACACAGTGAAGCACTACATGTACCAGCTGTGCAAGTCTCTAGAGCACATGCACAGGTAAGTCTACACGTCAGGTCACAATACACTAGAACACATGCACACAGCCCTACACATCATATAATGGACAAGAACATCTGCACAGGTGAACCTACACATCATAAGCCTACATCATATCACTCTACAGTAGCACACATGCACAGTACGCCTACATGTCATACCATAATGGAGCTCAGCAGTGACCGCCCACTCCTCGGTTCTATAAGGACATTTTTTATTCATTTTTCCCATTCCCTATTTAAAATCTGTTTCTGAACCTTTATATTTCACCAAATCTTGAGTTTTAAATGTACCTTTTGTACTTAAAACTATTATGTTATGGATATTAGTTGGCATGTAGCTGGTTAACCTCTGCAGTGTTTTTGACCTCATCATATTTGAATCTTTCCAAAAGTCAATGGGAAAAAATAATGGAAATGTTACTTTCCGGACCGGAGTGGACTTCAAGGTGGGTGGGACTGTGGAGCTCATAGTGTTTTGTATAAATAGTCCTACCCAGGTGAGGGTTTCATGTGTCTCTTGGTTCTCTACAGCTGTGGAATCTTCCATCGAGATGTGAAACCTGAGAACATCCTCATCAAGGTCAGATGATTTTATGATAAGTTATATTTATTTGGCCATAAACAAAATTTGACAAACAATTATAAAACAGTTGGTCCTGGGAGGTGCATTAAAACGAGTAAGAATTTATGTTTTTCAAGTTTTTTTTCCCTATAAGAACAGCTGTAATAGAATAAATGTAAGATATATATACATTTAATGCCATATTTGGGACATTCCTAGCATTAACATGGAGACGAGCATTTTGCAGCGCCAACCGAATAGCTCAGGAAAATATTACGATGAAAAATATGACTATTCTTTCTATAATTGTTCACCTTTTATTGTCATATACAACAAAAATAATGTTTTGACTATCTCTGCGTTGTCCCTCATCTGCCGTTTCTTCTTGTAGCAAAACGTGTTGAAGCTGGGTGACTTTGGTTCGTGTCGCAGCGTGTACTCCTCCCCTCCTCACACAGAGTACATCTCCACACGCTGGTACAGAGCTCCAGAGTGCCTCCTCACTGACGGATACTACAGCCTCAAGATGGATATCTGGAGCGCAGGCTGTGTCTTCTTTGAGATCATGAGGTACTTGTACACACTTTGAGATCATGAGGTACTTGTGCACACTTTGAGATTATGAGGTACTTGTACACACTTTGAGATCATGATGCACTTGTACACACTTTGAGATCATGAGATACTTGTACACCCTTTGAGATCATGAGGTACTTGTACAATCTCTAAGATCATGAAGTATGCACTTTGAGATCATGAAAAACTTGTAGACTTTGAGATCATCAGGTACTTCTACATACTATGAGATCATGGGGTACTTGTACGTGCTTGAAGATCATGAGGTACTCACGAGGTACACTTTGAAATCATGAGGTACTTGTACACACTTTGAGATCATGAGGCACTTGTACACACTTTGAAATCATGAGGCACTTGTACACACTTTGGGGTCATCAAGTACTTGTACCCACTTTGAGATCATGAGGTACTTGTACACTTTGAAATCATGAGGCACTTATACACACTTTGGGGTCATCAAGTACTTGTACACACTTTGAGATCGTGAGGTACTTGTACACACTTTGAGATCATGAGGTACTTGTACCCACTTTGAGATCATGAGGTAGTTGTACACACTTTGAGATCATGAGGTACTTGTACACACTTTGAGATCATGAGATACTTGTACACACTTTGAGATCATGAGGTACTTGTACACACTTTGAGATCATGAGGTACTTGTACACACTTTGAGATCATGAGGTACTTGTACACACTTTGAGATCATGAGATACTTGTACACACTTTGAGATCATGAGATACTTGTACACACTTTGAGATATGATGAGGTACTTGTACACACTTTGAGATCATGAGGTACTTGTACACACTTTGAGATCATGAGGTACTTGTACACACTTTGAGATCATGAGGCACTTGTACACACTGTGAGATCATGAGGCACTTGTACACACTTTGAGATCATGAGGTACTTGTACACACTTTGAGATCATGAGGCACTTGTACACACTTTGAGATCATGAGATACTTGTACACACTTTGAGATCATGAGGTACATGTACACACTTTGAGATCATGAGGTACTTGTACACACTTTGAGATCATGAGATACTTGTACACACTTTGAGATCATGAGGTACTTGTACACACTTTGGGGTCATCAAGTACTTGTACCCACTTTGACATCATGAGGCACTTGTACACACTTTGGGGTCATCAAGTACTTGTACCCACTTTGAGATCATGAGGTACTTGTACACACTTTGGGGTCATCAAGTACTTGTACCCACTTTGAGATCATGCGGTACTTGTACACACTCCGCTCACCTGTGCACAAAGACACATTTGAATGGGGAAACAGAGGGGGGAGTGTCTGAGAACAGTTTAAACCTGAGATAGGGATTATCCTTCTAAAACAGGGCAACACACAGGCTCAGCTTTCACAATGAGATTCAGAGTTTGTACTGTCAGCTCTGAATGCTTCTGAAAATGTGTTCTTCCTCTACCCCATACCACTCTGAATACCACGTCATGTAAGATGGACAGAAGAATGTGGTTTCAACTTGCCAGAGAAAACACGCATTATCTTTCAAGTACTAAAGAAGTTATGCACATTTATGTTATAAGGCAAAAAAAAAAGTCTCCTGCATGTATACAACTGGCAGTATCACATTTATCATGAAACCAGCATGAAATTACATGTTAAAAAGTAGTTTGAAATCATCGCGACATTACGTGATAAGAAATTAATTTGAATTAATTTGATATGTAAAACGAGAAAGTTATGCTCACTTAATTTGCTGTGGAGATGATCCTTTCTACTTGTGAACAGCTAATTACAAGTGTATTTTGTTCAAGTGCTTTTGTGCTCGTAGTGAAATCAAACACTCTTTCTTGATACATGCACAAGTACACATGTAAAGAAGTAAATTCACATAAGACAGTATCCTACAGGTCGCTCAGGAAAAAGGGAAACCAATACAGTACCTGCTTTTTATTTAATTAAGTAGGAACAGCGGTGGAAGAAGTACCAGTACTCAATTTTGTAAAGTATAAGTACAGATACCAGAGTAAAAGTATCACATCAAAATCTACTTATATCTACTCTAAGTAAAAGTATTAAAGCACCTGTATAGTATTTCGTGCATATGTTGAAATATAATAATGCCTCAAATGTATTGATTTTGATACAGATTTGTGCTAAATTTTGTTCAGCAGAAAAAATGAATCACTCTTTTTTTTCTAGCTGTTTTTATTTTATTTGTTATATTTTTGTTTGCTCAAATTATGAATGTGTTAAAAATAAACCTCTCAGCCTTTTCAGCAGGTCTCAAACAATAATGAAAAATACTTTTACTTTTAATTCCTGTTGAAAAATGTAGTTTAGTAGATAGTACAGATACTCGCTCTCAGATGTATTAAGTAATATAAGTAAGTAAAAGTAAAAAGTATCCAGTTTACAATTTACTTACATTTTTGGGTATCTGAACTTTACTTAAGTACAGTACTTTACCTGTACTTTGTTATGAGTAGGAGTAAACATGCATTAAACTTGTAACTTATGATTAAGGAGGCGTAATAAACAACCACTACTGTCCACCACGGTGAGAGGTCAAAGGTTATTTTCATCTCAGCAACTCAGAATGATTTCCCAGTTCTCCTGTAGAAAATACGACATGAGCAAATTTCCCACCTGGCAAAACACATTCACCATAATTCCTATTGCACTTGAAGGCAACAAAGCAACAATGGAGGACCCGTCGACTCTTGCGTGCCTGGACATGGCGAGATAACGGCTACGTCGACCTGAATATTTCCACCAGTGGGAGTAGTGTCCAGATAGCGCAACTCCTCCGTCACATGTTATCTCCCATCTGTCTGTATTGATGTAACTTTGAAATCCACTTTCTTATTTCATCTATATCTATCTATATACCAGTGCTGTGTCCCACAAGTGGGGTAGCCTAGACAGGGCACACACTCCCGTTCCCTCCCTCCTTCCCCTCCCCAAACCCTCCCTCCTCGCGACTCTCCATCTCCCCCATCTGCACCAGCGTCCCCTCCCCACCACCATCACCACTCTCCTCTCATTGCCTACAACCTCTGCCGAGGAGGCCAAGCCCGCACTGACGTCCACCCGCCCCCCCATCCATGCACCGGACAGCCGAGGGGCAGCCAGCGTACCCGAGTCGAACACCCCCGGGACCCGCCATAGGCGACACGAAGGAAGCAACCGGCCAGACTCAGAGTGCAAAAACAGACCACCACCAGCACCCAGGAATCCTCCAGAGGACCACACAGGGACAGCCGCTGCACCCAGAAAGGGACAACGAGCACCCAGGCGCACCTCCCGTCCATCACCATCACCGCTGCTGATCTATTGTCCTATTTTCCCCTTTCTCCCAACATTTTTTTCTTATCCTGTGTTGCCCTATATTGTGTATATGTGTATGCTATATATATATGTATATATATATATTGTGTCTAAATGCATTAAAAAGGAGGACATTGTCCTGCAGGCCTAAGTGTAGATATTCAGCTTGCCCTAACTAAGAAATGATGCATTAAAAACAAACTAAAAACATTGGGAGAGGGACCAGGTTCAAATTACAGCAACAATAATAGCAAAACCAGAGGTGCACCCAGACACTGCTGCCCCCGTCCAAGCACCCCTGTCCACCATACAACCCCCAAAGAACCCCGGATCCAGATGGCCATCCGGATCACACACCCAAGCACCAGCCAGCCGCTCCCTCGGTCCCCCACGACCAGGCCCGGTGGCGATACCACTCAAGCCCACCAACAACCCCCCCAACAACCCTGCACCCAGACGGACACGCGGGCCAACGCCAGCACAAACCCAACGTCCCCGGAGAGGCAACACCCAATATAGTTGTGATGATGTTGGGGAACGGACACCTTGGTTTAAGGTTTAAGGATTAAGGATTGAGGATTGAGGACTGGTCTAACCCCCCACCACACTGCACCAGGGTCAGCTGCACAGCCCAGTGTGGGCACTTCCACAGCAGGGCCTCAGCCGAAGCTGGTTTCCCCCTGCCGCTTCATACCAAGACCAGTCCTCAAACCACGCCCATCCATTGATTCATTCATACACCAACTCTCTCCATTCATCCCTGTCCTGAGCAGCCTCTCTCCCTTGCACCACAGTCATCCCTCTTGCATTCAACGCTCTTCTTACACCCTCTGTCCAAACCCATTCGCGGTCTTCCTCTCATTCTCACTCCAGTCACATCAGATTCATACACCTTTTTCACCAGCCGCTCCCTTTCCATTCTCTCAACATGCCCAAACCATCCCAAAAGCCTTTTGCTCTGCTCTATCAGCCAACTCTCGCAACACACCAGTTCTCTCTCGGATTTCTTCATTTCTCACACGATCCATGCGCGTCACACCACACATACTCCTCAGACATCTCATCTCAACGACATTCAGCTTCCTCTTCTCTGCAACTTTCAAACTCCATGTTTCAGCCCCATACAACGCAGCAGGCACCACCACCACACCTCATACAATCTCCTTTTCGCATCCATTCCCAGTGACCTACATTCAAAAACTCTCTTCATCCCCCCCATATCTTTCGTACTTCATTCATTCTAAACTCTACCTCACCCCCTATTCCACCCATCCACACCAACATGCGACCCCAAATACTGAAAACACTCTACCTCTCTTCCAACAACTCCCCATTTAGTGCCACATTCAACCTACGTTCATCCTTTGACCTCGTGCACCTCATCACCTTACTCTTATTCACATTCACTCTCAACTTCCTTCTGTCGCACACCCTTCCAAACTCCTCAACCAAACGTGACAGGCTCTCCTCTGAATCAGCCACTAGTGCAGTATCATCTGCAAACAACAACTGATTCATACTCCATTCGCTGCCATCAACATTCACCATCCTCACACCCTTTCCTGACACTCTTGCATTCACCTCTTTTACCACACCATCCATATACACATTAAACAACCACGGAGACATCACACATCCCTGACGCAAACCAACCCTCACAGAGAACCACTCACTCATGTTATTTCCCACTCTCACACACGCTCTACTGTTTCTATAAAAACTCTTCACACCTTCCAATAATCTACCATCGATACCATACAAACTCAACACAAACCACAACGCCTCTCTATCAATCCTATCATAAGCCTTCTCTAAATCCATAAACGCCCAAAACACCTCCCTCCCCTTAGCCAAATACTTTTCACACACCTGTCTCACAGCAAACACCTGGTCCACACATCCTCTACCTCTCCTGAAACCACACTGCTCTTCACCAATCATACACTCAGTCCCCTCTACGACCCTATTAATCAACACTCTCCCATACACCTTGCCTACAACACTCAACAGACTAATACCCCTATAACTACTACAGTCATACTTATCACCCTTACCCTTGTACAGTGGAACCACACACGCACTCTCCCAGTCACAGGGCACCTGCCCCTTACAAAACACACATTCAACAATCTCACACACCACTCAATCACACTCGCTCCACCACACTTCAAACATTCCACAGTACATCCATCCACACCTGCAGCCTTCCTCCTGCTTTCAACTTTCCACAGCTTGCTCAACTTCCTCTCTCGTGATCAACGCTTCACTCAACTCTCCAATACATTCAGTCTGCTTTCCCTGCCATCCGTCACAATCACAGCATCCCTGTCTTCCTCCACATTCAACAGCCTCTCAAAATACTCCGCCCACCTCTTCCTTACTGCATTTCCCTCATTCAGCATCCTTCCATCCTCTGTTTTCACTTTCTCCTCCCTCCCAGCCACTCCCTTTCGCACTCTTTTCACCTCCTTCCAAAACATTTTCTTGTTCTCCCGAAAATTATCAGTCAACTGTCTGCCCCACCTTTCGTCCGCAGCCACTTTTGCCTCACGCACAGCTCTCTTTGCATCACTTCTCTTCTCCTTATAACACTCATTCGACTCCCTGTCCTTTCTCTGCAGCCATACTTCATACGCACGTCTCTTCTCAGTTACAGCCAACCTAACATCCTCGCACCACCATTCACTTCCCTTTCTTACACCACCCCCAACACGTCTCATACCACATACTTCCTCCGCACACCCAACCACTGCACTCTTGAACTGTTGCCATTCTTCCTCCACACCAACAACCATCTGATCCTTCACCTTATTCCATCTGTCACCTATTTTCTCCTGATACTCACACACTTTCTCTCTGTTCTTCAAAACACTCACTCGCAAAACTTCTCTTACATCCCCACTCTTTCTCGATCTCACCCATGGCATACCCACACGCAACCTTCCTTCCACCAAATAATGATCAGACATACCTCCACTCTCTCCCCTCCTCACACTTACATCCAACAATCTACTACATGCAACCTTTGAAACCACCACATAGTCCATCAATGCTTTATCAACCACTCTTCCACCATCCTGCCTCACCCCCACGTATACTTATGAATCTCTTTCTTCCTGAACCATGTATTCCCAATCACCATCTCTCTCTCAGTGCACATTCCTATCAGTCTCTCGCCACTATCATTCTTTCCAGGTACACCATGCACGCCAACCACACCCTCAATTTTCTCATCACCCACTCTAGCATTCAGATCTCCCATCAGCACTACATTCACATTTGCTCCAAATCCTTGCAGGCTCATCCAAGTCATTCCAAAAAGTCACTCTCTCTCCTCTTCATTCCTCTCACTGCCAGGCCCATACGCACTCACGAATATCCACAACTCATTCAGAAATTTCACTTTTACCCACATCAGTCTTGGTGAAATCTCCTTCCATTCAACCACACATCGTCTCACCTCACACTCACCAACAAAGCCACGCCTTCTCTTGCTCTCCCACTCTCTACACCAGACATTCTCCCACTCACACCTCCAAACACACACTCCCCTTCCCTTTCATCTTTGTCTCACTCAGTGCTAACACACTCATTTCCCTTCTTTCACACATCCTTCCAATCAAATCTCTCTTACTTTCATTCGTACTGCACCCACGCACATTCAAGGACCCAATCCTTAGGGTTTGAGGAGACAGCCTCCCCTTCCCAACTCTACCCTGTCTATTTCTAGGAAACAGTTTACAGGGGAGAGGATTCCCAGTCCTCTCGCCCCGTCCCTTTTAGTCGCCTTTTACGACACGCAGGGAATACGGTGGTAGTATTCTTTAGTCTGGCTGCTGTGAGCACCCAGACTACCCCCCTAACCATAGGGATTATTTCATAATTCAACAAAAGTTCTGTAGTTGTGGTGTCAGCCGACCCTCTCCCTGTGTGTGTTCCAGCCTGAACCCTCTGTTTCCTGGGACTAATGAGCTGGACCAAGTTGCCAAGATCCACGACGTGCTGGGGACCCCGGACCAGAGCGTCCTGCACAAGTTTAAGCAGTACGTGCACTACTCTCTGATACTATTCATACTAGGACACCCCAGAGCCAGCAGATAAGCTAGAGAACTGCGGTTTGTATATTGGGGTAATCAAAAAATACTGTAATATGTTAGTAAGATTTGCACAACTTGTCATGAGTCTGTCTCAGGAGGTTGTTTTATAGTGGCATTAAAAACTACACTACCAGTCAAAACACATCTGCACCTGTTTTTAATGTTTTATATGGACTTTTATACTTGTTTGTTGTGTTTGTTTGTATTGTATTTCAATCAAGGTTGCCCGTGAAAAAGAGACCCCAAGTGCTGTCAATGGGTTCCCTGTATAAATAAAGATAAACTAAGAAAAAGTTTGGACACACTTTTTATGCTTCGCTTTTTTGTAGCGATTCTCACTGAAAGCACCAAAACTATGACTGACACATGACACTGTGTAGTAAGCAAAAAAGTGGGAAATAATTCTTCAAAATAGCATTTATCCTTTTCTTTGATCACTGCTTTGCACTTTCCACTAATGAACTCTGCCCAAGGCCCAGCTGTGGAGCGAAGCCCGAGAGTTTGCGGCACTGTCACTAAAGGAAAGAGTGGCTACTGTGAGGAGTTATTTTACTCTATTTTCTTCGCTACATAATCCCATACATCTTGCTTCATATGTTTGATGCCTTCAGTTTGTATGTACAATGTATAAAGTAGTAAACACATCAAGAACATTGAACGAGGTAGGCCTGTCACAGTTACAAACTTTGAAGCACGATATATAGTGCTACAGATAAATGATAATATTGAAACTACTTTATGCCACTGAGATAAAGCAGGGTAATCCCAGTCAAACCAAATTTTAAATAGTATCGTTAAAAAGCCTGAGCTGCAACAAGTAAATGTCAAAAAATAACCACAAATTGGCCGCAGAAGTTGCTTATTCAACCCTCTGCAGCTCAAAACCTTTTTGTAATACATAAAAATGGCAAAAATCTAGCAAAGAAATTGTACACACGATAAATATTGAGCCCCTTTCATATATTGAACAATAAATCAATATAGTAATTATCGTGACAAGCCGAGAATGAGGTGTGTCCAAACCTTTGACTGGTAGTGTCCCACACAAGTTACTTAGAGATCACCACGGATGAGTAATGAGTAGAATGATTGTGTATTATTGTCAGGTGAATGTGCTAACCCGTGTGGCGTGTTGCAGGTCCAGAGCGATGCGTTTTAACTTCCCTCAGAAGAAAGGCACAGGGCTGTCTCGGCTCATCCCAAACTGCCCTGCCCCCGCCCTGTCCCTGCTCTACCAGATGTTGGCCTACGACCCCGACGAACGCATCAGCGCCGACACTGCCCTCCGCCACATGTACTTTAGAGACATCAGGTACAAACACGTGTGCTTTAGAGACATCAGGTACTTTAGAAACAACAGGCACTCTGACACATGTTCTTTAGAGACATCAGGTATGAGCGCATATTAGCAGTTTGAGAAATTATTTTTATATTTGTCAAGGTCTGTCAGCTGTATGCAGCATGTGATCATAGTGGTTTGAAAACTTCATTACAGCAGCTAAAACACCACTAATAAATCCTCAGATCAACGTGACATTGGCTATGTTCATACGCACACCAAAAATCTGATGAGGATCTAATTTCTGGATAACCTTTAAAAGCAAGATGGATTCTTATGATATTTGTGAGTTCACAAATCCGCCTTGAGAATCTCCAGCTGTAAGGTCCAAATTTGCCTAGCAGCAGTCGGACCAATCACAGAGCAGATGAACCAAAAGACTCATGGTGAGACAGACATAGGTCTACATTAGCCTATTGTAGCGTTAATATGGATGATTTTGTGAAAAACTTGCAGAGGAAAGAGTTCTGTTATCAGTGTTACCCAGTGGAGTGAAAAGCACAAACTTCTTCTCTGTCCACAAATGCACAAAAGATCACTTTTCACTAGGAGGGGCCAACAACATGCGCCGCGTTGTTGTTTTACATCAATATTGTGATTCACAATGGCAGAATTATAACATAATGATTCACAGGTGTCATAGATTTTAACTATATAGCAGACACATGCACAATATGTCTGCTTTAAATAACAGTGCATTTGACTTGTCTCCCTACAGACTTGCAGAGAAGAAAGCCGAGAGCCTCCAGCGGGTGGGGAATGTGGACGGCCTGGACAGCAGTGGGGTGCATAATTCTTTGGAGCACCTGTGGCGTCCCACCAGACTGGGCCGCCCTCTGCGGGGGCGCCACACCAGGCAGACCGCTCTCAGTGTAAGGACAGCAGCAGCTCTGCCTCATGTCCTCATCACATAAACACATGGATTACAAACACGTCAGATCACAAGTCAGTCCACAATAATACAGTGTACAGTGTGTTGTATCAGTGCACTTCATAAACATTACAAAAAAGTGAACTGAAAGACTATAGCAACAAAAAAACACAGTAAAAATAACACCTACAGTGTATAATACAATATGACAATAATGGGCAACTTAAAATGTACATAAAATCCATAGTTTTATAAATGATGATCAAAGTATTTTGTCCATTCCACTATACTGTATCTTATATTGTGCGGAGGTGGGTAGAGAAGCCAAACATTGTACTCAAGTAAGATTCCTGTTACTAAAATAATATTAACGCTGATATTAATAATGTTGAGTACAAAACATGGGCGACAGTGGCTCAGACGGTAGAGTGTCGACTGATCCGAATGTTGGCGGTTTGAATGCCACTCTCGACATAAAAATCATCAGTAGAGCGATCAGATCCACGGACCCACAGGTTGGTGGTGTGACTCCAGGTCTTGTAGATGAATGCTGTCGTTATGTCCTTGGGCAAGACGTTTAACCCACCTCGCTGCCAGTGTCTGCGTACACTGTCGTATCTATGTGCGTGTGAATGCGTGAGTGGTTCTATGATGTAAAGTGCTTGAGTGTCTCGAAGGTGGAAAAGTGTTATATAAAAATGTGACCATGTTATCATTACACGTTGTAAGTATTTGGGTCATTATCTGGACAAAACCTCTGATTTATAATTTAAATACACAGTGCATTAAAAATAATGCACAAAACTTGATATTTTTAAGGGATAGATACAAAACTGTATATAGTGTTTGAAAACTACCCAGTGAAATACAGTTTATTAAAAGTGTTTCTACTGATCGCTAACACCAGCCGCCGCCCTGTCTCTCCGCAGCACAACCTGAAGCATGTAGCAGAGCCCTTCAGACGGAACCTCCCACACTACTCCACAGAGCTGCCCAAGCTCAGCCTGGTCGTGCCCCAGATCTCCTTCCCCATGTCCACCATGCCTGCCTACACCGTCACCCACCGTGGCACACTGCCAGCCATCACCGCCAAGAAGTGCCACCCCCGCCTGGCCAAGGCAAGTACAGACTGGCCCATTCACAACAAGGGTTTACAGAAGTGCATATGACAGGTTAGACGACTCAGTTCACCAAAACATAGTTTCAAAGGTTTTACTAAAAAGTCTTGTAGAGTCTCTTCTATTTATGTTTTGTATTATGTTGGTGAAGTTTATAATTTTACTTCCTGGTTGGATACGGGCAGCAGGTGACATAAGAGGTAACTCCATAACTGTTACCTAGCAACCATAATGTTAACAAGGCAAAATCTTTTGAACACTTCCTGTATTTTTGTACTTTTCTTCTCAACTTTTTCCAACAAACTGCCCCCTACCTGATGTAAAACTATGATAAATATTGACCAAAGGTACTATCCCACCAAACCACGTCAGAATTGGAAAAACATGAAAACCATTCAACTTCAAATTGGTTCCCATGCAAATTAAATTGGACAGATTTTCTTTAATGTATAATTATCTTTTTTTTTTTATTATTGATAGCCTTTTTGGGAGTAAGCCACTAGTTAACACACATTCATGATTGCAGCTATTGGCTTTTGCTGCCATTGTGTTGTTTGGCAATACACTTCACCTGCCTGCAGTCCAGTCTGGTGCAACCATGGACCATGGACTTGTGGCTCCATCAGTTCCAATTCACTTTACATTGAAAAACGGTCACCCCTCTCTCTGTAACTGCTGCAATGACCCTTGTCATTTTGGTCATAAAATAGCAAAAGACTAAGTTCAAATCTGTCATCTGGACAAATTGTTGTAGGAGTGAAGACGTTTCCTGCTCATCCAAGCTGCTTCTTCAGTTCTGAAGAATTTCACATCTTTGTTATTGTCACACGAGGACACTCTGGGCTTGTACCAGTATCTACTGCTCCTGTACCATTGAAAATTTAAAATTTCAACATTACGGTAATTTAAAAGAGATCTGAAAAAGACTGAACAAAAATGCTCCCTAAAAGAAAATCATATTCTGCTGAGTCTGAAGTTACCTCCTGAGTCTGCGGAGTTGTTCAGAAGCGACACCGAGGATGAAGAATTCAATGGGTTTAGTGATTTGGAGTGAGATCCAGAGTAAACTTGTTGCTTGTTATTTATGCTTTAGTTTTCTGATTAACTGTTAATATCTTACATTAACATTCCAGACAAGTGTCCAATTCTGTCTATGCTTCATGTAGCTGAATAAATATAAGTCAGAATGAACAATAAACATAGACTTATACCCGTCTACTTCATTCCTCTGTCCACAGCCCAGGGACGAGTCACACCGAGCGGCTTACAAGACGTACTACATGCCCCCTCTGGAGCGCAAACGTGGAGCCTACTGAGAACAGGCAGGACACTCACCTAAAACTGGACTACACCCAGGACTATGGTCTATGGATCGTCACTGTTTCCACGTCATGTTTTTGGCACCTGGGTCTTTCTTTCATTTTGAATGTGCATCTCAGACTGACTTAAACTTGGTGCTAGTGTTCAGAGGAGATTGGCTTTTATGCATAGCAGGTAAGGATATAGTTACACCACCCACTTCCAATCAGCAATAATGAGAAAAAAGACATGAAAGCACTACACAATGTAACTACGCAAATCTAATCCACACAGTCCTGTCTACTTTCTAAATTAATATTGAAAGCAGTTGTAAGTAAACTCATCTCTCATAAGGTGGAATCAACTGAACACACACTACTACATTACTCTGTTTTAACTGTATTCATGTTGTTAAGCACCATTGATGAATTTTCTACATTCCATAAGACAATAATATTTAATACAGATGGGGGCAGCTAAAATTAATATTACTAAAATGCTGATTTCTGTTGTAATATAGTGAGTTCTATGCTATTGCCCCCAATGTGAATACAACATCATCACATTTTACGGCGTACCCTCCCCAAAACACTACACTGTGGTGTTTTAAAAATTGAGGGAATAGAAATCAGAACCAAAACCTAAAACACACTTAAAGGTCCTTATTACTCTCTTTTCCGATCTGTTATAATGTTGTTTCCTCATCACAGACAGACTCGGAGTTGTGTTTTGTTTTATTCACACATATTTTAAACACCAACTGTATATTTAAGCTGAGTTTTTCTCTCAAACAGAAAACACTCTGTTCCTCGTTGTGATGTCATGCGGTAATACAGGAAGTGCTCCACTGTGTTTTTAAACTCCATACACCTTCACTAGAATCATTTGGATGATTTCAGTCTTGGAATTGCCAATCTCTACTAAGGCTAAAGGTAAAAGGTAAAGAAAACTACCATTACATGACATCGCAAGCTGGAATGGAGCATTTAGAGGTTGGGAAATGCAGACATCCTAAATATCCAGGATTAGTCAGACTCCAGCTATGTTTTTGATGAGGTAACAACATTTTAACATGAGTTTGCATAATACAGGACCTTTAAGAACTTAGGCATTGAAAAGTAATGGTATATGAACGACTTAAGCAGTACACAAGTGCATTTTGTATAACTGTTCATTTTAATACTGTGAATTAGCTCTGAGCAAATGGCATTCCTGAGAAACTGTCTTCCTGTAAGCTAACGGCGTATTTGTAATAATCATAACACTATGACTAGGGCCCAGTATGAGCCTATGTAATGCAGTACTGTCCTTATCCTGACAGTACCCCAAGACTTGTATAGTGTATATAGTGTCCAACACAGAGAGATTGGGAGCATCTAAAAAGTCCCGGAGCAGACGAATGTTGTGAATGTAGCCTCCTTTGGTCTGAGCTGTGACTGCAGACTTTAACTCATTAAAATCACTCACTTTGACTCATGTTTGTGGTTCATTCAGAACGATGTCAAGATTTCAACAGAGGTGGAAAAAGTACTTAATTACATCTGAATTAAGTACTTAATTAAAATGTAATTAACATTTTATAAACCAATACTATTTAATTCAGATGGGGACAGCTAAAATGAATATTAAAATGGTGAAATATTTGTGAAGTTTCCTCTTGGATATTTCATGGCAATGCAGTGTAATATGAAAATCTGTCTCTTGCCCCCATCTGGGAGTATGTGACCTCATCACATTATAGATCTGAAAACCACCAATACGACTAGGCACAAGTACCGCTTTCGCAAAATGTATGAGTTCAAAATATACACAAAACTACTCAGATTACTAGTTTTAAATTCATTCTAGCATTTTAGAGTAGTTTCATGAAAAATAACCCAGATCAGGCATGTCCAAACTATGGCCTGGCCCTAAGACCAATTTTGCTTCCAGGTAAATTGGTCCATGACTGTAAGCAGTACTTTTTACTGCAAGTTCAAATCTTTGATAAAGCCAATATCAAATATTACTGTGTCCTGTTGAGGAGCTAAGCTTGAATAAAGATCTGGTGGTTCATTTTATCAGTTATGAATTTTGTATCTTAAAATACGGCATCCAGTGTAAAATAAATGAATAAATAAAATTGTCAGGCCTTGAGGTTCATGACATTTTGAAAAGATACATGAAAAATATGTGACACTTTCACAAATTGCATAAATCTGTTCATCATAAGATTCTTTTAAAGGAACTGTGTGTAGTCAGCGCTCTAACAGTAAAATAAAAAAAATTAAAAAAAAGAAAAATACTACAATCACAATTGAACCTGTGTTGCCAGGGCCTTAACCTGCAGATAGACACAAGTTTTTCTCTCACTCTGTTTATGGACGGGCCTCACGTGAAAGAACCTCCAGAATTCACTCACTGAGCAACAGAGGCTGCACTAGCACTGATTCATGATTGGCTGCAGGTGCTGGGGTTTGAGTAGTGACCGTTCAGATCAGAGAGTCATTTTAGGTTTAAACTAAGTGGGTTTCAGCATTGAAACTGGCAACACGAATGAGACTCACGTGAGGCTCATTCTGCTTTTTGATTGGATAATAGTCTTGAGAATTAAGAAAAAAAAAATTATAACATAAAAAACTTTGCTATCATGTCCAGTGTTTTTGTAATTAAGAATAAAGCAGCTTACAGTTGTTATCAGCTACATATCAAAATCTATATTTGATTTGAACATGTTTACCTCATATCCAGGGACTAATATCTGAATCATAATCGTACATACAGTTCCTTTAAATCTGTAGTCCAGGTTATCCCAAAGTGACCAAATTGTAAGTACATGTAATCTGCAAACTGAAACAAGACACAAGCAGTATATTCAAGATTATTTTAATATTATTAATATGTATACTTTAGGCTTTAGAAATATAACTATCAATGACAAAACTTCCACTGGAGTAATGGTAGTTTGCTTAGGCCCCCATCAAATCAATTAATTACATTATACACATTATGATACAGAGCAGATTTGAATCTGAAATCATATTAAAATAAATGCTCAATAGATAAAGGTTTTAATCTTTGCCTACTGTTATTAGCAGTCTGTGAGTTGTGACACACCCAAACACGTAAAGCCTTTTCTCTAATAAACTCATTTAAGTGCAAACATCTTTTCAAAAGACTAGCATTGCAGCATCCAGCTTTCCAAGATTCAGAAATCCAGAAGGGAGGATGGAGCCGGGTGCAACGCGGCATCCTCACCCTCTTTGTTCCATTAGAGTAGTTAGAAAACATGAGGAAGTCAGTGCAAAGGAGAAGGGAGACAGCCAGGCACGAGCTCTCAGCAGAGCCACCAGGAGGCGCTGTAGGTAACACACTGAGCACGGGGATAACCACGGGAAATATACAGTACCGGGCAAAAGTTTGGACACACTTTTTCATTTTGTGTTTTATGACCATTTACATTGTAGATTCTAGGGTTGTCAAAAATATTGAAAATTAGATACTAAAAGCAGTATTGAAAATATTGAAAAAAAATCCCATAGACATGACATTTTTGACCAGTTTTAGAGTGAGCTTGAACGTTCTCAACACCAGCATAAAACCACATGGAAAAAGAACGAAAACACGAGTATTTTGTGCTGAAAATCACATTCTGTTGTCCAAGTTTTTTATCATTTTGACATCGACATCGGCATCGAATATCGAAATCCAGTTTGAAATGTTAGTATCGTGACAACACTAGTAGATTCTCATTGAAAGCATCACAACTATGAACGAACACATGTGTAAGGCAGTAAACAAAAAGGTGTGAAATAACTCAAAACATGTTTTTCAGATTCTTCTAAATAGCCTTTACCCTTTGCTTTGATCACAACTTTGGACTCTCGGCATTCCACTAATGAACCCAGACATGGCACATGTATGAAGTGAAAACCACTTCAGGAAACTTCATCATGAAGCTCACTGAGAGAAGGTCAAGGGTTTGCAGTGCTGTCAACAAAGTAAAGGGTGGTACTTGGAGCATTTGAATCAAAATGATAAAAAAAATATTTTTTTTTACTTTTTTTTGCCTTTGCTACGTCATTCCATATATCTTGCTTACAATGTAGACATCATAAAAAAAAATATTAAATGAGGAGGTGTGTCCAAACCTTTGACCAGCAGTGTAGTGTAGTTCATTTTTTAAAGAGTTGGTAAAGGGACTTGGAAGATTTGGCTTGATTTGAACCCAGAACATTGCCTCGATTCACTAATTTGTTTGATTGTTTCTTATATAATAAATTACAAGTGCCCGCCATTTTGTGATGGGGGTCTTGCCTTGGCGGAGGTCTGGCTAAACATATCAACTTCGCCTTCGCCAATGTGGTACCTACAACTTCACCACTGACTGCGCTTAACATTTCGAGAATCACCAACTCTTTAATAATAATAATCTCAAGTCACAGTTTGCGTCTGATAAGCCATAATTCAAAAAAAAACCAAAAAAACAGTTGGGTAGGTCTTTAGTTTTAAAACTGTTAAAAAGTGTTAAAACTCCAGAGGACAACCGCTCACAGTCGTGTTGCTTCCTCTAGATCAGAGCGGGAAAGAAACAACAAAAAAAGGAACGAAAGAAAGAAAAAACAGGGAGGAGGAGAGAGAGAAGAAGGAGGAGGAGGAGAAGAAGGGTGAACAGAAAAACTTGCACTGCGGACGGTGGCGAGCGAGCAGCATCGGACGTCGCAGGCTTGTCGCTAGCAGCACAATTATTGGTTGTGGCTATACTACTGTTCCGCTGGGGGAGCTGGCCTGGTTTTGGGATGACAATAAACCCTGGAAAAAAAACAGGAAAAAACAAAAGGAGGTTGGCGTTGGGAAAGAGAGTCACATACTGGAGCAACAGAAATGAATGTTTAAAAAAATTAAAATGAAGTAAAAAAAATTGTAAAAAAAAAAAATCAAGCAACAAGTAGAAAGTGAAGAAGAGTTAGCCTGTTAGCGGTTTGGAGCAATAGCAGAAGATTGGAGGTGCAGAGGAGCAAAGCTAATGCTAACGCTAACAGCAAGGCACGAGTCAAGCTAACAGCAGCGAGAAGAGGCAAACATTTATTACACTTCAATAAATGAATTATCAAATCACGTGAACTCAGAATATTTATAGTTGATTTGAGTAATTTAGATTATTTATTATTTTTTTGTCTATTTTTCTTAGATTTTGTTGTTTTAAGGCATTACTGATTCTTAATTTTATTTTTTGTTTCTAGCGTAAATAACTCCACAGATGTGTATTGTATTTGTATTTTTTTTTGTATTGTATTTTGTTGTTATTTAGTGACTATTTTAAGGCCCTGCATCTGATTTTTTCCCATATATGTGAGCAAAATTTGTATAATATTGTATAAGCAGCTCTTGAATTGAAAATAAGTCTACTGTGTACGGTCTATACCCAATTTAAAAAAAAAAAAAACTAAAAAAAAAAAGTTTATTATCAGAGAATCAGGAAGTGCAGGGTTAACATGCTAGTTGTTGTTAGCTCTCTGGTCTCTCAGAGTTGTAAGAAGTGCTTATAAACCCAACGCGGTGAATAATTAGGAGGGTCTGAATCCATAAGGAAAGTGAGGAATAACTTTGGACGACTGCAAACCGCTTAAAATGAACTAGTTTTGCACAGTGATATCAGGGAGAAAATGTTTTGATCCCAGAAAAAAGTAGAGCAACAAACTTCATTCAACACAATTCTAGTTAAGTCAGTTTTGTTAAAGCTAATATTTTTGCAATCTTATTTTAATGACTAATTATTGACACTAATTGATAAAATATAATATTGAGTTCAAAGAGCACTTTTGAACAGGTCCAGGAGCTTTATCATTTGAGAAAAGAGTTAAACTAATACAAGAATCCCATGCATTTCAGAACATGTTTGTAGAGGTCTAAACTACAGGGTTAGCAGCTTTTAGGATAAGATCTCATGGAGACACAGGCACATCTTGTTTGTTTTGTTTTTAAATTACCAATATTAGTTAGTTAGACATATTCTGTTCCTATTAACTTCAATGCATTTAATGTTCTACAGACATTAGATTAAGCTAACGGGGCAAAACTCGATCATAGACGGGTAATGATGCCTGTGTGTTAGTGTAATGTATTTAAATAGACTTATGACAGGCGGCAGAATGGTTCCACTGAGCAGGAAATACTCGGGTCTGTTGGGGAACTACTGACACGGTTTGCATTTGAAGGTTTGAATTCAAAATAAATGCAAAACAACATTATAATCAAAGTGTGGCATTTTGTATTAACTGGCTTCCTAAATGTAATGTGACCTTTAGATAGGATATGCCTGGACCTCTCCACAGATCAGGCGTGTGAGGAGTGTGTGTCTGCTCCAGTCTGACAGACAAACTCCACACACGCTCACATACACCTGCTATTGGCTACATTAGCTTTATGTTGTTACTCTGTTTTTCAGAGTGTGTTTGGCTCCTTCTTGAACTCCTTGTGTTAAAAAGAACTTACCACTTTGCCTGGCCTGGCCCATGTGCAAATAAATCCCTCCTGACATGCAGTCACTAAACAGTCCTCTAAAAATATGAGTACGGTGAGTCTCTCGTGTGCTATCTTTTTACAGATGAGGGGCTCGAGCAGAGGCACGTCCTCCATGCGCGGGCACAGCAGTGTGCCCAGAGTCTTGGCTGGGTCTGTTTTGCTCTTGGTCAGCAGGTTGAGCTTGTCGCTGCTCTTGCTGCTGATGTGCCCCATGCTGTGGTTGCGTTTGTGGTCCTTATCGTGGCGCTCCTTGCGGTCGTGCAGAGACAGCGTGGCAAACTTACTGACCCCGGTGGCAATGGCACTGTCCATGATGCCCGTGCCCGCGCTGGGCTTGTTGGTGCTGTTAGCCGTAGCAGTGTTAGCGGCGGAGTGCGGCAGGCTGTTGGAGCGCGGGAGTGAGCTGGACACAGAGTTGAGGGCGGGCGTGTTAGCACCGCTGTTGTTTCCGTTGGTTGTGGTTGTAGTGGTGATGACGGGAGCGCCCCCTGGAGGGCTGCTGGCGTTCATCACATTAGTGTGAGTTCGTGTCCGTGAGAGGGGCAGGTGGGGAAAAAGGATGTCCTCGGTCAGGTCCCAGAGGCACAGCTGAGTGTCCTGTCCCACCGAGCCGAAGCGGTAGGTGACGCTGACGGGCCGGCTGTCCGTGGAGTTGCGTTTGGAGAGGCGCGACTGCGTGCTGTTGGCTCGCTCCCGGCCCAGGTGGATCATCTGATCCTGGAAGTCTTCATCGCTGCCGCTAAACTCCATGGGCTCGCTCTCCTCCACACTGGTGGTGTAGTGGTCAAAGGCCACCACACTCACCCAAGACTTGTGTCCATGCCCGCGGGCGATCACCCTGCAGTCCATGAATGACCACACAGTCACAAGGTCGTCCTCTCCGCCTGCCACGATGTACTTCCCGTCAGGGCTCCAGCACACGCACAGCAGGCCCCCGAAGTAGCTCTTCATGGTGCCATGCAGCTCCACCGCATCAAAGTTAAAGACCCGGAGGAAGCCATCCTGGCTCACACAGGCCAGAAACTTCCCATCCGGAGAGAAGGAGAACTCGTTGAGAGCCCCCTCCCCCACAGTCCACTTGAGGAGGGGGTTGCGGGTGGACTTGCTCTTACACGTGTGCACAGAGTAGTTGTCCCCCTGCTTCAGGAGCTGGTAGTGAGGGGCTGTGGTGCCACACGTGTGCTCCACATTGTACAGGTACATATTTCCACTGGCATGGGACACCAGGAACAGGCTCTCAGAGCCCGGCACCCACTTGACACACGTCACCCTGGACTTGTCTATGAGCCTCTGCAGAGAGAACACACTGTTAGTACATGGCAATGTACATGAGTGGTGTGGCTGTGAAGTGGAAGTACCTCCTCATTGAAGAGCTTGCTTGTTTCCTTCTTGATGGGGTCGATGAGCTGGACCTGTCCTGCAGAGAAGCCCACGAGCAGAGACACGCTCTCGGCGGTGGCTGTTAGGTGGTTAAAGTCATGACACGTGGGCTGTGTTCCTTTGTAGATGCGCTTGTCTACAGGCTTACTCAAGTCTGCAGCCTGCAAACACATCACACTTCAGGACTAAGAAACAGAAAAGGCTGTGGCATTATTTCCTACAGTCTAACACAGTTCTCCTTGTCTGTGACCACAATTAACTGTACCAGGGAGGAGTGATTCACTCTAATGGAAAAAGTGCTGCCCATTTCCTGAAAGAGTCTAAACTCTGCTGTGGTGCCAAGACTGAACTGCAGATAACCATTACAACTGTACTGTGTTAATCATTGACACTTCATTGTACAGACTACACCTAAGTGATCACATTGTAACAGTGACTCCAGACACACACGCAGCTGCAGTCATTTGTCAAACCCATTTCACAGAATATTTTCTACAGTAAGTTCCATGTTACAAACAGTCCTTACAGAATCATTTTCATCAGTGAACCTAGCATTTTATCAGTGTTTTAAATCTGGATCTGTTCTAACATGTTCTTTCTGTAGTCAGCTGTGCCCCTTCACACTTCCACTTATCAGTCAGCACTAAAGACTATGACCAATTAGCGGTCAGCTGATCCAGTGAGATGGTAGTAACTTGCACTCACTGATTTAGAGTGCTTTGTGTTTCATTACCACACTACAATGGGCGTGTAAGGTTTGAGCGACACCTGTTTGAAAAGACAGTATCATGATATTGACAACTAAGTACGATATGCTCCAAACATGACAAACCAGAATGTCAGATAAGTCACAGGACACTACTTCCATCAAACCAACTCTGCCATAAATGTAAACACTACTGGGTCATTTGTCATCCATTCGACTTATCCATCAATTTCTCAGGAAGTTGAAGAAGATACATTGATCTCTTGGTTTAGTTGGTGTACTACAATCTGGAACACCCATAAAAATCTTGGTTGACTCTGTTGGTTCATTAGCATCTATCAGAGAGCCTCCACAGGTGCTAACCGCGGCTGTCACTGTGCACTACCCGCTTCCAGGCTAGTTTCACGACTGACAGCTTACGATCACGGCACTTTAACGTTTGTTTACTGACCAAACTGCGGCCCAACACTTTAGTAAACACCGCCGATCTAACGCAGAGCTGTTGTATTCCTCCCAATCTCTCTGTAAAACCATTTGATTAGCCTCTCGTTAGCCAGTAGCGCTGGTTAGCTCACTAGTAAGAAAGCTGCGGGCTAATGCTAACTAGCTGTCAGCTCATTTCAAAGTCAAGTACCTGTCAAGTGATATTTACACCGGCAAGCGCCCGCTACCACGACACAAACCAAAGACCACAAGCTAAATTTTGTAACCCTAGTGGCGTAAATGTCATCGGGCGTAAGCAGCTACCTTCCTGACGCCTTTGTAGATGTAGAAGTAGAGCTCGCGGCCCACATTGAAGCAAATCCGGTCGCCGTTGCCGGACTGGTCGTTCACGTTGACGAAGGAGACCTTGACGGGGTTGGATCCCTGCGAGTTGAAAGGCACCCGGTTGGGGCGGCTGTATTCGGAGTGCGTGAGGAGTTTGTAGACGCCTTCCCGAGTGGTGAACTGAGTTTTGATCTCGTTCATCTCCTTCCCTCCTCCCTCCGCCGCCATCTTTGAAATCAACATTCATCCCTGTCCCCTCCGGCCGGAAGTGACGGAGGGGCCACACTTTTCTTTTCTTTTATTTTTTATTTTTATTATTTTATTATATATTATTATTATTATTATTATTATTATTATTATTATTATTATTATTATTATTATTATTATTTATTATTATTATTATTATTATTATTATTATTATTATATTATTATTACTATATGACTGAAAGGTTTTTATTCTGCACTTTTCTCCTTCAAATGTTAAGCTTATGATTATTATTTGTGATTGTTATTTATTTTTTTTGATTGGGTGTATTATGATTTTAATGTCTTTCTTATTCTGTGTAAAGCACTTTGAATTACTTTGTGTACGAATTGTGCTGTACAAATAAACTTGCCTATTATTATTATTTTTGTCATTCTTTTTGTTATGTTGATGATGTTGATGATGATGATTATTATTATTATGATTATGATTATTATTATTATTATTATTATTATCATCATCATCATCATCATCATCATCATCATTATTTAATCAATTGATTTTTTTTTTAAAATAAATTATTGTGGTATTTATTGTATATGTTTTGATTTTATAGTTTAAAAAAACAGCTTACAAGTGTAATTTGTTAAAATACAGGATAATCAAATAGTACACAGTCGTAGAGCTCTATTTTTCTTTCCTATTATATGTTATATTTAGATAATTATTTTATGTTTTATTCATTTGTCTATTTAGTTATTATTAATTGGGAATCGCACGCGCCCCTAGAGTGCGACACTTATTATTATTATTATTTATTATTATTATTATTATTATTATTATTATTATATTATTATTATTATTATTATTATTATTATTATTATTATTACTATTACTACTACTATTACTGCAAATTATTATTACTGCAAATTATTTATGCATATTTTACAAAACATGAATCGTATCTGATGTGAGGACTCGTTTTCTTCAGTCGTTTTATTTTGAAAGTTGTTTTTTTTGAAGCAACAGCTGATGGGACTTGGGCGATGGTTTCAAATCTCGCGTCAGGCCGCTCATGTGCTTCTCCCTCCGCATGGTTTGGCGCATCAGAAGCTCGACTCGCTCAGTCCAAGATCCCCTGGACTCCTGCAGTAGAAGTTAGACGCTCCAGATGTTCTCATGGCGTGGAGAAAACGGAGACACTTGGGTAAATTATATCAACTTTATGTCATGTCCCCCAAGCCTACATTTCACCAGTTCAATTTTCTTAGATCCCAGAGGCAGATATGTCCCCAATAAAGTGGACCACCTGGCTTTCAAGTACATGGTGAGAAGTAAATACTTTACCTTTAAAAAGAAAGGTGCAGTATATATTTATGGTGTGACATAAGTAAAGAGATAATTCCATAACCATTAACTAGCAACTATAATGTAACATGGGCCAAAACTTCCAAAACAAATTGTGCAATGGTTACGATTAGTTCAATAAAAATTAATGGCACCTATATTTAGTTAAATGAAGTTTTAAACTGTCAGAAAAATGCCTTAGCTTCATTTTGGATGGACTTTTCCTGCATTTTCCCCCCACAAACTGCCACTTAACTGATATAAAACTATGATAAATATTGACCACAGGTACTATCCCACCAAACCAAGTCAGAATTAGAAAAAACTGCCATACGCACTTTGATGTATCCCATATCTTGTCTATATATCCTCATATGTCTGTGGTGTTGGACCAGGAGATGTGTAAAGTGGAGTCCAGCACTGACTCGGAGTCGGAGGTCAGCCCGAGGTGGTCCGACACCAGCGCTATGGTATGTCCCTGTACCCTTCACTGACTGTAGTCCCCATGTGGCATAACAATCAGCCAAATATGTTTTTTTAGTTCAGAATTTCAATACAAATTCTTGGCCTCATAGTCAGACTCTTGTAGTGAGTGAAGTGTCCCGCCCAAAGATGCAACAACAGTATGCAATCTTTTGAGTCAGTGGACATGCATCTCCGCTCTCTAACCTTTTATACATAAGCGGATTCGGTCATAGCCCTATTTATTCAATTGTCACGTAAAACAAATGAAATGAGAACAGAATAAAACAAACATTGATGCGTAAATTAACAACTAAAAACCACTCTTGCAAACAAAAACTGTCCGATTGTCCAGTCGCTATTTCATCCCGTTTCATTGATCTTACCCAAAATTCTCTCACACACAGAGCACCATTCATCATCCTCTCATTACACATCTAAAATCTTTCCTCTTCGTGCTCAGGGCTGTGGCAGCAGCGCAGCAGAGAGCGACTGTGTTCCCCAGACCCTCCCCCTGGTGCCCAAGTCCACAGGAAGACACGGCTGCTACTCTGTGGTAATCCCCATTCTCATCTCCACATCTGGACACAAGTTTGGTCAGGAGTACCTAGGTGGAGGGTGAGACATTTGTGCATGCTTTAAATGTAACCCAAACACAGGAAGAATATGCAAATTTCTCACAGGCTCTTGAACAAGGAATGCGCTTGCTAAACCAGGATGTGCAGCCCTATTGAATAAGAGTTTTTCTATTGTGCGTTTTTAGTTATTGTAAAGCTCCAGTCACATATTTACAGTGAGATTTGATCCCTGTGTTAATCCTGATCCTTTATTATACAGAGCCTAGTTCCACTGTTTTTTGGGCTTTAAAACCAGTTTGAATGAAGTTGGTATGACAGGACAAACACAGAAATGTAAGCAGGAGTCACTTAATCCCATAGAAATTACTGAAAAAATGACATAACTGACCCCAAGGAACTTCAACGTCACTTTTTGCTCTCTCGTATTTTTCAAAAAATGAGTGTAGACCACTCCCACCTTCACAATCAGCATTTTTTTTTTTTTATTTCACTACAGTCATGTCATTCCACTGTTAAAGGGCCTTATAAAATACCGTATTTTCCAGACTACAGAGCGCACCTGATTAAAGGCCGCATGCTTTAATTTTAGAAAAAAATACTTGTACAAGCCGCACCAGATTTTAAGCCGCAGGTATCCCACGTAGTAATATGAAAAATTAGCTCAAAAACGTTCATTTGCGAGGGACCGCTCGTGCAGTTTTGCATGCTTTTTTTTTTTTACAGTGTATGCAAGCGTGTGTTCTGCGTCCTGATTGGCTAAAGGAGGTGCCGTGTCTCCTGTACAGGACAGAATGCGTTTAGCCAAATTTACCAAAATATTCGATGCTGCAGAGTGACTCTGAAACAATCATGTTGGACACCTTTGTATTTGAGGACAGGAAAAAGAACATTACGAGACATTACACTGGCGCCAGGACGAAGAGATGGGGACAGAGGAACTGAGAAATACACCTGCAGCTGCAAAACATATAGAAGTTTTCTACTTCACGGATTTCGTTAATACTAACCCCGCAATAAACCAGACCAGTGTCGTCTTATCACTGTAAGAAATGAGTCACTGACAGCGGGTGACAGACAGGTGAGGAGCAACATCCACTCTTTTCACTTTTATGTCGACTGTTGCTGGGCAAATTGTTTTTAGCACCACGGAAAAAAGAAAAAAAAAAAATGTATAAGCCGCACTGCACCATCAGCCGCAGCGGTTAAAACTGGAAAAAAGTAGCGGCTTTTAGTCCGGAAAATACGGTACACTTTTTCACCTAATCAAAGCCTATTTGGCATTAAATATATAAATTAAATCCAAGTTAGTTTTGGCGTCAGGTCATTAGTCTGACATCAGGCTAACCAAAGAAGTCCAAATTATTAATAAATGGCTGAGTTGTAAGCGCAACAAAAAATCAACCCCAAATAGTGTAGTTACAATACTTTTTGAGGGTGAAACATGTATATTTTTGCAAAGTCCCCTATGTTTGGTCTCGCTGCATTAGTCTGAAGTCTGGCTAAAAATGGAACAGAACTTATTTGGAAATAGGACATGAAATATGAGAAGCAAAATGAGGTTAGAAAAGAAAGAAAGAAACTCTAGCGGGAGGAACGCACAAGGGTTAAACTAGGCCCAAACAGATAATGTGATGTATTTTAATCCTCTTTTTCCTCTTTGCAGTTTCTGGACCCTTACGACGGCAGCTCGGAGGACTCTGATGCTTCTATGGACGTCCAGTGCAGCAGACGAACCCGACAGTCAGTGAAGGGCTCCCTCTGCTGGTGCGTGGCCCGTAACCGGAGATTCAACCAGCAACCTCTGCACCAACCTGCTGCGGACAAGCAAAACAATACACTTTCATATGACGAGAATTCCAACTTCCACGCAGCCATGTCTTTTAGCGACGGGGAGGATTCACCAGCTTTGGAGCAGAATGGAAGAGATGGAGAAGGATCATGCCTGACGTCTGGGTGGTCCGACATGATGGACAGGTCTTCTGACAGATCTCCCAGCCCGTCGTCCAACCTCCACAAGAGAAAGTGTGGGCTCCCCGGGGCAGAGCTGCTGGATCGGGCACAGAGGAAGCGGCAGTGTGTGGTTAGCATGGAGCTGGAGGACGACTTGGAAGATGCAGAGTTGAAAAAAAATTAACTTATGGATTCCTTGTTTCGGCGACTATGTTGGCTCCTCATAGTCAAGCCACCAAATGAGCTGAACAAAAAGAAAAAAAAAACATTTATACTCCACAAAAGGTGCAAAAAGTAACTTCTGGTGAGGGTTTTTTCACCTGCTTGTTTCCATGGAGATGTTTCTTTGCCTGAAATTTACCACCATATGGGGTTAAACCTTGCATTAGTCCCCTTTCCACAGATCTTACCTGTATCTTAACCCTTGGAAGTCACATACTTGTCTCCACGTTGACGCATGTGTTTGTTACCATACTGTGGAACATTTTCGGGCATCTTCGTAGCGAAAAGTAAAGTAAAGTTGTGTGTTTATGCCTGTCTCGGTTATGTCTGTTATTGCGCAGTCCTCATTACAAAAATTTAACAGCAGATGGCGCCAGAGCTACATTTTGAGCTGATTCTTTAGTAGTTAAAGTGATTTGTTTATGAAATATTCCAGTGTATGGCATATCATTTTAGTTATTAAATGAATGCCATGTTGATGTTCGTTTTGTGTAACACTCAACATCCCCATAGAGACAAGCAGGGGGTGGAAAAGTTACATACTGCAAAATTAAATGATTCAATTATGTACGATTTAGATTGTACTTTTCATAAACTACTGATCCAAGTCCAGCTTTGACAAAAACTATCCAAGACTAAACCAGAGCCAAAACTAGACTACGGCTGAACTATATTTAAAAGCTCATAATTCAAACTGAGCTTCAGGAATATTTAAGCTGATGCGTATTTTCATTTCAACCCGTTAACGCCCAGTGTCTCTTACAAACCCAATTAGTCATCACTACAAAAAACGGTAAAGTTATTCCTCCACTGTTTGTCAGTTAAGTTCTTGTGGCAGGTTTGAGCGGGAGCTGCAGCCCATTGAAAATAGCAAAACTTCAGAAATGTTGTAAATTCCCAACATGAGGCAAAATAAAAATCTGCATCAGTTTGTCATATGCTTCCTTACATATACCAAAATCAAGTTCATAGACATTTTAATTATAGCGGTTTTTGGGTTTGTCGCAAATACACATAATCAGACCATTAAGTAAATATTTTCCATCATATTGACTTGTCTCTAGTCTGTGGTTAAAATCTGTGCTCCTGGGCCTGTCCACACTACGACATCTAAAAGTCTGTTAAAAAGACTAAATTCACATTTGTTAAAATGTGTAATAATTGAACTGTCATTTCTGATCTTATTTGATTTCTTTAACTTTACATAACAGTCTTTGTTTCTCCTTAAGCACCAAGTCCGTCTAAGTATGAGATGTACAGAGAGGTGGGTAGTACTTACTTGAGTAACCTTGTAAAGGGTACTATTCTAGCAGCATGTTTTTTTGTTCCTCCTCTCACTGTGAGTTTACAAATACCTTGAGCTTTATGTTGACAATGTGAAATGATTTGAACATTTGTGTTTCTTGCAGCGCTCCTTCAGATATGATTTAGTTAAATTTTTGTGTCTATCCTTTGAAAATAAGATTTTGTGCATTATTTAATATTTTGTCCTTCCAATGATTTAACTAAAAATTATAAGTCAGATGTTACGTCTTGAGTAGTAACTTTCCCAAATACTTTTTTTTACTTTTGCCTGAGTAGTTTCTTAGACCACTACTTTGTATTTCTAGCTGAGTAATATTATTTTGAGTGTAATTTTTATACTTTACCAAGGTCTGTGCACAGAGAAGACCGATGTCTGAGGAGACGTCTCATGTCCAAGTCAAGTCTGGGTATAATTGACCTTCAGGTCCAAAATCAAGTCAATTTCATCAAGTCAAGTCTCAATCTGACTGGAGTCCACATGATGCAAGACAATACAGGACTATTCAAACATGCACAAATCAGCCTTAGTTGTCGATTCAACTTAATGTGACCAAAACATTTGACTTTATTTCCCTTTTGTCATGTCCTGGATTTCTGAGCTGTCAATCACACCTGACGAGAGACAACCCGTGTTTCCTCTTCATCTTAACTTCCCTCAGAATCATCTATCCATCTATCTCCCGGTACATCTCCCTCTATCTGCAATCCAAATTATTATGCAGATCGTGTTTAAGTGTCAAAGGTACATTTTTTTTGTTTTCCAGTGAAACTCATGGATGGTATTGTGTCTTAGGGCTCTTTGGGTCAGTAAAATCAATCTCAGACACCTGCGCCAATTAGTTTTTCAGTCCAATTAAAGGAAGAAACGCTCCACATTATTAAGCAGACCAATATTTTCAAGCAGTATGAGAAAGAAAAAGGATCTCTAGTGCCAAAAAGTGTGAAATAGTTGAATACCTTGGACAAGGTATGAACATTTTTGATATTTTACAGTTGTTTACGACAATAACATGGTTGTGCATAATAATTTGGAACAGTCCATTTTACGTTTTTATTTTTGAAAAAAATACTGTCATCACTGAGAGGTTTGTTCAGTAACATTCAAATTGTACTCTAAAGGTTGATGACTTGAAAATTATGACTGATTTATATTGACAATTTGGCAAACTCAAAAATATTATTTGCATAATTTAGAACACAGTGTATACATCTTATCTGCATCTCCATCTCTGCAGACAAATGAGACCTGCACATGTGTCCCACTCCCATCCTTCAGTGCTCCTGGTAGAACACGGCTGCAGCGGTGAGGCTCTGAGAAGCCAGGGTCAGGTGGCTCCAGCTGGAGGGTTGAATACAGTCCTTTGTACCTTAGATTTACAGAGTTAACTAGGGATACACTGATTCTGATACTACAGCTTTAAGTATCTGTCAATATCTGATAGAACAGAGAGAGAACAGCATTTATTTCCTTAAAACAAAAACAAAGTAAAACATAACCACTTCAGATGTGTAACGTAGCTGTTATTTAGCTCTCAACTAACCACAGAACATTTTTTTATTAAGAAAAAGCATTATTTCTGGGCAAACTCCGACCAGCAAATGGTTTTATTATATCAATTTAAAGCTCCGAGCTGGATACCTGCTGAGCTGATATTAGGAGCTGATATACGATTAAGCAAATCTTTCAGTATCTGCACCGATATCCCATACCAATATCTGCTTGGTGCAATATTAACTACAAAATCTCTTATCTTGTTTGCCACCAGATTTATTTTTACCCATATATTTAAGCAAAATATGTCTTACCCCAGTAGATATTTGTTTTACTTCAAGAGCTCCATAAACAATGTACTGTCTGCATCCAATTGTAATGCCTTTTTACAGTATGATAATCAGGAAGTGCTTGTTAGCGTGCTAGTTGTTAACTGTTCAACGCAACACTCAGGGCTGGTCTCTGAAAGTTGTGAAAAGTGCTTGTAAACCTATCGTGGTGAATAGTTAGGATGATCAGAATGCTGTTTTTCACATTTTTAAGACAGTAAAAATCAGGAACAGCACCTTTAAGCACCGCTCGAATCTACAATTTTACTTAATTTACTTCAAAATATGCAAACAAATACAAAAAACTCAATATTTATTTTAATGTACTTTATTCCAATTGGGTTGAATCCTTCTTTCATTTAAAAACATCATTTCAACATTTCTTTCCCATCTGAACTCTCCATAACCAAAATGTACCACTTCCTGTTTACCCTCTTATCACTTCCAAAACCTTTCTTCTACATGACTGTTGCCTATGGTTACAATCCCTACACTTTAATGATTACTGATAACATTAGAATCCAACTACAACTATTACTAATTAATATGTAGTGGGTAAATAAAAGACATGAGTGTGGTGGGTGTTCCTGCTCTACTCCGTGCACAGGATGGCCACTCCGCGCTCGTAGAAGCTGTGCGGGTCTTCTTTGGTGGCGATGTCGAAGTCCACGGTGAAGATCAGGTCGGAGCGGGTGAAGTTGAGGTACACGGGCAGGGTTACCTACAGGGAGAGCACAGGTGGGTGAGGCGAGGGGTGATGGTACTTCAAAAATGACAGATATTGAAAAAATGAGAAATATTGAAAAATGTTAGCTAAATTGTTCCGTTGCTGCTTTTATCTGTATAAAAAAAAACTGTACCATAGACTGTATATTGTATTTGTAACACGGTGGCTACTTTCCATCAATATAAACACGTAGCCAAAGTTGGACAGTACCAATTTGCACCAATTCACTTTCCATTGAAAAATTGTGGCCCATCTCTCTGTATCTGCTGCTGTCTGAACTGAAAATGTTGGTTTTAACTCACTCTACATGATCCTGGGATATTTTTTAGATTATGATTTATTTAACTATTTTGTCCCTAAATCAAGGTATGAACATTAATGACAGATCAATCAGCTGCCTTCTTTTCCTGAGGTCTCTCCCGCTAGAGTAAAGCAAAAGGTTAAACTGACAGGTACTACGCCTTGTTGCTAACCCATGAGAACAGATAACACATATTTGAAAGAATGTAACAGGTACGAGTTGTGCTGGTGGTAATGGTGGTCGTACCTGGTGCTTCTTCTCAGCACTGCCCTGTTTGATCCAGCGCAGTTGGGTGAGGGGCAGCTCTGTGGAGATGGATGTGGACAGGGACAGCTTGTTGTTGGCACAGGTCGCCCCCTGCAGCTTCAGACCTGTAGCACAGCACTCAAGCATTAGACATTCTCATACATCCAACTTGTGGTGGCATGTGTCAGATTTGCATGTGAAAAAAGCCAGTTACTCTAAAATGCATTATCTGATTTCTGGAGTTTTTAGAGGAACCATGATGAGAAAGATTAGATTTTGAGTGCAAGAGTAAGTGTTGTATTTGGAAGACCTGCACTGGTGTGAACAAACAGAAAGAAATCTGACTACTCACATCAACCTGATAACTCCAGAAATCAGATCATCATCAAATATTTAATTGTGTGTGTGTGTGTGTAAACATAGTCACTGTCAAAACTATAAACAGTATATCAATATTTAAATGATAAGAAGCTGTTTGAGTAAGGTGAACATGTGTCCCGTAGTGTGTGACCTTTGATTCCAAAGCTGCATGCGTCCAGTGTTGCTCCCTGCGCTGTGGTCACGTTCACCTCCAGGTACAGCTCCTCCAGAGACCAGCTGTTAGCCTGAGCCACATATTGTTGTGTGGCAGTGATGTACGCCTCAGGGACGAACAGGCTGCCCAGGCACACGTGGATGTTCTGGACAGGACACAACAGAGCCCCATTAAAGAGAATCCAACAGCAGAGTAGATGGTACAAGGCGTGACTGTGTGCCTTAGGTGGGCCAAGATTAACAGTGCAGTACCTTGAGCTCTTTAGCGCCCCCGCTGGCTGCTCCCTGGGAGATCTGCTGCAGCTGCTTGATCCTCTCGCTGAAGTCGGCCACCCACTGGATCACGGTCATTGATACGGGGACAGTGTAGCGGCACCAACTGCGAGGGAGGATACCTACAAGTATATGCACTCAAGTCAGTATGAGAATTGCACTACATTGCATCATCCTGTTACTGCAATTACCTTGACCCATGAATAAATAAAATACAGTCCAGCTTCAGTGAACTTCCATACAAATGTATTTAATATATCTAAATATTATAAATGTATATTATTATATTATTTATTCTTAGTATTTTCAAAAAAGTAAAACACACATTTAATATGCTTCAGAGCATTATAACACAATCAGCATCGCACTAATGTCAAACCTGATGCGATGTGCAGTAGTTTCAGATTGTAGTGTATTGTTTTATGTAAGTGTCGTGGGGGAGCATGGTTGACATAGGCAGGTGGGCTGAGCATTGCACAGAATCTTACAGCTAACCACAAGAAGGGTTCAAATAGGGCACAGGAGAGATCACTAAATTACTTAAACATACATGGATGGTATCTCAAACCTCTGCTGGCATGTTTTTGATGAAGGAATGTTATAACATGCAAAATCGATTATCAAAATACATTCTTTAATTGTATGCTATATAAAAGTATCCAAGACCACCTGGCTTTCCACCTGTGAGATGAGCTGTTGATTGACACACTTTTATTACTGTGTCTGTGATGTAGTGTTACCTTTGACCAGGTCGCTGATGAGCGTCCTCAGGTAGTTGGTCTGCTTCTTCTTGCCCTCACACACCTGCACCACGTCGGACAGGTCCTGGCGGATCTCCTGTAGCATCTTTCCTCCCATCTTGACCTCGCGCTCGAAGAAGCGGAACAGAGGGTCCTGTAGAGGGCAGCACACGTTTCATAAATAATGGCAACAAAAACCCAAACGGCAAACAGAGCCTTCCATTTTAATGTGGTGACAACACTTTGATGGCTTTAATAACATTGAAGTTCAAATACATTTTATTTATGAAGATTTTAATATAATTCTGGAGTTGTTTACATGGTCTGAAATGTTTGCCAACCTCTGGGCTGTTTCATAAAACTGTCTTACTTTGTAATCTAGGCTCAAATATCCAAATACACTTCAGCTAACATGTATGCAATACAGATCCATGCCACACTTTTTTTTTGGTGCATTATGGGTAATAAGGGAGTGAGGGATAAACTTATGTATCCGTAAAGTAAATTAGCCACATGCTAACCAAGCGAAGGACACAGGGTATGGAAAACGACTTGGTGAGTGATGGTCTGATCTAAAAGCATCCAGGTCAAGGTAAGACATTTAAGAAACAGCCTTAGCCTGGTCAGGAGCAGGTTTAAGGCCAATGCTGCAGTCATTGATGAACAAATACTCTTAACATCCCTAATTACTACTCTGATAGGCTATCACCCCCTCCTCCCTGTCTCTTACTCTCCTCCCTGCCCCCCTCCCCTCCACAGCCCTCCATACCTTGATGTTCTCCACAGTGCGCTTGAGAGGGTTGACTGTCTGTGGCATGAGCTGGAGCCAGTTGGCGGCGGTGGTGTGGAGCGTCCTCATCCAGGCGGGCTGGGCATCTGACGAAGAGGCGGTGCGCTGCTTCTTCTCTGTCTCATACGCCAGGTCATCCTCATCCTCCAGCATCTGCATTTTCAGCATCTTACCCATCATGTCCGTGCCTGCGCAGCCAACGGAGGAAGACGAGGAGCAGAGGGAGGGAGGAAGAGAGAGAGGAAAGGAGGGAAGGAAGGGGCAGAGCGATGGGGTACAAGATATTAATAAAAGAAGGAGAGGTAGAGCTTACCTGGTGGAACATAGTCATAGAGAAGATAGTAAAGGACAAAACAAGGCTGCAGGCAGGTAACATCCAAACACTGTTCATGAGGAGATAGCTGTATATTTTGAGGCCTTTATAATCTGATAAAACACAGTTGAACTCATGTGGGATGGGGGTGGAGGAGGGACAGTGGTTCTCAAACAGCTTTGTAGTCACCTCAGAAAATTCTACCCAAGCTAGAGGTAGTGTATTGATACTTTGCTGTGACATCACGCTGGGGGTGTTCTACATGGATCGTTATGGTGTAATATTCAGCAGTTACCATGGAAATGCACACATTAGCAAACACTGCCAAAACTTGTTTAAGAGCCTGTTGTGGTTCCAACTAAGTCACCCCTTTCTGATCAGATTGTTACTCAAATTAGACTTTAATCTGAGCTTTATTTTAACACAGAGTTTCAGACAGAGCAGTGCCTTCATTTAGCGGGAATGTTGATGACATCAGCTGCAAAGTATCAATAGTGTGTTTTATCCTCCAAGAATCTGAACTTTTTCCCCATACTTATGTAGGTACTAAAAGTATTTTTTTGTCATTTTGCAGTCCATAGCAGTCAAAACCTCAGAAAGTAAAAGACCTGTAAGGATTAAACTAGGTGTACAGGACTGACACTGGTCTTTATCAAAACTACTCCTCAGATCATCAGATGAAGCCAACAGTGGTACTTGTGACACACTCCAAAACCAATGGAGCAGGGATGAAGTGTGGAGTGGTCATGGGGAAAATCTGGGTTTGGGAAACATGGGGTATTATCAGGAAATATTCAAGTTGTTGATGTGCTTGGCGTGTATTGTGAGGCCCTTTTGAGAGCAGGCTACAATGCAACGCCATAGGAGGGCAGAGGAGGTGGGAGGGAGCTGAGCTGGGTGTGAGGGGGGTGGGTGGGCTATAAGGGCTGTACGAGGGCGTGGGTAAAGGGGAAATGACATGATGGCAGCCAAGTCCAGCTGCTGGAGGGTGAGGAGCACTGCCTCTACAGGACCATAGAGGAAACTACAGGAGCAGGCCTCAGTGGAGACTTCACTGTGAACACACTCACAGCACAGGGACAAGCTTTAGATCAACCGTTCATTTAAGATCACTGGAGCAATAGGACCCTCTGTATTTTCAAATGTCTAAATGTGTCAGTTAACTGAAACAGCATATATACCAAGACAAGACCTGCAAAAACAAGGGTTAGCAACACCATAATAAATGCAACTAAAAAACTAAATTAATCACAAAATAAAATACATCTTATAATAACAAGCTCATGAATTTGTGACGAGTAATGAAGATGGGCGCACCCTGAGTGGTGAGCAGGACCTTCTCGGCGTTACTGGGCAGACCAAGCCAAGATGGAGTCTGAGTGTCCGGCAGCATCTCCACCCAGTGCATGAACTCCTCACGCCTGGACAACCAGAAAACAAACATTTACACTTCACAATCATGGCATTATGAACACCCTGAATGTTTCTTTCACCCATGACAAGAGGTCTTTAGTGCTTTTGGCATCACCCTATGGTAGACATGACATACTCTTTAGTTTTGTAGTAAGTAATGCATGTGTATGGAACCACGTGTATGTTATCTGACCTATGGCTTTCAGTTGCACAGAGACCATTTGGATTGGTGTGTAGTCCCAACACATCAAATTCAGCTTTGTGAGTCCCAAAGTGTAGAGCCCACTGTACCGTATGCCGTCGGGCATCTTGATGTCCTTGTGCCCGTCCACCTTGAGGGCCAGTTTGAAGTCGCTGTCGAAGCTGCCCTTGGTGAAGATCCTGTCCAGGAAAGTGTTGAGCAGGCGCTGGTCGAACTCGTTGTCGATGCGTCCTCCGTAGATGGACTGGGCCATGAGGGTCTTCAGAGCCGCCCACGGGATCTTATCTGGAGCAATGTTCTGACGGCCCTGTGCACACAAGCAGCTTCAGTCAAATTCAAATGTAGATTTTGGTTCAACTAGGGCTTCACAACATATAACTTAAAGATTTTCATCTGACAAAGATGTGTGCTCTTTATTTAACCTTGGGTTGGCAATAGTTCAATCTTTGATTCTGATTTTGCATCACATGACTACAAACAAACTCTTCTTGTTACGCTTATGCTTATGATTATTTCGGCCTGTACCTTGGCAGTGTCGTCCAGCCATGTGTCTACGGTGTCGCAGGCCGAGCGCAGGTCGGACTCTCCAAACTCGTACTTCTTGGACCAGCCCAAAGGAGCATACCTCAGCCTCTCCTGAACCACTGCGTGGAACCAGGCCAGCAAGAAGTACAGGCGAGCGCGCTCATTTGGAGCCTATAGACACCAGGAGACAACAGGGGACATGGTTAGTATTCGGATAAGGACTGAACTATTTTCCAATCCAATTGTGATTTTACTGAACAACTTGATTGTGATTTATGTTTTACAATAATAGGATTTGGTTCACATTTTAAACGGGTCCAGAAATACTGACTGAAATACTGAATTGACAAACAATAATAACAAATAATACAAGAATCACATTTCACATTTCAGAACATGTTTACACAGATCTAAACTATAGGGTTAGCTGTTTTTATGCAGAATAAGACAGGAGATTTTGTGTTGGTGGATGAAATGATGGTACTTCAAAAACTGCAGTCTTTCTGATTTGCTGATTGTGATTCCGATTCACTTGCAGTTAATGTTGCAATCCTGTAAAGGTAGAGAAAGGTAGAGAGTGAGGTGAGGGTACCTTGCACATGCGGGCCACAGGAATGCTGCTGAAGGTGCGCAGCATGTTAGCCTTGACACCAGGAGGAGGCTCGAACACAAAGATGCGCCCAGCCCGGAGCAGGTTCACTGGCACCTGAGGAGGACCAGGAAGGTTAAACAGGACTAACATTAGGAACATTACAGAACATGAAATTATGTGAATGTGTTCCAACCACAGTAATATCCTTTATCATGTTCTCAACTCTTGCAAATATTACACTTTTATGACATGTTAAAGTGTCGGTGGTTGTTTACCTTGGGGTTGATCTCCATGGTGAGGAAGAGTCTGAAGCTGGCGTGGGGCTGCATGGAGTGGAGCTTCTTCTCCAGCTGCATGAGCCAGCCTGGAGCCAGGTGCACGTTCTCCAACATCACCCACCTGGGGAGGAACAGGAGGAGACAACGCTCAGTCTGTGGGCACCAATATGGGCATCACAAAAATCATAATACAACTACTCACCTTCCAGATTTGACCGCAGTATTGATGTCCCTGTCGGCCTTGTTGAAGCCCTCAGCTGAACCTGTAAACAGCCACAAACAACAGATACATTAGGGTCGAATAAATTGGAAAAAATATCGAATTGCAATTTCTGACAAGCATTGAGATTAGATTTGCGATTTATGTTTCAATAAGAATTCTGTTCAAAGTTCACATTTTAAACATGTTCAGAAGAATTGACAAAAATATTTAAATATGAACTGACAAACTAATACAAGAATCACAGTTCAGAACATGTTTGTACGGATCTATGCTAACTAGATTTTTTTTTTTATTTTGCAGAAAAACTTCTAACTAGCAGTTTTATGCAAAAGAACAGGAGATTTTGTTGTTTGTGGAGGAAATTATGGTGCTTCTAAAAGTGTAGCCTTTACAATTTGCCAGTTGTCTCCATTCAAATAGAGATTTTGATTAATCCTGTAACCCTAATATAGATGAGTTTGGCACGTAAATGCAAAGGTTAATTTCTGCTAATTCTGAGGCAAAACAGTAGTAGAATCTTACTGGCTGTGCTCCTGACACCTTAATTGATGGTTGACAAAAAGGCCATCTGCACTGACTCACCGATGGAGACGGATGTGATTTGCTTGTTTTGTTCTGCTGCCAGATCTCGGACCAGGCCGCTGGCATCGTACCCAGGAACAGAGCACATGAGGACTGGAGTGCTGGGCTTCACCTAGGTACAGGAGGAAGGTGGTCAAATATTCAATTAGGCTGGGTCTTCAGCACTGTACTTAAAGGTAACTAACATTTCCATTTTCCCTACATCAAGGGTATGGCATTTCACAATCAATACAAATGCTTTTTTTGGGATCATTTTTGGGCTACTGTCCGAAATGTTTATGCATCAGAGAATTGTCATTTAAAGGGGTGACAGTGGTCATTTTCTGATCTATATTATGTTGTTTTCTCTGCAATATAAAATTATTTGCTACATGTTTTTGTAAACATGCAGCCATATAATGCTCCTGTTTCCGTTTTGACTAATTACTCTGTTAAAAAAGGACACAGAGAATGGGGCAGTGCAAAAAATATCTGCACCAAATATCAGGATCAAGAACAGATCTACTGCCCATCCCTTGCCTTGATTGCTCGCATTTAATTGAAAGCATTCTGCGGTGTCCTACAAATAACAAATTTATTATAAATAAAGCTGAAGATGAAAGCTGTTAAAATTAATGTTACGTCTCCTCATCCAAACAATCTGTCACCCATAGACAAGAGCAATTACATGCTGAGACTGAGAGGGGCGGTCCATACCTCACTGTCCACGATGTTAGCCAGGTCTAGTGGCTGCTCGATGATGCTCATGAAGGTGTCCCCCAGCACCTTGGACACAAACAGGTGGGACATGGCCAGGAGCCGGTCAGGACGGAACGCCTGGATCAGCAGCAGCTGGTGTACCGCTTGACCTATGGGAGCTGTGGGCAGAACAAGAGACAGGATGCAGTCAGGGTGGAGCAGTAATAATAATGCATATTAACTAATACTTAGAAAAGGTATATCTTTATTAAGTCTGTAAATAGCGCAGTTATGATAAAGCACGAAGAAAGATAATTCATAATGGACAAATAGTTTATCAAGAATGATTCATGCTTATTAAATATATAAGTAAGGGATTAGGAGTTAGTATAGTCATGAGCTTTAGGTAATGACAAAGGACAAATTGGCGGAAAAAATTGCTTAATTGAGTTTCCTCCACAGGGTGGCTGGAAGCTTCCTTAGAGATCGGGTGAGCAGCTCTGAGTAGAGTCGCTGCTCCTCCACATGGAGAGGAGCCAGCTGAGGTGATGGAGGCATTTGTTCCAGATGCCTTGTGTACACCTTAATGGAGAGGAGTTAAGGGCATGTCCCGGGAAGAGGCCCTGGGGAAGACTCAGAACAAGTTGGAGGGACTATATCCCTCTGCTTAGAGAGATATAGTCTCTCTAAGCAAAGAGACTATATCTCTCCACTTTATCGATACCCCATTTATTCGCATTGCTGTATTAAAACTAATTAAGGCATAGTTTTCATAAACTAATACCTTGTCTTATATTGTGCATTGGAAACCTTACATTTTCAGTGACATCTTTTTTCATGTGTATATAATTTGACAATAAAATCTAAGTGATTTAGTCATAATCGCTGTCTTGCAAAAAAGAAACAAAACAAAAAAACGGCATGAGGTTGAATGTACTGGAGTGAAGCCATTTTAATAAAGCTAAAAAATAATAGCAGGCAGCCACCAGAAACATACTTTATACTGGTGACAATCTGAGGTCTAAAATAATCAGGGTCAAGTATATTTACTTGAAACATGGAGGAGCATTCCTGGAGCTACAGAAGATCACCTCATGACATCAGCAGGTGTAACAGAACATTTGAAGGAGAGACTGTTTTTCAGAATATGGTGCACTTACTGGACTGCTTCTCTTCTGTCCACAGATAGGGCACAGCCAGCTCCGGAGTGTTGCTCTCAAGCCACATGAAGATTTGCTGAAAAAAACAAACAAAATGTTTAAATATTTGTCTTTACCTTTAAAAAAAAAAAAAAAAGTTTCAAACCAGAGTAACTTACATCATCGGCCTGCACCTTGTCTATCAGGTCCTTGAAGGCAGGCAGGCGGTTGAGGCGGACCATGGCTTCAGTCTGCTCTGTGGTCAGGCCTTTGACTTTGGGCAGGGCTGTACCGGTCAGAACAATCTCCTTACCCCGCAGGAAGTGCTGGAATTCGGAGTCATATGAAGTCTCGCTGGAACAACCCAAGACATAAGTTAATGTGCAGCCAAACTACAACAAAGAAGGTTCAAGATTTGTGCATTGCAAGTTTGGCAATTTCTTATCTCCCATAGAGTTACATAGGCCCCTGCCCACCATCTGAAATTATGGCATCTAATTCAACCTATTCTAAAGCCTTTTCTAACCTGGTTATTCCCTTGAGGCTGATTTTGGCCAGCAGCATAGCAAAGGTGATGTGGTCATGGTGAAGCATGCCCCGGGCCACTCGGTTAAAGGCCACCTAAAACCACAACAGAAGAGTTTGTGAGTGGAGGACAGGTGGGTAATGCATGATCACAGTCTGGTTCTGGGGGTCCAACCTGGAACAGGTCCTTTGTGATGGTGGCCAGTCTCTGGGAGTGGTCAGTGACGCTCTTCAGGTTGGGGTTCTCATACAGGACAGTGTGGTACGTGTCCAGGAAGAAGTGCAGAGAGTACTGGTACAAGAAGTGCATCTGCAAAAGGAACAAGTAAATAAGTCCACCAACTTATTTTGTCTTTTCATTTCACGATTTTGATTAGCATTGATTCTAAATAGTAGCTCCTTAAAAGTATAGCTTAATACTGTAGCTAAATATGTTTATGCCAATTATAAATGGACCCATTTTAAATTCTTGCCTTTAATATTTTTTATACTTTTACTACTGCTGCATTATAGGCCTTCGTAGTTGCAATACTGCAACTTCCCCAGTTTGGGAGATATAAAGTTTCTATTATTTCCTCTGTGTTACCTGGTTGAGGGCCTCCATGGTGAAGTAGATGCTGCTGCAGGCAGAGGACAGGGACAGGTACTGCTGGGACACTGCCTCCACCTCGGCCATCACGATGTCCGTCTCCTCCACCTTCCTGGTCACTTCGGCCGCTTCCTTCTTCAGGTTCTCCAGTGTGGTGATGATGGTGTCGTCATCAAGGATACGACCCTTCACCTCGTTCAGGGCCTGCAGCAGGGACTTCTCTAGCTGGCGCAGACGCAACTGGAACTCTCCTGCACAGGGAAACAGTGTTTATTTAATTTCTTATTTAACGTATGCATTAAACTGGCTATATGACAGAATATTCTATTGTAGTTCAATCTTGAGAGCCAACTGGACTTAACCAAATCAGTCAAGTCGGAGGTGACATTCTCTCAGTGGTTTTGCTGCAGGGCCTGACCAATATATTGGCCCCCTGATTACACTCTCTATACGACAATCATTTAATCCAATTTAGAGAGAGACAAATGTCCCAATATCTGATGCCACATCAGTGTTTATCTGTGGAGTACCACACAAACAGCCCATTTTCACTTACATGGGCCTAGTATAGAGTGACTTTAGTGTCTGCATACACTACTGGACCTGCATTGATATGTAAATGAGCTCTGAATAGAGGTGTCAATTGTTGACATTACACATATAATTCATTACCACTGCGTGCATACCTACCACTCATTTACTTCAGTGGTAGGTCTAATAGTATTTTTGCAGGACTCTTTTCAATAGACTAGCCTATCTACTGTCTTTACATTTACTGTTATTCTACCTCTTTACAGTAGCCTAAAATAAACTCAATTTTCAATGTGATAAAGCCAAACCCATGTTTTACAATGAGTTGAAGATTTACAGTGAATTTTTACACCACTAAATATATTTGTTATATTGGCATCTCTAAAGCCCCTTATATCAGCATCATATAGGGCCCAAAAAAACCCCCAAAACATATGGCTCGGGCCCTACTTGCTTGTGTTCTGACTCACCCTGCAGTTTGAGCAGGTCGGAGCGCTTCTCGTCCACGTCGGGCCTCTCTGCCTTCAGCACCTCATTCAGACACTGGCTCTGCAGACTGCTGCGCGTCACCGTGAAGTTTACAAAGGTCACCCGCGAGCACAGATCAGGGGGGAACTCCACCTTAAGAGGAAGGGGATGAGTGTAAATATACACTTACATAAAATCTATATAATCAATAAATGAGTGAATGAAATGAATCTCTAACTGGTTGCACAATAATTTAGCAATGATTCATATTTTATACGCACAAATTTTAGGTTTTAAGAGTGAACACAAATTACTATGCAGCTGCTTAGCCTCTGTCATGTTTTTAAACCATACATTTTTATTTATTTATTTAATAAATGGGAAATATACTTCCAGAACCACAATGAGCTTTGAAGTGTGTGGGACTGTTGAACTAAAAAATTTAATTAATAAATAAATAATATTGATAATTACATTTATTTTACATCTCAATTATCTATGCATCGATATCTGATGTGCAGAGGTAGAACAAGCCGACTCAGGTGTGTGTATTAGAGCAGGAGTGTATCTTACAGTGGGATCTCTGGTGGAGAGGAAGATGACAAAGGAGGGCGACAGGTCGATGTCTTGGTCTCCCAGGGTGATGAGCACACGGCCTCCTGTCCTCCGCACCTCTCTGTTCAGGACGGGGTTCAGGATGGGGTCGTAGCTCTCCACGTCCTGCACCAGCAGAGGATTTCCGAAACGCAGAGCACTCTCCAGGTTCTTCCTGAAGGCGTCGTCCAAGAAGCTGGTCCTGGTGATCTTACGCTCTTTGTACTCGTTCATGATGAACTCTGTGGCCTGGCCCGACGGGTCGATGATCAGAGGGTATCTGACATGCAACAACACAAGGTTACACATACAAGGTTTGCATTTTCTATTTACTTTAAATTTAATTGTTTTTCATGTTGTGAATTGAAAAGGCAAACAGAAAAAAGGTCCTTCATTCCTCAAATGCAGTGATTGCAAAATAAAAATATCTATACATTTTAAAAATTTCACACCAACTGAAAAAAAATTAAACTTGATTGAACTGATTATGTACAGCACAAATAGGGTTCACGCTTCATTTTAGTCATTTTGTGGTTGTTTTAATACATAAAGAAAAGAGGTGAATCTGTGAAAATGAATGTATATTTTATACATTGATCATTAATTGTGTGCCTCATGGGATATGTACACTTTTAAACAATAGAAGATAAAAATCATAAAATATAATCTCTATCCTTCCAGCATTAGGACTAAAACTACACACTGTACATGGCAGCAGCACAGACCTGTTGAAGCGCTTGAGCATGATGGCGTTCTCTGTGCACAGGTCATCAGCGGGCAGAGAGTTGGCCTGCCAGCGCAGCCTCTCATCAGCGTTGGACAGGTACTCTGTTCTGGCAATGTCTGTGCGGAACTGGACAAGAAACACAAGGATGAAGTCAAGTTTAATAGGATATGTGTGTGTATGTATGTATATACGTGTGTGTATATGTGTGCCTATATACACAAATAAATTATAAAATATATTATATAGATAGGAATATAAAATGAAAATCATTTAGATATATTACTAAATGTTAAAAAAAAACAAAGACCTAAGAATTAAAGTATATTATTTGATTTGATACCACTGTATTAACAAAAGGCTTGACAGGTGCCACTCAGCCTGTCAATCATATAGTCACAGTGGACCATTCACAGAGGAGCCCTGCTTTTAACAGAGCCTTTGTGTTGCATTTGACAAACTCTCAGAACGACCTGTTTCATGAGAATTTTTTACTTTTCAAATGGTGAGAATCGCATTACCTGGATGTTGGCCTGCTGCAGGTGGTGGGACCAGGTGGTGAACAGGTTCTGTCTCATCTGCTGCTCAAAGTAGCCGGCGTAGGTGATGAAGGCGGCGGAGAGCAGGCAGTCTCCAGCGATGGTGGACATCTGATTCTTAAAGGTCTCACTGGTGTTCTCCCAGCGCTCCCTCTCTGCAGACAGGCTCTTGAGCAGGGCTGTGCTGCGGTTCACCTGGGAACATCAACACGGAGTTACATGGGGGAAGGTGGGCACCACTGACCTGAGTCAAAGGGTTAATTTTGTATACATTGTAAGTTGAGAGAAATGTCTGAATTTCACTTTGGCTTCAAGATTTAAAAAGTTTTTTTTTTTTTTTTTTGTTATTAATATTTTAAAAAATGTGTCCACCTTCCATCAGCTTATGCATTTAATCACAATCAAGCAACACTATTAAACAGTGTCTATGTGTAAACAGAGAAATTAAATTGTTAACTCAAAATACTCCAGATATCTCACTCCAGGCATTCATTTCTGCTGTTTCCCATATAAATCCCAACAAAATAATAAATGTCATTGTTTCAAATATTAGTCAACTAAGACTCCACCAACCAACTTATTGACCAAAGGCTTACAGCCCTAGTTCTATAACACGTCTTAAATGTTGTACCTTGGCCTCCACAGCAGCCAGGTCAGCCTTGATGGCCTGGGCCTCAGAGATGAGCACAGCGTACTCCTCCTTGTAGCGTGCGATGCTAGCCTCCAGCTCCCTGATCATGTGCTCAACCTCCTCAGCTTTGGTCTTGTTGTCTTTGGCATCGTCCTCCAGCTTCTGCAGCTCGTTCCTCAGCGGCTCTACACGCTTCAGCATGTCCGCGTAGTTCAGCTGGGGAGGGGAAAGAGGACTGGTTTAGTTTACATTTTACACATATTCTCCCATATGTAAAAATAATTAATATTACTTCCTACTCCTTGGTCTGCTGCTAGCTCTACTGCCATTTCTACTCACTAACATTGCCTCATGGTAAATGTGTAATGTTTATTATAAATTCTAAGAAGTGATCTGATAGCAATTGATTTATGCACATTTCTCTCACCTGAGCGATGGCCCATTTGACCATAGGCCCACAGGCCAGGGAGGCTCTGTTGATCTGGTCGTAGTTGTAGCCGGGGTTGGACAGATAGTTCTTCTTCATCTTCTCACGGATGGAGTCACTACAGAGCAGAACAAGCATCTCATAAGAAACCACAACACGCAGTACAGACTTTTGTTGTGTTCTTCAAATCAGAATCAGAATCATTTATTGATGGATTTGGTTTGGGAAGTGTCTGCATTTTAATGTATCCTTGAATTGGGACCAAATCAAAGCTGATGAGGGATTATTCAAAAATCAACAGGTGCGTTTTCCAGGTCTAGTATAATGATTTTCCTGATTGTCCTTCCATTTGATTCAGTACGATCGACGCTCCCTCCTGGTTACCTCATCTCGTCTGAGCAAAAGTTGACTATGCTGCTGATGAAATTATCCCTGATTATAACTTGTCGGATTTTTTTCCAGTCGCTGGTCTCCTCGCCCAGCATGAGGCAGATGGATTCCAGCGCCAGTTAACCGGAGCCGGAGGGTTGGTCATGGAGCGCATTTCCACAAGATGCTGCCTCTTTATCGAGTTCACAGCTAGTACGAAAGAAAAGAGCATTTAGTGACATTTTAGAACATGAGATTTCACCTGATTTCGTCGGCAGAAAAGTTGACGATGGTGGGGATGAAGTTCTCCCTCATGATGATGCCCCTGATCTGTTTCCAGTCCGTGGTGCTCTCTCCCAGCAGCAGGCAGATGGACTCCAGGGCCAGCTTGACGGCAGCAGGGGGGTTGGCCATGGAACGCACCTCCACCAAGTGCTGCTTCTTTATGGATTTAACGGCTATGAGCGCACAGCGTAAGAGGAGGTTATGGGGAGGGAGGAGCAGTGAAGGAGGGTGAGGGGGGATATAGAGTTAGCATGACCAGCTAAAACTACTTTACTTTTTTGCATATTATGCAAAATTGACTTGAATGAACTGTTATTGACAGAATTGTTATTGTTGAACTGTGTGTGAAGTCCCTGTATTTTGGCTGGAATTTTCCATGTAGATGACATAGGTAAAGGTATTCACACTTTTACAACTCAGCGGTACTTCCTGTATTTTTGTACTTTTCTTCACACAAGCTGACACTTAACTGATTTAAAACTATGATAAAACCAAGTCAGAATTACAAAAAACATGAAAACCTGCTATATTCACTTTAAACCGATCAGCTCAAAAGGCCACCAAAACATATAGTATGCAAGATTTTAAGGAGTTAAATAACTGCAGTCAAAATATGCCAATGATTACTATCTAAAGGGGGCATATTATGCAAAATTGACTCGAATGAAACTTTATAACAGTGATTGATTAAGCAAGATATAGAGATGTAAATGTCTGGACAATTGATCTCAGTGCAAAGGAGCACTTCCTGCACTTGTTTTAAGTGCACATGACAAGCTAGAGTCACTAAAAATATAGTTATCATTTATATTTAGGATTTTTTTTTATTTTGGTGAAGTTTATAAAATATGAAATATGAAAACCTGTTATATGCGCTTTTACTGGATCAGCTCAAAAAAAAAACAGTTTTGTCCCCTCTGCCATTGCTGCTCTCAACAATATGTAACATTCTTTATTGTGTGCTGTCTGTCTTTGTCCTCGTGTGCTGTCAATGTTGTAATGTTTTTCTGTGTACTGACGGAGTTCGTGGAAACAAATTTCCCCTCGGGAACAATAAAGGTCTATCTATCTATCAAAACAATAAGTTATGAAACAAATCCAGTCAAAATATGCTAGTGATTACCATCTAAAGTGATAATGCAAGATGTAAATATAGAATAGCTAAACTGTGTTACCGTTTTGGGCTTCGATGACAGCTGGCTCCACTTGGTCCAGGTCCTGTTTGACGCTCAGCTGTTTGTCCTTGATCACCTCCTGCTGCTTGTACACTGCCTCCTGGATCTCCTGACTCATCACCTACCACCAAAGCACCAAAGTATGGAAGAATTATAAACCTAAACCACACCGTAACTGCCTAAAACCAAAACGCCTGCCCCTCTGTACCTTCTTCTTCTCAGCCTCCTGCTGGTCCTTCACCATTTTCTTGAGCTTGTCGTTGGCAGCTGCGTTCTTGGCCTCCAGCTCTTGGCTCTTGATCCTCAGGTCACGTCGGAGCTCCTCCACCTGGTACACAACATGGATTCATTAGAGATGTGGCGATACTGGCACATCAAATATCATATGTAGAAAACAAAAAAAATTAAAACTAATGGCACAGGATGCTCATGGTTAACAGTGACACACCTTAATCAATGTTTATTTCTTTAAGTTTACTCTATTGCACATACAAACTGAAGACATCAAATGTATGAAGCAAAATGTATGGAATTGTGTAGCAAAGAAAAAAGTTAACAACCATATAACAATCCATCTTCATAAGCAGATCATTACAGGATAAGAGCTCTAGTTCTACTGAATCCTGACTCCACAAAAGACCACAGACAGCGGAATTACCTGGTCCACTGTCTCCTTGATCTTGCGCAGGCCCACGTTGAGGATGCATCTGCTGCTCCTCTAGCTCACTGCGCTTCTCGTTGAACAGGTTGGCGTACTGGTTGATGAAGTCTAGATAGTGCCGGGGCGTGATGGCCATGGTGTGCCCGCCACGCTTAGCCAGGCGGTTGTTAGCCTGTGTGAAGAGGATACACTGTGTTAATATTCTATCTGAGCTAATTGAAAGAGGACTTAAAAACGCTCCACACCTGGTGCAGAGTCTGGTGCACAAACACACAGCCGTTGACAATGGCCTCCCTGTGTGAGGGCGGCTGGGGCAGTTTGTCGTACACGATGGGCATGTAATCAGGCACTTTGTAGTTGGGCTTCTCCAGGTCCATTTTGCTAGTGAATTCTTTGCCCACCTGGTACAGCGCCTCAGTGGACCAGTCTCCAAACCAGTTCAACACACACCTGGAAATAAAGTCACAACGTCAAATTTTAGAGCAATGAGGAATGAGAAGGATCATATGTTGTAATTTTTTTGGTCTTTTTTCTGTGATGAGTCAAGCGCAAGAGCTGACCTGTTGAAGAGGGCAGGGGAGGTGGCAGCGCGATCCTTCAGCCCTTCAGACGAGGGGTTCATGGTGAAGACAACGTGGAGATTCCTAATGACCTGGCTGGTGAACCACTTGTACAACTCCTCATGAGTGTCCAGCATCAGCCCCTCCTTCTGAGCACCCTCCTTACACTGGGTCATCAGGGTGGCATACTCGTCGCCCTCAAACAGACCAGGCACCTGAGGTGGGGAGAGGTGGGACAACATGCATGAGCTCCAATAAACTAAACTAATCCTGGGACAAAACAATTATATGATATACTATTTTATATTAGAAGAGATCAATTTCAACCAGGAAAAGGTTTTGGACAACATTGCATTGAACATTTAAAGGGGGTGAACCTGATTTTTTTTTAGTAAGTAAGATCTGTTGAGCCATAATAAAGATACTGTATATTGTATAAGTAGTTGTAGTTATAGAGGAGCATGCTAGGAGTTTTATTGTGACAGTGAACTCACTCTGGCCTGTTAAAGTTGTGAAAAGTGCTCATAAACTTGGAATGCATAAGGTAAGTAAAGAACAACAGCAAACCGTTTAAACTGAACTAGTTCCGTTTTTCATGTTTTTAAGACAGTAAAAATCTGATACAGTTCCTTTAAGAATTGTAAACATGTCTATAGACTAAAGTGTGGACATTTACCTCTCCGTTGGCCAGCAGAGTGTTCATCCTCTCCAGGAAGCCTGAGTCCAAGACGTTGGACTCGTCCATGATGAAGGCAATCTTCTCATTCTTACAGCCTGAGCGCCGCAGCACTGTGCGCAGGTCCTCATCAAAGTCCTCACCTGTGTACTTCCTGTGTACCTAAAGGGATGGAACAATAGTATGTTAGACATTAGATGTGTAGAAAGGATTTTCATTTATTAAATCTCTGGTACCTTGATTTGGTAGACACTCAGCCCGTTCATCCAGGCCACGAAGCGAGACAATGTGGTCTTCCCTGCTCCACTCACTCCGATCAGCAGCAGATGGCCCTGAGGCTGACGGAAGATTCTACACAGAAACATGAAAATGTAACTTGTAATGTAAAAAAAACAAACAAAACAAAAAAAAACACATTTTGAGATTCATTTTAGGCAAAATGAAGTTTTATAAATCTATTTATTAGATTTATTATAAACTTATAAACAGCTCAAATTACTACCAAGAAATCTTCATTTAGGACTGTTAATTTGATGACAGCAGAATTATTTACAAAGTTTGTAGTATTGTATATGATCAACCATAAAAACAATCAAACAAAACCGCTGTGCCATTTTTGTGAAATTTGTTATTTTATACCATTGCATACCTCAGTAAATCTATTTGAACATGACTTGCCCATTTGATTCTGGGCTCTTTTCTTCTATGTAGATGCAGGTTAAACATTAGCAGTAGACCCCCATGTCTTACCTGTCGATCCGGAGCACGTGGTCGAGCACCTCGTTAAAGAGCACCAGAGGAACGTCCAGCTCCTCCTCATAGAAGACCTTCAGACGAGCCTTCACGTAGTCCCTGAGCTCCTCCTGCTCCACGGGCACATAGTCCTGCAGAGACACACACAGGTCAAGGCACGTGTTCATGTGACATCAGAACACTGTCGAATCCCTATGGTTTAAAATGAGCTGGAGACAAGTCAGAATTCTGTGGGGTAATTTGCTGTTGAACTGTCAGACTGCAGATTTGCTGACCTCGTTTATGGTTAATATCTCCAATTACTGGACCTATCCACATGAAACAAATGTGAAATTATTTTTAATCACAATAGTTTCAGAAAGTGGTGCCATTATTCAACACCAAAGACGTGATTGTTGTCAGTTGAAAAAAGCATAAGTCATATGATTAAAAGAGCATGTATTCAATTTTTTTTTTTATATTTGAGCAATATTTAAGTACTGTCTGCATGCAGAGTCTTGTATTGTATCTCATTGCTTTACAGTGACATCAAAACATCACTGTGCCTCTGAGAGTTGCTCAGAATTCATAAAGCAAGTGAAGAAGATCTTTGGATCACTGCAAACCTTTTAAAATGAACTAGTTCTGTTTTTTACATTTTACAGGCAGTAAAAAGAGGAGAGTGTAACCTTGGAGAGCCAGTTACTGTAGAGGATGGGTCTGTTCAGAGCCTTGTCCTTGTCAATGTTGGGGAAGTGTTTGAGGGCCACGGTGTCAATGTTCTCATCCGTCCATCTCCTCTCCTCATCTCCAACCAGCCTGAAGACAAAACGGAGCAGTGGTTCATTTACACATAACTACAATAAGCTGATAGCCCAATAATTAGATCTGGTGACATGTGTCAGTGAATCAGTGGATTAACCGTTATATTAAGACAAAGCAGAATGGATTTTAAAATAACTCTTTCAATCTTTAACATTTTCTCTTTCTTTCAATAAGTGAGCTGTCCAATATAGTCATCAAAACTGTAGATATGAATGTATATTGTGTTTGTTGCGGACCTGTCCTGGAAGAGGCGCAGAGCCTCGTGGGCCCAGATGCGGATGAGCCCCTCTACAGGCAGAGTCTCCAGGGGTCTGAGGGCCTCGAAGATGCCCCTCACCCAGCGGGTCATCTCTCTGGGGGAGTAGATGTAGTGGGGCTGGGTGTCCTGGGTGAAGCGCTCCTACAGCGGGAAGCAAAGCAAAAGTTTGAAAAATGGCTCACACACACAAAAGGATATGTACAATTTTGAACTCCAGTGGCATTTAAGGGCCTTTACCCGTGTGTATTTGAGGAAAATGAGTCTTGCCGCAGTACAGATGTATTTTATAAGCAGCTTGAGGTCAAAATAAGTCCACTGTGTGTCTGCATTATAAAGCACTTTACTGTCTGATGATAAGGAAGTGCATTGTTAGCATACCAGTTACTAGCATTACCTTAATGGCAAAACTTCACTCTGGTCTCAGAGTTGTAAAAAACTCTTATAAACTTATCCCAGTGAATAATTAGGATGCTCAGAATGCATAAGGCCACAGTAAAAATGTTTGAAAAAAATGTTGGAAATGAACTAGTTACACAGTTTTTGATTGAGATTTATTGCAACCTTGTGTGCACACCTGAGACATGGTGTAGAACTCCACCATGGCGGCGGTGAGGGGCTCGGCGTAGGTGCGCAGAGAGGGGATGAGGCGCAGCATGGCTCGGTTAAATGTGCCGTAGATCTGAGTGAGAGAGGCCGGGCCTGGGTAGTCCACGTACACCACAGGGACGTGACGGAGGAACCTACAACACAGCATTTAAACACTCTCAAAACTGAATTTTTTTTTTGCAATACCATATAGATTTTTTCAGTACATTACATAATGGCAAAATGACCTTCCAGACTGCCTCATCATACCTGTGTGTGAGGGGCTTTCTACCAGGGTCTGTGGGAGGGTTGCAAGCTCCGACAAACTGGATCCTCTCCAGCTTCACCCAGGTCTGGTCTGAGGTGCGGTAGAAGCCTCCATGTTCCACCATCTGCAGAATCACATTTAAGTTAAAAAGGAACTATAAGTAGCCTGCGCTCTTACAGTTTAAAAAAAATAAGGTATCACAATTACAACTGAGCCTGGGCTGCCAGAGCTTTAACCTTCAGTCAGAGGACACTTACAAGTTCTTCTCATTCTACCACTGATTAAAGATTGGCTGCAAGTGCTAGGGGTTTGGGTAGTGACCATTGAGAGAGTGCGTTTAGGTTTAAGTCAGTTTGATTTAAGCACTGAAACTGGCACCTCAAATAGACTCATGTGAGGCCCTTTCTGCTTTCTAATTGAGCAATTGTCAAAACACCAAATTATAGCATTGTTATCAGGAAAAGTTAAATTTGTTTACCTCATATATTGAGACTCAATTAGGTCATGTTCATGACATTTCAAATCTAAATTACACATGTGGTTCTTTAAAGTATTAATTAAATTTAATTGACCAAACGCATATCTCCATGTTTTTTGTACATTAAAAAAATACTGGTGCCAGAAAAACAAAAGGCACACTCCAAAGGTACCTGTCTGAGGAAGGAGATGACCCTCTGAGTGCCGTATTTGTCCATGTCTGGCAGGTTGATCTCGTCACAGAACAGCACCAGCCACTTGCCCAGCTGCACAGGGGCCAGCACCACCCCGTTGGGGGTGCGGCGGTACTCGCAGTAGTGGTCAAATGTCTTTAGGAGGAGCTCGGGGGTGGTGGCACTAGAGAAGTTCAGACCCACCACCTGAGAAGGGAAACACAAAACAATCATCTCAAGGGACTGCTGTTCAGTTTGTGGCTTCACCTATTTTTGAGTTTATTTTATGAACCTTTTTGTCCTCCTTTGGATAATTTCTTTATTAGAACAACAGTAGAAATGATGTAGTCCACATTTAAAACTGGGTTAGCCCTAGATTAAACCTGGAATAATCCTGTATAGACCTGGTTTAGATCTGATGGTAAAACTATACTAAATACTAAACTATACTATTTTTTTAGCAATGAATACACCCATAATCAATTTAAAAAAAACCACAATGGGGCTTTAAAATCAACTGAATTCATGAAATGTATGCAATTTTACTATACATGTTGGCATTCCATACCTCCATGTCAGGCAGAGCTCGGAGTGCACTGAACAGGGTCATGGTCTTCCCGGATCCAGGTGGTCCACACAGCACCAAGGGCTTGTGCTCGGCCAACCACGTGTACAGCAGGGCCTCGTGACGCACCGTGTCCAGGGTCGGTACCACTACGTCTGGGGAGGCCACCTTATGGGTCTCCACCTCGATTTGTGGAACCTTCCCCTGCCACGACTGCCACTCCCCAGAGATGCATACCTACACACGGGCAAGGAACAATATGGTTTAAAACTACTAGACTACTGTCACCAAAAAGAATAGTTTGTGTTTTCAATAAGATGGAAGAAGATCAGATTGACTTAAATCTGCACAATTTGACTAAAAAGTGAAACAAAAGGGCACGGGAGGAGACATGAACCCTTCTCTCCTTGAAAAATATGTTTCTGAGTCTGTGTTGAGGAAATGATAACTGTCAAAAACAAAAGCTCCACAGAAAAAAAATAAGGCAGAAAAAATGCAAGGAAACATTTTGTCAGTTGAGCTGCCCATAGTTCAGCCTCAGTGCCACTCAGTCAGCATCATTTTTCAGATAAAACCAGTGCATAACCTCTATATGAAATTTATCTGTACCTCGTAGTCAATGATGGGCACGTTGGGGGCGGTGGGCAAGGGCACAGTGGTGATGCGCCGAATGTACTCTCCCAGTTCTGCTCTCATCTTCAGACGACCGTCTCCAGAGAAGGACCAGAGAACGGCGTAGATCAGATATCTCTGCACAAAGATGTAGGAAATGGATTAATGAGAGGCATTATGCTTTTATATACCATTAAACACATGACCCCATCTAAAAAGATGTACTTTGGACTTCCCCAGCTTAAGTACTGGAGAAGTTATTGCATCACCTGCTATGTTTCACAGTTAGTTTTTTTGTTGTTTTTTTATCAATGGAAACCACAATAAATAAGTTAAAAAAAAAACAACACAATGGGGCTTTAAATTCATCTCAATTCAGAAGATTTTTATTGCTCCAAAACAAAAGAGAAACTAAAACCAACTTTGCCTTGCCATAAATTTTCAAGCAGTTTTCCGGCTGCTTGTACTACCCTCTCAGTGACTGTGGGTGCCAGTCCATACCTGCATGTATCTCTCGAGCTGGTCGATGGGCATGGGGAAGTCTGGGTGGTTGTTGTTGTACTGGGCCACATTGCGACAGGCCTGGTGCAGCATGGAGAACAGGGAGCCCAGGCAGCGCAGACGCGTGAAGTCCATGATGTGCTCCATCTTTGAGGCGTGCTCCAGAGCTTTGATCACCAGCCCCGTGGAGGTGAAGTACGGCTGCAGGATGCCCACAGAGTCACGCTGGATCTGAGACAAGAGAATATTAGAGATTACATCTGTATCATTATTATGGGACAGAATAAGCACCAATAAGTCCAGTCCTCCTACGAGCAATGATGCAATGTTTGATGGGTTATACTGAGAGTTAATTGGGTTAGGGATACATACGTTCCAGAGGCCTTTTTTCCAAAACTTTAAAAACTGAAAATTTCTGTATCAGTTATTTTAAAAAATACAATTTCTTTTTAGACAACTGAGACCAATTTTCAACAAAAAATGTGACTAGCTTTTTTCACGATGTGATCTATACTAGTTCTGATATAAACAATTCAAGAAAGATCTAATTTTGGCACATTTTTTCTCAGCATCAATACCAGCTCATACCTCAATACCATGTTTTTATTTGACAACTCTAAAAGACCTGAAAACTGTTGAAACAATTAACTAGCAACATTCTGTTGTGGTAATTCAGCTCTTTTAAAATGCTCAAATATCTTACAGCCTACAAAGATCAAAGTGGCATTTTATATTTTTTATGGAGGCATTTTACTGCAGGGTTTTGAAAAAAAGCCATCTTTCTGGTCTAGGGTTTCAGTGAGATAATTATTTAACATAAAGAAGTCCCATCAAGTGAGTCTAAAAATGCTCAACAAACCATTTTATTTAGAAAAAAAAAAGGCTTTACACACACATATTTAGTGTGAAACCGTTTCTGTCCCTGATGTGTTTTTAATCCATTAGAAGGTTCAGACCAAGTCCCTAGTTCAGTCATTTGACTCAAACATCCTGTGATGATGGCCATATTATTAAAGATACTGGGATAGTGGACCCAATCCTAATGAAGTAAACCGTGTTCTCCAGTGGCCTAGTGGCTCTTCTCACCTGCAGCATGGGTGAGGCAGCTTCGTCCTCATCCTCCGTGCCCTTCCTCTTTCTCTGGGCCTCATCCTCTCCCTCATCCAGTGGAATACTGCGAAGGCGGGCCAGGAAGTGGTTAAAGATCATGTCTGTGCTCAGAACGTCCTCACTGAACCACACCATCCCACAACGTGACACAGTGGCCAGGGTGGCGTACTTCAGGTCCTGCACCTCAAACATCACGCGCACCTGGAAGAAGACGTACATTTAGAATACACTTTAAAGATAATATTCTGATCTAGGGCTGTAGTTGACTAAAAGCATGTCCTGCAGATCAATCAGTCCACTAAAAAGGGGGCAGGGCAAAAGCTTGCAAAACTACTCATAATCTCTATATTCTGACTATGTAACTGCACTTAAAATACAACTACAGGCAAGTTCATGCAAATACAACAATTTATACACATAAGTTCTAGGAAAAAGTTTATTTGTATAGAAAAAGGCTGAACACGGGATTCACTCCCAAATCTTCACATAATTGCCTTCTCACTTTTGTTGTACATATAACTCCATATAATCAAATAAAAAATAACCAATAAAACATTTTTACTTAGCAACTAAAAAGCTACAGCCCTATTTCTATCTCTACAACAGGTGTGCATGAGGAAGAGACTTTAAAATATTCAGTTTCAGTTTCTAGCAAATTCTGAAAATTTGCAACTTTGTAGAATTCTGAACACATTTTTACCTTGACCACACTCATTTGAGAGAAGAGTAGAATATTAAATACCAAAGTAAACCCCAGGACGTACATTTGGTGGCAGACTGAGGCGCTCTCCGTTGGGCAGGGTCAGCAGCTTGTTGTCATCCAGCACAGAGTTGAGATTCTCCACCCACTCAGGGTCTACGTCACCGTCAAAGATGATCCACTGCCTCTTCTGCAGCTCCCCACGCACGTTGTCAATGATCCTGGAGGACAAGTTCAAGATTAATAGTTACAAAGGTAATTGCTGATAAAATTGCTTAAGTTTTTGGTCCAGCTGAGTCATTTAAAAACAAATTCAACATGAGCAAACAAAATGTACAGTCTTTTTGAAAGACTTCAGAATACAGTTGGATGTGTAGCTTAATTTACTCAATCTCAAAAACAATTCAGATGACACTACTGGGGTTAACAAGACTACTATAATCAATACATTAATCTGGCAATGTGCTGCATTTTGGCTAATGGTTTTCAGGAGAGGTTGTGAACATATGTATTTGAGTACAGGACCTTTTAATCAACACTTTTATCATGAGGAAACATTTGGCTACAGGGTCTTTAAGAGAATACTGCCACATTATTAACCCATGGAGCCAGGAGAGCGGAGCTGGCTTAGCAACATGAAATAGATCTTTGATTGTTGTGAGATTTGACTTTGTACAATACACTCGCAACAGAAGGTAAAAAGAACTGCTTCGTTTTAAATTAATGGGTACTAACTTCCTGAGAATATGCGTGAAGAGACCGTCGGTCCACTCTCGCGTGTTGGGGTCCAGCGTGCCGTACAGGTGGTCCTTGCTGATGGCTTTGGGGTCGATGATGTGGGCCACTCCCTCCACTCCCTCCAGCCTCTCCAGGGCTTTGAGCAGCACCCTCCAGGCCATAGTCTTACCACTGCCCGAGGGGCCCACCATCATCAAGCCGTGGTTGATCTGAGTGATCTGGTACAGCTGCAGAACCTGGACATGGGACAAATACACATATATTTATTACTAAATACTGGACAGTACTAACCCACTTTGGAGTACTTTGGCATTGAGTTAAAAAGCACAACAGAGCTAATTTTATATTGAGAGAGTCATGCACATTTGAATAATCTTGTTTGGTTTGAGTGCTCAGAACATTTAATTTTTCATCTTGAGCGCGTACCTTCTCGACCCACATGCTGCCCACGTCATCTCCGTCTCCATAGGTCAGGTACATTTCAGAGCAGACCTTCTTTAGCTCCTCCCTCAGAGCAGTCATCTCTCCGCGGTGGTACTGTACCCCGGGGAACACATCAGACAGCAGGCTGAACAACAGGGGGATGTCCTCTGCCACCAGCTTAGGCACCATGGTCTCACATACGCTCTGGATCAGGATCTGACCAGAGAAAAAACATGTAATAATCTATTCAAATGCACATGGAGAGGCCAGAAGAGCCACGTGCATCAGGGGAGCTATACCTCCTGCTCTGGAAGGTTCTCGGCGATCTCATTCTCATCCACGTCCTCTCCACGCTCCAGCTTCTCCCTCTTGATCCTCTGGATGCGTTCGCGTTTGACATTACCCGCGCTGATCAGTACACTCTTCAGGGCACGTAGTCCAAAATCGTAGTGGCTCTGTGAAGACAGCTGCTCGTCACACAGCCTGGAGGAAAAGATACAGTAAGAACATTTGGACATTACAAAAACAGGATCATATGAAAAAAAGAATCAGATCCTACTTGAAGAAGGGCACTATCTTCTTGGCCAGGATCTCAGCAGTGCGGAAGCCCTGGGAGTAGAGCATGACCTGGGCGATGAGCTGGCGATCGGGCTTGGTCATAGCCAGGCTCCTGAAGAGCTTCTTCAGATTGTCGGGCAGGTTGGAGCGGCCGGCGTAGCCAGGGTTCATGGTGATGAAGATGGCCATGTCAGAGCTGACCTTCACCTGCTTGTTGAGCAGCTCAGTGGTGACTGGGACACCTGAGAAGGCAGAGGGTTAGAAATATGCTCTGTGGATCACATGGACGTCTACAGGAGGATAGAGGACTTACTCCTGTCCCGGTTGGGGTTGCTGTGCTCCCTCAGAGCCACTTGGATGAACTGCACCTGCTGAGACACGGCTGACAGCATCCTCTCCTCCAGACGGTTGAACTCATCAAAGCAGCCCCACGCACCCACCTGGCACAGACCCACAAAGATACGCCCCATGGCCTGCACACAGAGACCAGTGGTTAAACAAGTCCATATGCCACAAACAGGGTTTAAAAGAAAAGCAATGCAAGAACAGACCTGGAAGTCAAAGGTCTCATCACAGTTGAAGACCAGGACGAAGCGGCCGAGCTGGTGACCAAGAGCTTTGACAGACTCAGTCTTTCCTGTGCCAGCAGGGCCTACACACAAGAGTCATTGACAGTTATATTAAACTGTTTCATCATCATACAGTTTACCTACAGAAGCACTTAAGTCACTACCAACAGCTTCTTACCGAACGGGGAGCCTCCTAAACGAGCCTCCAGAGCCTGGGTCATGGTCAGGTAGCAGCGGTCGGTCAGAGGGGTCTGAACCAGTTTGTCCTGGACGCCCAGGTACTCAAAGCCATAGTTGAACTTAGCGTTGGCCATCTGGATGGACAGCTGCTGCAGCACGTCTGTCTGTTTGGGGTCAAAGTAGAAGCGCATCTGACTGAGCCATTCGAAGGACTTGGGGTTGTCGATTTTGTTCTTTATCAGAGTCCTGGTCACGTCACGCTGGTGCACCAGCTCTGTGATCTGAGAAAACAACACAATGTTAGAAAGAGCTCGGTCCACCTCTGGCCCACACTACACACACTGTACACCACTGTACACCTCTGGCCCACACACACTGCACTGACCAGGTGCTCCAGTTTCCTTCTACGCAGGGGGGGCTGCTCCATCAGCACAGTGTCAGCCAGCACATTTAGAGTGGCCTCCACGTTGAAGAGCACGCTCTGCACAGGCTTCATGTCCCCTCCTCCAGAGATGGTGGTCAGGGCAGACTCGATGTTCTCAGACCAGGCGATCTGTGTGGACAGGACCACCAGCTGGGCCTGTGAGAGGAGGATTCTGTCAGTCACACTTTAATACATGACATGTTGTATTCTAGTTGAGTAGTGGTTTTACTGGCCTGGTAGCGGTCGATCCAGTTGATGTACTGGCTCAGGTCCACAGCCGTGCCCTGGTTGAAGGTTGTAACCTCCGTGACAGACTCTGCCAGCAGCTTCGCCAAAGTCACCCTCATCTCCTTCTCCACCAGCGTGAGCCATTCGTTGATTTTGGGGTGCTCTGTGATGGAGACGGGAGTCTTGTACAGGACCTCCTCTCCCTCTCTGGAGGAGATGCCTAGCACCTCTGTGTTGTCCTCATTGAGCAGAATGCTAGACACTCCAGCAAACATCTTCTTGAAGTGCTTCTGCAGTTTGGCCACATTCTTACTGTTTCCAATGATCTCAAGAAGGTCCTCATCTCCCACAAAGTAGAATCTGTAAAGGAAAGAAAACCAAAATCAGAAAAGAAAAAAAAATCTTCAACAATTAAACCATGTTCCACTTCTTGTACCTGGGGAAGGAAGACCTCTCCCTCTCCAGGTACTCTCCCAAGGCCTTTTGGATCTTTCCGAGGAGGTCAGCCAGGCGCTCCAGGGACCTCTGCACTCCCTGAATGTTCAGAACGTCCATCACTAAAGGAGACTTGGTCACCTTCTTCATCAGAGCCAGAAACTCTGTGCTGATGCTAAAAATCCAGAAAAAAAAACATTCATACATGTATTCATCACACTATGAACCATATAAAAGCTGCTCCTGATTACCTCTGGAACCTCTGGGTCTCCACAGGCAGCAGGTGCTTTATGTCAGCACTGCCGGTGAAGATGCCCTCCAGGTAGACCCAGCGCCTCTGCACATCGATCCACACGTCGAACAAGGCCATGATGCGGTTGAGCTTGTCCTCCCAGCTCAAAGCATCCTCCTCAAACACCTACACACACAAACACTTGATGGTCCCTGTACTTCTGTGTATTCTAGTATGTTCTTAGTGTCTGAGCAGACCTTGTAGTAGGGCGAGAGCTTCATGGCCGACACACTGTTGATGTGCTCTTTGACCTTGTTGAAGAGGTCGTCCCAGCCTCGGATCAAACGACACTTGTTCTGGTAGTTCACCAGGTCCAGCTCGTACGAGTTCCACACCTCACGGATCTGACCAGAACAAACAGAATTTTGTTATGAGGATTTCACAGCACAAAGAACAATCAAAATCAAAAATCTGTCACATTCCCAAATGGGGACAATAGCCAGATTTCTGTACCTTCATTTTGCATTTAGCATTTACAAAAATAAAATTTCACAAATACTGAATCTGATAATTTCTATAGACTCAATAACTCACTGTAATACAACACACATATATATATATATATATATTATATATATATATTATATATATATATATATATATATATATATCCATTCCAATTATTCCCTACTTTAACTGTAGTAATTGTTTTATCCAACTACCAAAAAACATTCAGGCACTTCAAGATTTCAACAAAATAATTTTTTTCTATATCCCTTTCTCTTAGTCTTGTACCTGCTTGAGGAACTCTTCCAGGGCCATCTCTCCCTGTGCCACCAGCAGAACATCTTTGACCACCATCTCGTTCTTCTGCAGGTCCACGTCCCACAGCTGGCCCAGCGTCAGCTCCGACAGCACCCAGTTCACATGGAGTCGCTTCATCAGCTGCTTCCAGTGCCGGTCCTTCAAAGCCTCAGACTTCAGCTCGATCACCAGCATGTTCACCTACTCACAGACATTAAAAATATTAGCTTATACCAGTATAAGTAAGGTCAGGGAAGCGGGTCCACACCTTCAGGTATCCTTTAAGCATCCTCTGGATGTATTCGTAGGAGGCGTACTGTCGCAGTCGCGCCTGGAAGTTCTTCAGTTGGTTCAGGAGAGCATCAAGGTTTTGACGAAGCTAAAGAAGCAAATGAAGGTAAACACTAATGAATGAATGAAGTGGGAGAAATTATTATCTAGTGCATGATTTTGTTTAAGCACACTGATGAGACATTCAATTTCATTTGTGATTTTGTACCTTGCGAGGTTGCACTGATACCCAGGGCTGCTCCTTCATCTGGTCGATCTGCTCCCAGATCTTAGAAAGCTCTGACCACACTTCCTTCAGGTCATGAAGCTCCTCCAAAGCCACCTGTGAACCACAACCAGTTTAATGTACTGCATGTGTGATAATAAACTAAGCTGGGTAAGGTTGTGCCCGCTTTACCTGCACCCTCTCCTCACTGCCACTGAGCAGGCCTGTGTCGGTGAGCTCCAGAGCTTCTTTAGCACGGGCACACTTCTCCCTCTCCACCTTCAGCCGGCTGAAGTTTCCTTCATAGATGGTCAGAGACTGGAGAGCCTCCTCAGGACGAAGATTTCCCTGATGGACAAACAGGCAGGATTTACTCTCTCATATTACACAGACAAGACAAATAATAGCACAGCTGTGCTCTTACAGCAACAGGCTTGGTTTTCTCCCAGTCGTTGAGCAGGTCTGTGGTGCGGTTCTCCACAGCCTTGTCTTCCTGAACAATCTTCATCTGCAGGTTGGCCACCTGCTGCTGGATGGCCGTGTCTTTGCGCTTCATGATGTCGCTGAAGGCACCCCATTCCCCTTCTATGTTGTCGATGTAAAGCCACGAGGGAGGAAACTGGAACCTCTGCTTCTCCAGCAGCCGCTGACCATTACGGAACATCTGTAGAAGATGAACATGTATGTGAAATTACATAACATGTAAATGAAGCATTAACTGGTCCTGAAGATAGAAGATTACTGAGCAAAGAAAGACTCACATCCACATTCTTCTCGTACTGTTTGAGCTTGCGCTTGAGCGTCTGGACATATGTGATAAAGTTGACTGCATCGGAGGTACTGGCTGTGTCCACAGAGTGCTGCTCCAGGTCTTGGCGTGACTACGAAGAAAACAGAAAATAAACATGTGAAGCCATACCAACACGTGTGAAAGATCTGATGGTCAGCTCAACAGCCTTACCTTGGAGATCTGAGCATGGAAGTCCTGCATGTTCTGGCCCAGCATCTGACCAAACTTACTAAGTACTTCCTTGTGCCAGGAGTCGTACTTCAGGTTCACTTTAGACTGGACCTGTTCAACAGAATGGGAAGCATGTTACTGAAAAGTATGTGGTGAAGTCTAGATGTCTCTAAGCCATGTGAAAAAGCTTTACCTTGCCGTAGTCAATGATAACCGGCCCAAAGTCCTTCCTGGTCTCTGCATTGTCAAAGGTCCCACGAGCTTTGCGAATCTGGACCAGGAGAGCCTGCCACTTTGTGAGGTCTTCTCCCAGACGGTTGTAGATGTTCTCTGCCTGCATGTCCCACAGGCACTGGTACTGCAGCCAGACCTAGAATGCAAAGAGAGCACAGTGAGCAGTCATTAAAACATTTGAGCTTTTATTAAACCAAAAAATAAAAGGACTTACCTTCACATACTTCTCCACCTCGTCCACAATGTCCTCCACAGCATTGTAGGCCTCCTCCAGCGCAGCAGGACCATCTGGCATTCGGGTCAGGGCATTCCGATAAAACTTCTCCTCCTCCGAGAGTTCATAGTGGACTCCCACCTAGACAATGAAAGAAAATAATTTAATATTTTAAAATTACACAAAAGTGACTACTGCATTCCACCGCAGACCTGATATCTCTGGCTCTGGATGCGCGGCAGAGACAGGATGACCATCTTCCAGGTGAACATTTCCTGGTAGAGCTTGTAGCGACAGTCTTCGATGGGTGGGTTCAGATAGATCACTTGGTTGGTGATTCTGAGCTCATGGACCACATTCTAAAAAATACAAAGCTAGCTTAGCCTCATTGACAGTGAAACCTCTGCAGACATGCAGAAGGAAGTGTCTAGCTGTAGTTCGATTCCTCACCTTGATCTTGGGTTCTCCTCCAGGCTTGTGGCTGACCTGAGGAGCCTCTGTGTCCATATCCACATCAGCCTTGTCCTCCACTTGTCCTCGCAGCACTTGGGTCCATGCTTTCAGACCAGCCTGGAGACGCACTCCCAGGATGCGTTCGATCTAGAAACAGAGAATGACTCATTACACCATCACATCAACTGAAATTTACGAATCCCACTCTTGTTATTGTGCATGTGTGAAAGGAACATTCAGTACTTTCACCGGCCCCTCTGGCAGCCAGGAGGGATGAAAATCAACCTTTTTTACATTTTGTAGTTTCATTCCTCCTCTAAAACCCCAGTCTTAGTATTTTCGTGTGATTGTTTACAATGTTGAAGCTTGCTATTTGTGTTGTTAATTCCCACCTCGATGTCCAGCTTGTTGACCCAGATGGGCAGGTTAGAGTATGAGTGCAGGTTGAGGTCATCCACAGCCTTCTGCACACGGTTGAGGATGTCGGAAAAGGTCTTGTTGTCAAACATGCAGGTCTCCAGAGAGCGCACCTCCAGGTCGATTTTCTCCTCGATCAGCAGCAGGTCATCCACCTAAACACACAACACACATGTTAACACTCAGCTATTTAGATAAATTAAAAAAAATGTCTATTGCAATTGAAGCAGTTGATTGGCCTTCTACAAACCTGCTCTGAAAAGCATGCAATTGCTTACAGGAATTAGTATCGAGTTCTAACATAGAATACCTCTACATACGTCATCAACATGGGAAATTCTATCCAAAATACAGGGACTGGGACTTTCATTTAACAAAATTGGACTAATCATAACTACTGTGTAATGAATGGCCCTTGTTTACATTGTGATTGTTATGTTATGGAAGAACCTATACATATTCAGAATTTCTCCTTGGGGATAAATAAAGTTTTTCAGATGTTTTTTTTTTTGATATGTCACATGTGCTGCTCATGTCCAACCAGGAAGTGAAATCAAAAACATTGCCAAAATTGAAAAACTAGCAAACAAACTAGCCAAGATTTTTTGTAAATTATTATGATGTTAGTGAAACAAGTAGTCCAACCTGTCAAATGCACCATTAGAATTTCTTGATACAGAAAATGCACACAATTTAATACAAACTTGTAACAAATAACAAAACTTCAGGACCAACCTTCTCCTGGAAATTGAAGACTGTCTCGGCCAGTCTCTGCACGTATGGGTCTAGCTTGTAGGACTCCCACACCAGGGTGATGCCTTCTGTGACAAGAGCCTGGACCTCCTTCTTCAGCCCGGCCACCAGCAGAGAGATGGAAGAGCGCTCCTCCACCTTCTCGCAGGTGCGCTCATAGGTCCTCACACTCTCGATGAGGGAGATGGCGAAGGGGTAGAGCTGGTTGGCCTGGTGGGCTTTGTTGACGATGGCCAGGGGCACTCTGAAGCTCAGCCACTTCAGGTTGCGCACTTCCTTGGACAGGGTGATGATCTCTGGGAGGAAGTTGACCTTGAGCTTGAGCATGTTGCCTGAGCGGCCACGGGCACGGGATGTCTCGATGGTGAAGATGCGACCGGACACGCCCAAGTTACGCTGCTGCACCTGCAGGAGCACAAGACAACTACTTGTAATTGAAGAAAGTGTGTAAATTCTCTTAGAAATGACAAGAAAATACCAGCCAATCTTCACAGCTTCCAGTTCATTTATTGCTTCAGTAAAACACAATTAGAATTTTGTTTTTTTTCTACTCAATGTTTATTAAAGTATTTATATTTTCACACTTCTACATGCCATTATAGTGTTTACAAATTCATAATTATTCTCCCCTATTCTATATCATTATGTTTACACTTCCTAACTACAAATATTTTTAATCAGGCTTGCTGTATTTTTCTGTGGCAAAATTGAAAATTAATGCAGAAATAAGGCTCTAACAGTTCATTCAACTGACAGTGCAGCTAGGAGAACACAGTACCAATGCAAATAGATTTAACTTCTTAGACTAATCAAAGAAACTTGGAAGCTTAAAAAAAATAAAATAAGTTTGATCAGCATGTAGTGTTGCAGAGCTGCATGAGAACCGTAAACGTACCTTGCGAGCCCAGTCATCAAAGATCTCCTGCGTGTTGAGCTTGGCTCTGAAGCTGTCTCCATCCTGCTTGAGCTTCAGGCCCTCCACGTGGTTCTCCCAGCCTTTTCCCAGGACGTCCTCCACCCTCTTCATGTAGGCGGTGAGCTGCCGGTCGATCTGCTTGGCCCAGATGATTGAGCCAGACACGGGGGGCAGGTCTCGCACATGGCTCATCTTACAGGCTTGGCTTTGGGGGTACTGCACTTTGAACTTATCGTGCAGAGACTCAATGTCATCCTTCACACGCTGGATGAGCTGTGTCTGGTACTCCCGGATGGCTCCTCGGATGTGTGGGCGGACGAAGAGTGCATTAAAGCGGGAGAAGATGCGGAACATCTCGTTGGCGTTCTTGGCAGTCCCGAGCTGGTCACGCAACCTGGCTGTGATCCTGGTCTCCACACGGTCGATACGCTCGTCATAGCGCTTCATGGCAGCTTCCCATGCCTCCACTCCCTCCTTCGACACGTCTAGGCCGTCCACCTCCTTCACGTTCTCATAGGCCAGGTTCACCTCCTCGATGGCATTGGCATCGGCTGCGTCAAACAGCACACCGGCCACCTTCATGTCCTGAGGCTCCACAGTCTCCCCAGGGGCGTGCTGGGGCACTGCGGTCACCTGAACACAGATTCAAGACAGGTGCTCAGGATCGTGCTAAAATGCTAAAATAACTACTACTGTTTCAAAAAAAAAAATTATATATATATATATATATATATTGGGTTTGCCCATCTATAACTGAATATAATCATTTTATCATTCACTTCCCAATTAAAATGGTGGATCAGTTTTGATGGCATATCATGGTAGAATGTACCACTAATGTAGCTACAGCTGCCCTGTGGCAGACGATGTGATGATGTAGCTGCTTATATAAGCCAAAAACTAAGCCAGGTCTTAGCTTCCTCTGGTGGTCCAGTCCAGTAGTTATCTCACATATCAATCAAAGCTTTTCATTTCACAAATTTTCACTTCATGTAGGCATAAAATCCATAAGTTTTTGCTACTCCATCAATAACTGCATAGATGTAAACTTCTTTTGTACCTGTGGGCGAAGCACTCTGACAATGACAGCCCGCAGCTGCTCATGCTGCCTCCTGAAGCGTCTCATATGGTCGAGGCGAGACTGCAGCTTCCTGTGGGCGGGGCTGAGTCTCCACACCATCTTCAGGTTTTCCTCACGTTTCCTCTTCACCAGGTCCCTCAGCAGAACCTGCAGCTTCTCATACTCATCCTCCCAAGTCTGAAATACCTCGAAGCAAGCCACCATCACCTACACACAGAGGAGGAGAAACAAAGAGGCTCAGTTGATTTGGTTTGGTCTTTACTTTTTAATAAAAAACAACAATGGATGTGTGTATTTTACAAAAACTGGGACATCAATAACAAGTTACAGGTCCTGACCTTCTCAAACTCCTCGTAGGCCACGTGCATGAGTTTCCTGGTGCCTAAGACCTTGAGCAGCTGTGAGCTCAGGTCTCTGGAGATGGCCTCCACCAAGCGCAGCGCCCTTTGGATGGGGTACTTGGTGTTGCGGATCTTCTTGAGATGGGTGAAGATGGCCATGAGGGCCTGGCGGATCTTGTCCAGCTCAGAGGCGGACAGAAGGTCATTGAGAGGAAAGTCCTTCATCAGAGGGTTGTAGTCATTCACTGTCTCCACGGCCTGTTTCAGACCTAGATAATATATACAAAAGAGGGTTAGTCTAATCTGAGGAGGTGACAAAGTGTAATCAAAGTGCAGACATGGCCGTTATGACTATAACAAGAAGAAATATGGAGATTTTATTATTAGCATAATTAGTATTTTAATACGGCTTGAACTGACATTTATTTAAGTTGGCAAGTCAGCAATTTTTTTGTATTAGTTGACTTGTTACATCATTATTATTATTTACACAGTTTGGTCCCTTTTGATTTACCAATGCTACTGTCTTAGTTAAAAACACCTTTTTGTGTGTGTATAGTCTATATAGTTGACATGTAGGACTGCACTGACTGAATTGAAATGATAGTGACATTTAACTCGATCGTCTCAATCAGTCTCTGATGGGAAATTACCTCTTTGCATTAGAGCTTTGAAACAATCGATCAGGAACAGGTGGGGCTACAGATGTTTTCTTTTCTCTAAATTACATTAAAATTGTTGCTATTAAAATCTGAATAGAATCCATAGATCGACATCCCTGAGCCAGGCTCTGCTCAGGAGTTTCTGAGACATGACAGGAGCATGTGTTGACGGTGCTGTGACTTGGCGCCTCACCTGTGTCTGTGTCAAAGCTGACCGTAGCGTGGAAGCGTTTGCCGTGCTTTAAGATCTCCAGCGTCAGCAGCACCTCAGGGCTCTCTCTCTTCTCCTGGATCCTGTTCAGAGCTCGCTCCAGGTTCAGCCAGAAGCTGATCTCCTGCAGGGCTGTGCCAGAGGCTGGATCCCGATCCAACTTGGTGACCTACACAAACATACCTGAGTTGTATTTTGATGATTCACAGTATCTTTGTTGACTGTTTAAGGTTAAAAGGAGTAAGAAGGGAAAAAAAAGTAAGAGTAAGACTATTTCTTTGTGAAATTGCAAGTTTAGGTGCAACATAATACAAAAAGTTTGATTTTAATGTAAAATAAATATTATTGACTCTAAGGATGACGAGTGAGCACAGCTGAAAAATCTTGGAATTATAATTATAGCAATACAAATATATTTGCCATAAATCTAAAATGTGTATCATGCTAGTCTCTGTCTCTAAATGTATGTAGGTTTAAAAGGGTTCATGTTCTTAATAAAAGGGAATTCACTGTAAAGATTAAAAATAACAAAATTAACACTTTTGCAGCTTAGAGCTAATTTTCTAAAATAAAAAACATTTCTGGTATATCTTTCACAAAATGATTTAAATATACACTGTCCATCATCCACCAATAATGGGGTTCCCAAAGGTGACCAAAAACACAAAAAGTTGGTAAGGTTATTAGAGTGAACTCTTTCTGTCTGACCTTCTGAATCTCTCTAATCCAGCGGTTGACTCCAGACTGCAGCTGGTTGAGGAAGGTGGGGTCCTCCACCTTGTCCCCAAAGTCGGACACTTTAGGCTTCTCTCCTCGCTCGTAGCACTGCTTGGCGATGTTGGCGATGATAGGATTGATGATCAGGCTGATCTCTGGGATCTCGATGTTCTGCTGCAGATGGAGCAGGCCCATCTCCAGCTCCGCGATCTTCTTCTCCACTGAGGGAGCCATCTTGTCCCCATCTCTGAGGAGGGAGAGAAGCAGAGGGTGAGCGCTCCAGTCTCGTTTTCTTTTGTACACAATGTGCCGTTTATATTGTACATCTGCAGACAGCTGTAGATTGTAAGAAATCCTTAGACAACTGAATGATTCCCACTTTTTATATTTTAAGAAACTAATTGAATTTAATATATTTTTAAAAATGAGGCAAATTACAGGTCAGATCTGTGGAGTGGCAAGCAAATTCACAGTAAAGGGCATGTTTTTCCATGGCAACTTTTAGCCATAAATCATTTTAAAATCCTGGATAGATATGTTTAATGAGTGGAACATTTCAGGCAATAAGATAACACCTTTTTAGAGTCTAGTAGGTGGTGGACCCTACAACAGAAGATTATGTAATGTAGCTTTAATTTATTTAATTAAAGCTACTATATGTAACTTCCTGCAGGTGACACACCACCTGCATGATTCCTGCATGGAAAAATAAATTAATTACTAAAACCATACTTCTCTGTAGAGACACATTTCATGCCATAATGTGGAATATTACAGCCAAAGAAACAACATTTCTATAGAAACAAGCAGAAGAAGGCCCTCCCTCAAATAAAATTCAGGTTTGTGGAGATGCAAACAGTAAGAACACATTTTTTCAGTGCAATAAATATTAAGTGCAAAATAAAAAAAAACCACATGCCTTTTTTTGTCAATTTTTCAGCTCGAAAGTTAGATACTGTGGCTTTCACTTTACATGTTTCCAATTTAATTCCAAGGCATTTCCCAAGCTTCACGGTTAAAGTAAAAAGAAATGTATAGCCTGCTTTGTGTTGTACTCCATTACATGACTGAATATTCTTTGATACTGACTAGAAGGACCAGAACATGCAGCTGTCAACATAGTAGATGATGGCGATATGCTTTACCTGTCGGCCTTCCCAGACTCACGGATGTAGGACTTGAAGAAGGGAGCGACTGCATTGCTGATGAAGGAGTGCAGGGTCTCATAGGGAGAGTCTTCACTCAGGGTCAGTACTCTGACCTGGGTGGAGATGGGTTTGTCTGCATCCACCACTGCTGTGCGTTTGATCAGAGCCAGGCTAAAGGAGACACAAGGGGAAGATTATACCCACTGGCAGCAAGGTAGTGCCAAACCTACTGTAGGAATTCTTAAAGAGGACAAAAATACATAAAGTCGCCTTTATGAGCTTTTAACCATGTTATTAATGTTAATAATCCTCATCATGAGCCAAGTCAAAGTTCTATTTCAATTGACTGATTTGTGCATGTTTGTTGCGTGATCAGCGACTCTTCTACGTTCTGTTTGAAAGCAGAAGGATCTGGATTCGGACCATAAAGAATGGCAAACCTCTATCAGGACAAAATGTATCATTGAACTTTCTGATTGGTTAATCCGCTCGTCTATCGCAAAGACAGTGTATGATTCCAGAGTCACACAACTTTATAAAGTTTTGTGATTGACTGATAATTATGGTTCAATGAGGCTCATTTGGTCTTTTGATCATTTATTTCTAAAGATTCTTTAGTTTTAGTTATCGTGTTTGAGTAGCTCTGTATCCTCTTGCATTCAAGGTTGGGCGTTAGAAAAATGTCTGTCCATGTACGCATCTGTCTACTTCTCTGTGCTTATTTAGGATCATTTTAAACATGTAGGGTTCAAAATAGACACACAGACATTTTTAAACTGTGAAAAAACATGAATAAAGTTCTGCACTTTCAAGTCAGTGAACTGTTTCTATTATGAAGCTTTTTCAGATCAATACTGCAGTTTACAATGAACAAAATGTCAAATCCTAAATACCTGGAAAAGAGCATGTTTTCTTTAATGGTTTTTAATTATGTGCAAGATTCTGGGAAAGGTACAGGGCTCAGTTGGTGCAATGAGGACCACTCTGGATTTCTGTAATTAAACCCATTTCTGTCATATAGAAGGTAAAATTAAGATCTGCTGTTCATCTTGTTTTATGTCATTTTATATAATCAAGTTTTAGTTTTCATTTGCACGTGCGAATCACTGTTGGATAGGTTTCGCATTTGCTTTTTTTTTTTTTTTTTTAATAATATAAAACTGTCTCCTTATTGATTATTGAAATGTTCATAGTACTTTTTAAGTACTTACAAATGTGAACTTTCATGACTTTTAAATCACACACTCAGCATGCACTCACTAATGAAACTGCACATCGCATCAGGTTTGTCAAGCTGCTGTGTAGTTTTTTTATACTGATGGAGAATTGTTGTGTGGGAGCATGCATGACGTGGGCTTGTTGGCCGAGCACTGCACAGAATCCTACAGCGAACCATAAGCAAGGGTTCAAATAGAGCCGGGGAGGGATCGCTAAAATCCTCAAACATGCATGGATGACACCTAAACCCTCTTCAGACATGTTTTTGATGAGGGAACTTCATTAGAAAGTTTTTTAAAATGTAATAATCGATTTTTTATTTTTCATAATATTCCCTATTTAAACTAAACTTGTTTGTGTAAGGATTTTACAGGTTGTAGATACATTTATTTTATAAAACAGAAATATGTTGTTGTAGTTAAATACCTGTTGGATTTGATTCCATAGTGGATGTCAATGCTGACGACGTAGTTGATACTCTCCCTCTCCTCCTCACCTTCATCTCCAACATCCTCTGTGGAAAAAAACAACTGTTTAGTTTTGAATGCACTCAAGTGAACAGCCTTATAATAACATTATTACTCTTTGTAATAGTTCATCAGAGTCGATCTGCATTCTGTCCTGGTCTAGTCACACTGCACCACACCCATTAGGACAACACAAGTCATGGTTCACATAATACACCAGCAGACGTCGCTGCATCTACTGTCTACTGTGCTATTTTGCTACGCAGAGCACAGAGCCACCGGAGCATCATGTGTGGAGCCAAAGTGGGTAAAACAAGACCGCCTCCCGCTGCAGGGGGGCTAATGTGACCCGAGGGGAGCGGAGGAGAATAGGGCTATTGATACAAGGCAACCCACATGACTCAGTGAGCTGAAGGTGTTTAGAAGTGCAAATCAGATCATTGTTAGCCAAGGGGATATCCAAGATGAAAGAACATAGGCTATGAGTATTTAAGTACAAGTATTTAAAGTTCTTAAATCTCACAAGAGTCAATTCTGTGTACTATAAGTGATGCTACAATGCTGTTACCTCCTCAAAAACACACTTGTAGTTTTTCATTCACACGTGCTTGAGCAATCCTTTATTAATAGTCCGTAGGCCTGTCACAATATCAAATCTTGAAGTACGATATACTGCTGAAGTAAATTTAGACAATAAATAATAATACTGAAACCAAACCATAAAGCAGAATTATTCACAAAAAGTATTCTAAATGTAAAATATTGTTTAAAAATTATGAACTGCACTAAATAAAGAATGCAACACTTAAATAGTTAGTTTATCCATAATGAGTCATGTTCATAATTCAGCCTTCTTCAGCTCCACTGTGTTTTTAAACTCCATACATACTCAGAATCTTGAATTACAAAATAACATCACAAGGTGGAACAGAGTTTTCCATCTGAGAGACGAACACAGCCCAAATATGCAGGGCTTGAGTGTTAAACATGTGTGAATGAAACAAAACTCAACTCCAGGAATGTTTTGATGAGAAAATAGCGTAATATAGCTGAGAAAATAGCTTAAGTACTATGGCCCTTTAAGTGAGCCGTAGGCTATAGCTCATCCAGATGAGCTGCACACTCATCCTCTGTGCACATCACTCCAGGCTCATCCTCTGTGCACTTTACTCCACGCTCATCCTCTGCGCATTTTACTCCAGGCTCATCCTCTGTGCACTTTACTCCAGGCTCATCCTCTGTGCACTTTACTCATCCTCTGTGCACATCAGACAGCTGATGTGCACAGAGGATGAGCTCATGCACTGTGCTGCTGTAAACCCGCGGGCGTGGCGCAGTGCGTCAGCAGATTTTATAAAGAACTAACATGATAAACTCTCTGTAACATTATCATAGTTATCACCAGGTGCGTGCTCCAGTGGGTTAATAATAAACCATTAACTGTTCATGTCATAGGCTTTAGATATGTGGGTCACAGCGGTGTAAGTGCAGAGCCAACACGCCTCCGCAGACAGGACAGAACAGGACAAACCGGGACAAACCTTTGAGACAGCTCCTCTCCACAAGGATGGTGTGGATCTGCGGGTCTGCGAGGAACTTCCTCATCTGCTCCACGGAGCTCTTCTCCTCCAGGGCGCTCTCCAGGGAGGACGGGGCCTCGCCGCCATCTTCCAGCAGCAGCGGCACCAGTTTACGGATGTGTTTCTGCAGCACAGAGATGTCCGCCACGGTCTGGGCCGTGGACACCTCCATGGAGCCGGAGTTCTCCTCCGTCCCTCCGCCGTCAGACATGTTGAAGCAGGTCCTGGAGACGGGGTTTTGTGGTTGTAGTGACAGAACAAAGAGGCTGAGGCGGTGCTGTCTCTGACGCAGAGACAGACTGCCGCTGTCAAAGCGCCGCAACGGAACACGCTCGTTTATGCGCGCACAGGATTCTGGGCCGTGTAGTTTTAGAAGAAACAACGACAATGCTTTTAACTGTCCAAAGAACTACAATACCCATAATGCCTTTCGGTAAATCTTTTTTCTGCACTGCTGCATGTGTTACAGCCAGAGGGAGGAAGGGAGTGGTCTCCAACACAGCACTTTTCTACAGAAACAGAACTTATGTGTCATGTGAGCTCAGTGTCCACGTGTCTGTGCTGTTACTATGAAGAGGCTGCACATCTCATCATCTTCAGAATATGAGTTTTCTGGTTTCCTTTAGTCTGTATTAGGCTCAAGGCCATTTCAATAATTACAGGGATTATCAGCAGATTCAAATCAAGTCTGCTTTTACATCTATAGACCCGTATCCTACTTACTTTTCACTAATATGGGCTTTTTAAAGTGAGAGAGACTTTGGTGTGTGCAGTTGTTTTAGATTCTGGCTCCCTCTGGTGTTGGGGTAGTGCACGGGCAGTAGTGAAGCACAGTATCTGTAAACTCATGCAGTCACACAGGACTTCAGATCTGTGCCCAGGACCCCCACTGCAGAATGAAATACAGCAGCGATAATATGCTCATTCGGGTTTGTTGTGCTTATTTAGTTTGCTGTGTTTTGGTGAAAATAAATTAATACATTGTTATGCTCAAAAAATATCTTGAAATAATTTTGCCCCACAGTAAAAAAAAAAAAAAAAACCCCAAAAAAACAAACAAAAGAACAATATAAACACATGCTGTACTTTCCACACTCTTTTATTGTATAAATAGAGAATAAAATGACACAATCATTTAACACCAATTCAATGTCCCTGAGCTATACACATGTACATCATTTACACACAGATCATCAAACCTCCCATCATGGCTGTACCCTGTGGCACAAAGAGGAACGGTAATCCTGAGAAAGAACCTGCACAAATATTCACTTTATAGCCTATTCAGCAAACAAGATTTATTTCACATTTTCACAAACAAAATGGCTTAAACCTAAAAGCATCTGAGATTTCTGTATCAAGCGTTCAGTAAAAAAAAGAAAAATTACTTCAAATATTTATCTTGAGTTCAGCCCTTTGACATTACTCGACGTGTTTCTAGTTGGTTCTAAAAATATTGTCTTATCCTAAATGGTAAAACATTACTGGCTATTTTAGCTTGAAGCATGAATGAAAATAAATACCTAAAAAATCTATCTCTAAAATAGTTCAAAATTGACTTAAAGTGCTTAGGACAGGTTAGGGTACTCACTAAAACACAGTTAAGACTTTATATTTAAGATTTAGCGCAAACTTTGACTTTTTTCTCCAGTTTGGTAGTTTTTAGTTTGTCGATTGATGTTATTTCCTGGGGAATTACAAATCTGTTACCTGGCAACCATATTGTATACTGGGACAAAACTCTGCTACACAGAAATTATCATATGACACATAAGAAACAAGAATATAATAATTGTTGAAATAATGTTTAAAGTATTAGAAACAATGTGTTTCTTCTGAGTAAAGTGTGAGTAACTTGGTGTGATGCCATCAATAGATTTTAGAACTTTCTACTTCCTGAAGTTTTACATATTTTTCAACTTTTTTCACAAATTACTTTTTGATTTGTGTAAAACTATAGTTTCTATTAACAACAGGTATTATCCCAGCAAATTAAGCTGACATTAGAGGATATAAAAACCTGTTATATACATTTACATTCTGAATTCAAGTTATTCATTCCTTACTTCTATGCAACCAAAATCCATATTTACTTTTATAACTAAACCTTAAAAAATATATATATTATACTATGGCTGTATTCCGGGAGTGCACTGGCGGTTTAAACTTCTAATCTTCTTCGGGAAACTTGAACTTAGCATAAACGATGAGCATGACCACGGACATGACAATACACAGAGAGCCGATCACCAGGTAAGCGATGCCCAGGAACTCATTTTTGCCCCCCATCCATGAGACGTTAGTGAAGACCACCTTCTTCCTCCCGTCAAATCTCAGAACCGGGTAGTCTGGGTACAGGGTTAAGGGCTCAAGCACATAACAGAACATGACAAAAATCAGATTTCTGCAGTTATTAGATTATTGAAATGAGTGAGTAAGTAAGTAAGTAATCTGGTTTCTTTAAAAGGTTGAAGATTGAAAGAGTTATTCTAAAACACACTGACTTACAAATACAAGTTACTCTCAAAATACACTGATTAAAAGCAACCGTATGTAAGATTTTTGGCCAAGTTGTATAATTTGCCGTTTTGGTTCTCAAGACAATTATCCGATAAGAAAGTCTCTCATTTCGGTTGATAGTTTCAATGCTCAAATGTAGCTGGTTTAAACCTAAAATGCCTCTCTCTGATCTGAAGGTCACTACCTAAACCCCAGCACCTGCAGCCAATCACGAATCAGTGCTAGTGCAGCCTCTGCAGCTCAGTGGTTTGTTTTAAAAAGATGTGGTCACGAACAATCTGACCGAATTACTGGACTCTCTCATTGTTCTAGTGATCAGATTTTTACTGGCCATGTAAATGTACCACTGAAATAGGGTTGTTTTTTTCAATCTCATTTCACTATGAAAATATCATGTGACAGAGGATTTGACTAGCGTATTTCCTTATACAGCAGAGGATTTGCCTACTTCCTCAGAGGAAAGAATGCTTCAACCAAGGAGTCAATATGTCTGTGATGGACTGACTTCAAAACTAGGCAGCCAATTAAAGAATGTAGAATCCATAGAAGAATCCTGACTCTCTCCTCTGCTCCGTCTGACCCTCTCCATCGCATCCTCCACTCCATCAGACCCTCTCCTCTGCATCCTCTGGATCCTCTGCTCCGTCTGACCCTCTCCTCTGCATCCTCTGCTCCGTCTGACCCTCTCCGCTGCTCCCTCTTTATAAACTTAAATAAACTCATAAAAAGGATACTGTAGCTGATCTCCAGAGTGTAATTCCCCGCAGGCAGCCCTGAGGAGTAGTCCCCCTCAGTAATTCGCCGGTACAGTTTCCTGAAGTTGGGCAGAGCGGCACGTCTCATCCACACCAGGAAGTCTTGGTTGATGAAGCCGTTGTTTGCCGGGTCTGTGGGGTCCAGCTCGTACGCAGGCTTGGGCCAGAACAAGGGCTTCACAGTACCTGCAAGAAAAAGTACCATAATTTCCTCCACATACAACAAAATATCCTTATTCTACATTAAAAACTGCTAACCTTGTAGTTTAGATCGGCACACACATAAAATGTACAAACAAATATAATCTAAAAGTGCTTTTTAATTGTAATTTAAAAGGTGCGTTCACACTTGAATCATTTCGTTTAGTCCTAATGTAGACTTGGTTTGGTTTTGTTCTAGTCTTGGCTTAGTCCTGGTCTAACTTTCAGGTTTAGTTCGGGTTTAGTCCTAGTTGAGATGTGGTCAGTGTGCAAGTGTGAACGCACCCTTATTGTACTTTAGATATATTATGGTTCATGTTTGGTAAGAAAATGCATTAAGTATCAGTCAAAAGTTATAGATTGCAATAGTACATCATACAACCTTGACTCTCTTAAGTAGGGCTGGGCCTGGTTAGTACTTCAATGGGAGATGGCTGGGAATATCAGGTACCACAGTGGGGCAGTAGTGACTGTAGTGGAAACTGTTATTGGGCAAGGCACGTCCCCCACCTTGCCTTGTGTCAGTGCGGTGTGTATGTTGGTGGAGATCTGAGGGGCTGATGGCACAGATTGGCAACGTCACAGTCTACGCCAGGGGAGCTCCGTCTACAGTAGAGCTTACCGCCACCGAGTGTGGAGTGAATGAATAATACACTGTAAAGCCTCTAAGCAACAGTGGGACCAGTTCTAGATATATTCTTGTGAGTGAGTGAACTCAGAAATATCACTAGGATTAATCTTGTTGTTCTGGGTAAACAGCGTCCTGCAGAAGCCCTGTGTGTTACCGTTGAAGGCGTTCTTGAGTGGAGTCACAGACGGGTTCCTGTACTTGATGTTGTAATCGGTCCACCAGGCGATCCCTTTACCATCCAAAGGCACCTCCTTTTTAGTCCCGGCCACCAGCTGATAGAGTTTAAAGGTATCTGAGGGCAGAGCACATATGTAACACGTGTGAAGTCCAACATGCACGTGACCTTCACATGTTCTTCATGTGTTCTCACCATTGAACATGCTGTTTGCTAATGCGCCGCAGGGCACAATGGGCTTGTCATTGGAGTCGTATTGGTACGGTGAACAAGTTGAATCTGGATCCTGTTGACAGAAGCACAAAAATATAATTGGATACAAATGTCAGAGGGCAAGATAATTTTCCAAATGTTTTGATGAAGTCTATGTGATATTGTTTTTTACATTAGGGCTACAGGCTGAATATCAGTTGAATCAAAATTGGTATTTGAATGGTCTACATTTATTTAGAAAATGCAGCATCCTCTGTGTATTGTGTATCAAGTGCTGTCAGTTTTTTCCATGTATTTGAGCAAAATGTGTCATGCCTCAGTACAGATAGATTATATAAGCAGCTCCTGAGGTCAAAATAAGTCTGTTGTGTACTGTCTGTAATTAATTATTCAGCATTTTATTGTCTACTAATCAGGAAGTGCACATTGGCTTATTTCTTGTTAGATTCACTATGGCAACAAACCTCCCCAAAATGGTCTCTGAGAGCTGTGAAAAGTGCTTATTAACTCATTGGGGTGAATAATTACGATGCTCTGAATGCTTAAGGTAAATAAGGAATAACTTTGGACCACTGCAAACAGCTTAAAATGTTTTTCATGTTTTTAAGATCAATTGCAAATCTAAATGCAACACTAAAATACTATGGGGCCACTTTGTGAGCTTTTAGGTGGAGGGTTTGAAATAGGGTTTAATTTGAGCCGGAACAGGACCTGGCCACTGTCAGAGAGCGTTCTGCCAAGTGTTTTCTTTGATCTGGTAACTAAACTGGAGTTAAACTTTTTTTTTTACTTGTCTAAAACACTAACGTCTGTGTTTATATTATACAAAATAAGGTCACATTTTCGTGAGTCATAGGCTACATCTCATCTCCTCTGTTCTCACAGCTCAGAGCCGTCCCACAGCCTGATGCCACGCCACTGTCCCAAAGCGGCAAAATGGGACTCATTTGTTCTCGATATTAAATGTCCTTTCATGACAGAGAAAGCTGATGTTGTAAGGGTCACATGCTTTAGGCTATGGTATGAACAGCCTTGTGAATGAGCAGCTTTTGTACAACTTTTTGTTCCAATTACTGTAGATTAGTGTCAGATTGAGCTGATACCAGGAGCAAACTAAGGGAGGGCTGCGCTGATGCAGATTTATTCGAAACTGTAGCAGAGTCAGACTGAGCCAATACAGCGCACAGGCGAGGGAAGGGGAGGCCTATGCAGGGAGCGAGAGCCTGGGAGGGCATCCGGACAGAGCGGTTAAAGTGGCAGGTGCCGCTGAGACTTGAGTCAGAATGAATGAACATCCAGGTGCGATACATGTATAAAACATGCTCTGATAAATAAAACTGCCTTCTATATGGTTTAGAATTGAGCCAACCGGCCGATTGCGTTGTATTTGGCATTTCTGAGAGCTTACTGACCTTATTCTGTCCCACTTTCTTTCTTTGTGTTGGCACTTCCGGTTCTAGTGGGAATCCCATTAATTTCAATGGAGAATTTGTGAAATATTTTGCCGCTAAAATCTGTTATAAAGTAGGTTGATTTGCGTCAAATGTTCAGTGTTTATATGCAATAACGAGTCAACACTGCACCGATTTTCTGCAAAATAATACAACCTGAATAGTAATGGCAGCGCCCACGGGAACTTCTGGAATAAGATGAAAACTCACCTCCGATGTGCGTTCTGGTAAAGCCCTGACCTTGTATAGACACTAGTCCCAAAGCCACTTTTTGTTTTGGCAACGTCTGATTTACAAATTATGCACTGGTCTGAAACCTTCTTCATGGAGAGGTTGAATTGTCAGGATGCCATCAACATTCCCTGGGGGTGTGATGCTAACTGGTGGCACTGCTCTGTCTGAAACGCTGTTACTCAAATAAGACTTTAATCTGAGCTTTAATTTACCACAACCTGTCTAACCACTGTGTTGTTTAAATCCATTTTGTATATTTCTTGAGTTTAAAGAACCATCTTAAAACTTTTTTTGACAATGTTTGCCAATGTTTGCATTGTCACCATTCTGAACATTTCACCACAGGCATACATGTAGAACACCCCCAGCATCAAACCATCAGACAGTGGGATCAGCTTCCAGACAGTCTGGCATTGTCTGTAGATTTGAATAATGTTACTAGAAATTTAAAAAAAGTACATTTTAGATAATCAAACGTGTCCACACCAGTCTAATCTGTATTGTTCTGTCACGGTAAAAACTTGCACATAATTGATTCTTTAAATTGGTATGGAAGGAAAACATACTGTATTGGACACGGGGACATTTATTGTATTTACTGTTAATGTCCATGATGAACAAACTTATAATGTAATTGTAGTGAAATGTGTATTTTAATGTGTATTTTAATGTGTATTTTAATGTGTATTTTAATGTGTATTTTAATGTGTGTTCTGCCCAGGGACCAAACATGAAAAGTAGCAGTAGCTAAATCTGGTACAAATCAACTCTTCTTTTGTTGGATTCATTTGAATTTGTGCATGGTCCGTGACAAATAAAGAATAAAGAAAGAAAGAATGGCACTGCAAAGTATCAATAGTGAATCTTTACCCTTCAGTCCTACTTGAATGTACAACATCACTACCTTAAAGTTATCCAAGTCTCCAGACAGCTGATAGTCGTCTTTGGACACACCATAGCTCCTCTGATTCTGGAAATAGTTGGTCAGGCCATAATAAAAGAAAACTGGGCCCTGTGGAGACAAAAAAACAAAACAAAACAGATACTACATGAAAACTACTAGTAATATATGGCTTTTCCCTCATCATTACCTCACTCACAGGATTTGGCTTGATTCGTGCATAATCATGTGTTGTCGTGCATGGGAGGCTCAAGTGCTCAAAAAGGTCAGTGTGCGATGGACATAAGGTTCAAAAAATTTAAAGCAGACTTCTGCAAAATCTACAGTGTTTAACCCTGTTATAGTTGTTTCCTCTCATGATTTACAAGGCCACTGCTCTGTACTTTTTATTATATTATTTATTTATTTGTAAAAAGGCAGAATAAAGAGGGGGTATTATGGAAAAAATATGTTTCAGAGTTTTCTACCATGTTATAATGTTGTTCCCTCATCAAAAACATGCCTGAAGAGGTTTTTGATGTCATCCATGCAGGTTCTGTGCAAACCTCAGCCCACAAGCCTACGTCATCCATGCTCCCACGCAAACAATTCTCCATAATTCTACAAAAACATGATACAAAACTACATAGCAACTCGACAAACCTGACCTGCAGTAGTTTCATTAGTGGGATGCACGGTGACTACCACGCTTTATTAAAGGTATTTGGTTGCTGTTATAGCCATGTTAAAGGAATTCATGATTGACCCATGTGTATTACAAATATCACTAAATACCAGACCAAATCATTTCATATGTTCTTTTTAAAATACCCATTGCAGTTTAACACCAACCTCGAAGAGCTTGTCCAGGTTGAAGTCCAGGCTGCACTTGCAGTTCTTTTGGTCTGGATCTGAGCAGGAGAAGCAGGGCGAGCTCCGTTCCTCTCCGGTGTAGTCCATCTGACATGGAAACAGCGCACATGAAATATTAACACTGTGCTGTACTGTCTGCGCACACCTCACATCTCACGCCCGACAGCTCAGAGCCAGAACAATGGGAGCACAATGGTAGTATCCTTTACAGGGACAGGCCTGACACCAGAGCGTGACACCAGCTCTCAGCTATAGTCCCGCTGATATACAGGTCAGGGAGGTGGTGCAGATGAAAGTCAGTTTGTGAAAAAAAATAAAATCTATTGCTTTTAGTTCAATCTGAATACCCAAATTCAAGATTTTCTAGGACACTAACTTACCTAAGTAACCTACCTAAGTACCTAATATTTGCCCAAAATATGCACTTTCTCTTTACCGGAATATAGTATGTTCAAAGGATATTTTAAAGTCACAGCTTTTTACCTCTTAGTCAAAAAACAGACTCAAATAAAAGCATAGTATTTTTCTCATTCTGTTTATTGCACCCAAAAATGTGTTTTTACTGAGAACATGCTCTCATCTGCACAAACATGACTCCTCCTCCTGCTTGTTTCCATGTTGTTTGTTTGTTCCCTTAGCCACAGTATTCCACAGTATGTACCCATCCCTACGAAGAATGTTGCAAACTACGGTTTTAACTTTCTATTTCCATGGTATCATGCACGTGACCTGCCACCTTCAGAAAGTTACATACTGTAGCTTTATTTTTATTTATGTTATTCCAGATTATATATGATTCCACCTTTTCTCAAGAACACATTTTGTTTTCTCCAAACCCATCCATGCTTTGAAAACACACTAGTAAATCTAGTGACAAAAGGTCTATTTTGACAATGTCCAGGATTAAAATATTTGCTGTCCTTACAACATCAGTGATAAATTGGATTTTGTCTCATTTCATACTGTAGGAATCTATCAGATTACATTTCCTCTATGTTCAACAGTTAGTCAGTACTTCTGTAGCCTTTTACATTTTTTCCCCAACATTTTTGCTTACACTTGAAAATATACATTCTTGTCACTTCTTTCACTTGTACTTGATTTAAAATGTGAGTAAACTTCCATTCAGGAACATAATACAGACCAACATAAAAATCACCGTTTATACTCATAAATCCTAAGTTATAATGCTGATTGCGTAATACCTGTAGTAATGTACAGCCTTAATAAGCAAATTCAGTATTTCACATTTCCATCCAAACTGTTTCTTTCACAATAACCTTAACACTATAATGTATCCAAACAGCTTCCATACCTCCATAACTTGCAGGCCCTGGGATGTGACAAACAGAGCCACGCCAATACCGATGAAGATCAGGCCAACGATGAGGAAGAGGGGGATGACGATGCCCGCTGAGAGGATGGGCTGCCACGCTGGAAGTCTCTGCTGCGTGAAGGCAGTGTTGTCTGGGCGGTTCTCCGACTCCTGCTTCTCTTTCTTGCTCATGGTCCCTGCTCTGTGGAGATACAAGGGAGTTTGGTTGTTTTGTTAAGTCTATTACAAGTTTTCTCTTACTCTGAAAGCAGAACTATTAAGCAAAATTGACTTTTTAGAGCCTTTAAGGATGTTATAGTTGTTTCCCCTTCTCATTTACGGTCTCAAAGCTGTATTTGGAGTGATTTATGTATTATTTGAGCAATCTTTAATCAGTTATTTTTAAGACGCCATATTGGAGGTTCTGAGCTTTCACATGAGGCATGTCCTGTCCATATACTGAGAATTTTAAAAAACTTGCATGTGTCCTCTATCTGCAGGTTAAGCCACTGGCTACACAGGTTCAGGTGTAATTTTTTCAAACTGTAAGATTGCAGACTACCTCAAACTTGCAAGTTGAATGAACAATTAGCAAATTGCAAAGGCTGCAGTTTTTGATGTAAACAAAAACTTCTGTCTTATTCTGCATAAAAACTGACAACCCTGTAGCTTAGATTTGCACAAACATTTCTGAAATGTGATATTTTTATTAGTTTGTCAGTTCATATTTGAGTCTTTTTGTCACTTCTTTTGGACATGTTTAAACTGTGAAAAATAAAATATTTGTTCCCAAATGGTTCAGCCCTTCTTTATTAATTCCTTGTGAAATAAATTCATTCACTTCAATGCCGCTGGGGCGACCTGTCAGGAGCAGTGATCTGGTGTGGACACACATCTACAGATCTTGAGCTAGTCTGGTCCAATGAGGTTCATTTGTCCTTCCGATAATTTATTCAAGCAGATTCTATTTTCAGACCAAAATTTGGTTTGAATGAATTGAGCCATCAATCGATGGATTTTATCCATCCATTTTCTTCCTCTTATCCGGGGCCGGGTCACGGGGGCAGCAGTCTAAGCAGAGACCCCCAAACTTCCCTCACCCCAGACATGTCCTCCAGCTCCTCCAGTGGGACCCCCAGGCGTCCCTAGGTCGGCCGAGAGGCATAGTCCCTCCAGCGTGTCCTAGGCCTTCCTCAGGCCTCCTCCCGGTGGGACATGTCCAGAACACCTCCCTAGGGAGTCTGGACTACCTTGGACCTATTGTGCATGTTTTGGGTTGATGGGGGAAACCGCCTGGAGGAAACCCACATAGACACAGGGAAAACATGCAAACTCCACACATTTTTGTCTAATAGCATTCGGCCAAATAAAGTTGGTAGTTTTTCCCAATTCTCAGTGTAATACAAAGGAATGTAAATATATGGTGTGCCTTTAACCAAATCGATCCTCATAGGCCACACCACACACACACGACCACATTATACACTAAACAGGCTGTCAGTCTCAAAGGCAGTGCAGAGTTAAGATCCAGTACATTACAAGTAGATTCAGATTCTAATTATAATGTTCTAGTGTTCAATGTCCTGTGGATCTTAAAGTTACTCTGCTTCTCCAAAAACGTAAGAGTGAAAAATCATCTGATTAACAGGCTAGGACAGGACAGTAAGTAACCAGTTCCATGGGCTAAAATATTAAAAGGCACAAACTTGAGGATCCCAGACCCCAGATTTCCTCATGAGAGAGACGTTCAACCATTCAAAATTTAGACTACTTCAAATCCAACACGCATAGACCTACTTCCTGATGTTGATGGCAAACCTACACACGACACCTCACCCAATTTGACTCAAGATCAACAATGTTACCTCAAACAAACAGTTGCACACCAGACTTACATGAGAGGGATCAGGCTACATTTAACAGCAAAAAGCAACGGATGGACCTTTGTACTGTAAAATCTACTTACGTGCAGAAGGCAAAAACAGTAGTAACAGTGGATAAATCTAGAGACTTCCCTGATGATAGTGCGAGTCTTTGAGCACTTGAGTTTACCTGTGTGCTGTCCACGCCCTGCAGCAGCCACGCGCCCTGCTCAACCGGTTCTGTGCGCGAGCGTGCTCTGACTACGTCATCATGCAGGAACGGACCAATGAGAAACGTGAGATCTAACAGAATAGATTTGTGTTGTGTTTCAGAGTAAGTTTGATCGCTTTTATCAGTGAACAGAATTAAAAAACTCTGAACTTGAATCTGTGGTGAGGTGCAACATAAAACAAGGAATAACAAATATAAGCTATAAGAGTACATAAAAAAATAAGGTAAGTTTTTTTTTTTTTGTTTTTTTTTTGCTGAATATACACAAAATACACAACAACTGCAGGATATAGTCAAAAACTTGCAGTGAAAGTAAAATAATTATGGTTCAACAAAGTTAAATTGAGTCAAGAGCATTATTACATGTATATGTAAATTGATGCCCACAAATGAAAAAAATAACATATAGATTAAATATGTAGATTACAAAAAAAACAACTAATTATTATAGAATTATTTTTGTTTATCTAAAAGATATGGAGATTTTTTTTTTTATTATTATTCGCGTGAGTAATTGCTGTATTTTGTAATAAGAGTTTGCCTTCCCATTTTTGTTTTTGATACACCTACTTTAATGGATTTAACATCACCAAAGAAAGTAGGCCTATTAGGCTAAATTAAGTAAAACTTTCAGACAATCTAATTTCGTTTGGTTTCATAACCTTATGTTTCCCCCCAATATTGTGTGTTTCTTCTTATGATGTTAATAATAAAATAAAATAAAATGTTAATAATAAAATAAATAAATAAAAGACACTAATTTATGTGTCTCACAACAGGGAATTCAAATTAAATACATAAATTAAAAAACTATAATTATTGTTTTTTGTAACCAATAATTTGAATATAATTCTTGTAAAACAATATATGCATTTATCAATTTAAATTTTATTTTATTGACCAGACCAAAATCTGCCTGGAAACCCCCATTTCCCCCAAATCCAACCAATCACTGCGCAGCGTGCTGACGTACCACGCGCGACTTTTAACCAATGAGCGCAGAGTTCATTCATTCCGGGGTCTCGTAACTGCGCCGTCTTTGTATTGACATCTGCGGGGCACAAAGAGGTAACAAAATGATCTTCACCTTTATTAGTGCACAATCCGTTTAAGATATATTAATGTACTGATGTATATCGTTTAGTCACACCCGTATTTTGCGTATAAATCCATCTTTGGCGTAGAAAAATAGTCCGTTTTCCAGCTCGCACCTGCTCCTGCTGTTCTGCTAAACGGGAGCTCATTGTTAGCATCGTTAGCTCCTTTAGCTTAGCGCGTTCAAAACAAATAACCAAACCAAGGCTAATACGGCAACACAAGACAATCAGCCTTTATAGCTGAAAATAGTTTGCATATAATAAAGGTTTAGACAGTATTTTTGCGCAGATTTATCCTTTTATTTGTTATAGCCACACCGGTTTGCTGCTAAAATGCTAACATGATGTGACTACTGGCTACGGAGCTTTCATTCATATGCTTTTCTTGAATAGTCTGCATGTGACTGGTGTAATAATAAGGGTAATCTGTGTGTTTTTGCGTTTTGTGCATATAATATAGGTGTTATTGGTAATCCCTGTTGTGGTTTTGTCTTCGTTTCTTAGCTTTTGAATGGATATTACACGGTGCACGGAGAAATGGGTAAAAAACAGGTTACTTTACCATGCAGCAGTCATTTCATTAAGTCATAAACATTAAACATTCATGCACGGTTTGATGTCCAGTGTTTGTAGATCTTCCTCAGAAGAAATAAGAGCAGATTGTGTCTTTTGATTTGAAGTCATAAAATGTTTTCTTTATATTCAACGTTTCTACGTTTTGTTGCTAACTAAACCAATGTTGAAATGTTTGCATGATGAAATTTATTTTGGTTTTATTATGTTTTTACCTAGCTACTTATTATAAACATACTTAAATTCTTCATTCAACAACTTCTTAAATCACTTTCTGAAGATGGATACGGTCATCATGAAGCATCAAAACATTAAACGGAGGGTATGTAGCCTTCCTTACTGGTAACAAATAAACTATAATCACAACTGAGCCTGTGTTGCCAGAGCCTTAACCTGCAGATAGAGACACAGACACGTTTTTATCATTCTCAGTATATGCACAGGCCTCATGTGAAAGCTCAGAACCTTCAGAATTCTCTCACTGAGCTGCAGAGGCTGCACTAGCACTGATTCATGATTGGCTGCAAGTGCTGGGGTTTATATAGTGATGATTCAGATCAGAGAGGGGCATTTTAGGTTTAAATCAACTGTATTTTATCTTTGGAACTGGCAACCTAAATCAGAGACTCATAAGAGGTTCTGTCTGCTTTCTTACTGGATAATCATCTTTAGAACCAAAACACTAAATTATAATAACTCCAACTTTTTTGTATTTGGGAATAAATGTTTGATTCAAACATGTTTTTCACATCCGGGAGACACAAATGGATAATGTTTGTGACATTTATAAAAATTAAAATTTGACATATCCTCCCATTTAAATAAATGGATGTTACATTTTTACTAGCTGTTCTTAAAGGTGTACATTTGCTGTAGATCTTGCATTTGTCTTGCACAGGCATCATGAGCCCATAGTCATCTCATAGTATTTCAAGGGATTTTTCTTTTTAATAAGTATGATTTTCTAACTTCATTTTCCTTTCATCTTACAGTTGACAATATCTTCTTTGTTCTGTCTTAAATGGTTCATTTTGTATTTTTTAGGAGAGGCCTCCAACATCCTCCATTATGCTTTCTAGCAAAAAGTCTGATGCGGGCTCCTCTTCGTCCTCCTCTTCCTCCTCTGCTGGGGCGTCTGGAGCCGAGCGAGTCCCCACTTCTGACGCACAGACAGGGACCTCCGCATCCTCCGCCGGGCTCATGGAGGTCAAGAAGAAGGAACGCTCATCCCCCAGCGGAGAGCCCGGAGCACCCCCCTCTGGAGCCCACCAGGGGGGGCCCAGTGCGGCAGACCTTGAGGCTGCCGAAGTCCGCAGAACCAGCCGACGGAAGCGAGCAAAAGTAAACATTTTAGGTTTCTACTGCCCCTACGGCCAGGGAAAGGAAGGACAATACCCATTCCGATACTACAATGATAATGAAAAATATTTTTTCTTTAGTCAGTAGAATGTGATTTTTAATGTTAAATGGTTGTATCTTCCTTTATATTACCATGTGGCCTTGTATCTGTGTAATCCCTCAGTCGTCCAGGTAATTTCCATAGAGGTCCATGGGCGTATATGTGGTTTATTTGGTCTTTTACTTGTTTTGATGAAGCTCATCATTCTACAGCTATTCAGGAAAGGTTCATTTCTGTCCTATGAATGTGACTTTTTTTTAGTATTTATACATGCTTAAATGAGTATCTAATTTTAATACTAGTTTTGGTATTGATTGGTATCAGATGTTTTGTACTTTGACAACAATGAATTACAATGAAATAATTCCCTTATTCATTGAATTTTTTAGTTTGATCATTGCAAGCTGTTAATATGATACATATTTTACCTGTTCAGCACTCGTATGAAATGCTGTTCTTCAGTTTGTTTTTTCCACAGGTGGGATAACGTACATGGAGTAAGCCAATCAGACAAGTAACGGCATGATTTTAATTTTCTTTAGTCATTTCATTAGTATCACGTCTAGGGGTTATAAATTAGCCTAGACACCAGGGATGCACCGATACCAATATCGCTGCTGATACTGAAAAATTGGCTCGGATATGGGTTCAGCCAAAATGCAGGTTGGGTCTTTACTTGGATATTATTATTATTAATAGTATTATTATTATTATTATTATTATTATTTTACAGGCAGATTTTGGCCTAGAACATCTGATAATGTTGTCTGTGTAATCCCTCAATCATCCCGGTTTGATCCTTGGCAAAAGAAAAAAGTTTATTCTGTCAACTAGACATAACTGAAACTTTCTTTTACTATCTAAAATTATTAAAAATGTTTCTATCTGATAATGTTTGAACTTGTATTAAAGTTCAATAGTGATTTGAAGGGTAAATAACAGTTGCATAACACAGTTGGATCTCTTGTGTAATAAGTTAACTGTGTTTTAAGGAAATAAGTGTCATTTTCCGTCCCTACGCCGGTATAGAATAGTATCGGGTATCAGCAGATGCTTAAAGTCAAAGGATCAAACTAAAAAAGCTGGATCGGTGCATCCCTAATAGACACTGTGCCGTCAGATTAGCACGTGTTACTCTATGTTGATTGTTTAAATCGCATCATCCTAATATATATTTATTTGATAAGAATAGAGAGATACACAGTTGAGAGGAGTGAGCTACCTGACACCATCTTGATTGTTCTGAATGAGGAAGTAGCTTGACCATTATGCATAGTTATGGTACCTTTATACATCACTGCAAATAGGCAAACATTATTACAGCCCTGTTAGTCCCATTCAGGGGTTGCGTTATAGGGTGGGGTCCATGCTGAGATTGGCTGTTTATCAGACTATACAGAAAATGCATCTTTCGTAGCCAGGCTATTCCTAGTTGACCATTTCAACAGTACTATTCATGAGGTATGAGATTTGTGATTCTGCTTCACAACTTGTGTGGAGCTCCTGTGTGGTGTCCATGATCTTTAGTGGTCAGTAACAGTTTCCCAAGGAAGGAGCGCTTGTAGCACCACATCGCTGGTTTTAATGTTGCTTTTATTGTGCCTCCTATTGCAGGTGGAGTACCGCGAGATGGATGAAAGCCTGGCCAATCTGTCGGAGGACGAATACTACTCTGAGGAGGAGAGGAACGCCAAAGCGGAGAAGGAGAGGAAGCAGGTGGTGCCTCCTCCTCCGCCCCCACCCGAGGAGGAGCAGGATAGCGAGCCCGAGGAGCCGTCTGGTGAGTGGGGCAAAGTAGTCACTGGCCTAGACTGGGATGTTTCAAATGAAGGCTGCTTCCTTCTCTTTATAATGCGTTTTAAAGAAGACGCATGTATGTTGTACAGCTGTGTTACGTAGTAGTTTTTGATGATTAGAGCCATTTTATGTCCATATTACAAGTAGAGGTTTATTTGTAGTGTATTTTAAATATAAAAAAATCTATTCTATTTTGATTTTAGTGTAAAATGCACTGTCTTCAATTTAGTAAAAACATTTATTACTTAAATGGAATAAAAATAAATAAGATAAGATAAGATAAGATATGCCTTTATTAGTCCCACAGTGGGGAAATGAATGAAATGGAAATATCAAGATGCATATTGTGAATTTAATTCTGCAGACAACTGCAGAAAGGGAAGGGTATGGATATGAGTTTAATCTGCCTTTTTTTTTCATACAAATTTCATACAAGTTTCCTATTACTTTTCCATTAAAATAAGGAGGAACTCCCAAGCTGCACTCAAAATACTACAACTGCACAGGTCATACATGGTTACATCATAGATAATAGGAACTATTAAGAGCTTTTGCCACACCCATTTTTAGTCGACTAATTGATTGGCAGCACATGTCTTTAGTCGACTGCATACATAAGTCCAAACATATAATATGACATATATAAACATATATAATATATGGGGGAAAAAAATCATGAAAAAAATTACTATGAGAACGTAATCTATCATCCAGATTTATTTACAAACATGCTTTGAGCTTCTGAACTTTACTGTGATGCCATTGTGGAGACCAAGGGGAGTCCTTGGGATATTTTCACACCAATACGGGGTATACATAATTGCTCCCAAGCCTTTCCTAAGCTGCCTGTCCGGTCAGGTGTAGAAGGCGCTGCGTTCCAGAGCCGCCTGCCCCATGACCGCATGACGTCCCAGGAGGCCGCCTGCTTCCCGGACATCATCAGCGGACCCCAGCAGACGCAGAAGGTCTTCCTGTACATCCGCAACCGCACAGTCAGTCACTTGTACCACCTACGGATGAGTTTAATGATGTTTTGGCATTTCATTTTATTAACTTTCTGATCTCCACTAGCTTCAACTGTGGCTCGACAACCCGAAGATCCAGCTCACGTTCGAGGCTACGGCACAGCAGCTCGAGGCTCCGTACAACAGTGAGGCAGTCAGACATGTTGTGTATTTGACGGGGGTAATCTGGTTAAATCTAAAGTTTCTTGTGTCTGATTCCAGGTGATGCAGTGCTGGTCCACAGGATACACAGTTACTTAGAAAGGCACGGACTCATCAACTTTGGCATTTACAAAAGGGTCAAGCCGTTACCAAGTGAGTTGCTTAAAAACAGCGTTATAGTATCATTATTAATATTAATATTAATTATTAATCATACCAGGATAGTGCTTTCTTTCATTTATACAAGGTGCTTCTGTTTTTTAAAATCCACTAACTTTAACCAGACTTTTATTGATAATTCCAGTACTAAAATAACCTACACTTAAACTTTTTGGAGCTTTCTACCATGTTATAACGCTGTTCCTTCGCCAAAGTTATGTCTGAAGTGGTAGTGTGGAGAGAAATGGGACGGGGGACTTGTATCATTGAAACAAACTAAACATATTAATGTTTCATATATAGCATTTTCAAAACAAGGAGATGGAGATCTAAATATGTCATGTGATGGCAATTAGTACTCCATAGAAATGTAATACAATGGCCAAGTTCCAACTTCAACAAACCACCTAATTATTGAAGAAGTTTTGTCTTTTATCTCTTTTGAATATTGCATTTCAATTTCTGTACTTTTGAACACCCTTTTTTAATCATAACAAAATCTTTTTTTCCCACAGCTAAAAAGACTGGAAAGGTGATTGTGATTGGAGGAGGAGTGTCTGGTCTCGCTGCTGCCAGACAGCTTCAAAGTTTTGGGATGGATGTGACTGTCCTCGAGGCCAGGGTAAGAAATCAAAAAAGGATTATTGTGATAAAAATTGTCATTGTCCTTATTAGTAATTTAAAGAGGAATATCCTAAATTCTGTCTCTTGTGCCAGGATCGTGTGGGAGGCAGAGTGGCCACATTCAGGAAGGGGAACTATGTGGCTGATCTGGGAGCCATGGTGGTCACTGGGCTCGGTAAGTATTAATTACAGTTTGTACTTTAATAATGCTGAATCTAAAGGACGCCAGTTCAGTTTTGGAAAAAAGAGGAATAAGTGATTTCGTATATATCAAACTCTGCTTCATTCAGAAAATGGTTCATTCATTAGTGTCAGTGTACCGCATTCAAACTGTGGTACACTGGTGTACGGTACGTGAGCTCCTTTTGGTTGTACTTGGACAGCACTTCTTGTGGGTTTGCCTCATTTAGAGTTAATTTTAATACCCTTTTGTCCTCCTTTTTGGATCATTTCTTGTTTAGAAATACAGTGGAAATGTTGTGGTTCACCTTTAGACCCAGTTTACCCTTAGATTAGACCTGGAATAGTCCTGTTATAGACTTGATTTAGATCTGATGGTACTCAGAAAGGCAAATCTTTTCTTTGGTGGTACTGAAAAGTTTGAATTTGTACTTTAATAGCAGAGAAACTAAAGGGTGCAAGTTCAATGTTGGGGAGAAAAAAGAGGGAACTGTGTAAATGTCATCAGAACGAAGAGCCTTCTAGTTGTCGTCACCTCTGATGGATAGCTGCAGATCACACTAGCAAGTAGTGGATTTTTTTTTTTTTTTTTTGCCAAAATGACTGCACAATACTGCCAGAAGTTACGTAAAGAAAAAAAAAAATTAACACAGAGCATTGGGTGTGTACCAGTGGTGACGAAAATGGGAGTTGATCGCCATAATGGTGTCAATACACGATTAAAGATTGCTCAGACATTCCCAAATCACTCTAAATACAACTTCGAGAGAGTAAATGAGAAGGGAAACAACTATAATGTGATTAAACCTATTCTACAAAATTGACTTTTCAACCCATTAAAGGGTAAAGAACCTTGGTACACTTACCCCAATTTTGCTTTCTGTGTCTATGTACCTTCAGGAAAACTACGGAACAATTGTTTTAGAAAATCAGTTCACGTGTCAACCTTGCCTACAGTTACATCTATTACCCTTCAAACTGTCTGTCAATATGCACATCCTCCTGTAGAGGGCAATGTTTCATACTGAAAACCAGTTCGTCCTAATCCAAACTCCTATATTATTTCTCTGTACCCAGGAGGAAACCCCATGGCCGTGGTCAGCAAGCAGGTCAACATGGAGCTGGCCAAAATCAAGCAAAAGTGTCCCCTGTATGAAGCCAATGGACAAGCGGTGAGGAGAGACATTTACAAGCAGGAGGACTGACCTACTCTGATGACAATACACACTAGCTTTTTTTTTATATATATTGTTTTGGTCCTCCTTTAGTCAAAAAACAAATTCAAGTGGCACTATGTAACTGTTCTAATGGATGGTCTGCCACGTACTCGCCTCTACAGAGATGTTATTACTTTACCTGGAATGTCCCTCAGTTTGAGATTAAACTTAAAATCTGCATGTAGACTGAGACAAGAAATTGGACTACTGTACAACTAAACAAAATTTGTAGTTGACTAGTCCAACAAATATTTCAAAAGTGAGTTGGAGAACTTACAAATTAAAGGCCCTGTATCCAAATCGTTCTCATGCATTTGAGCAAATGTGTCTTGCCCCAGAACAGATATAATGGATAAGCAGCTCCTGAGGTTACAATAAGTCCACTGTGTACTGTCTTCATCTAATTATAAAGCGTTTTATTGTCCGATAATGAGGAAGTGTGTGTTGGCTGCAAACTAGCTGTTGTTAGAATTCTCTGAAAGTATTGAAAAGTGCTTATAAACTCATCATGGTGAATAATTAGGATGCCCATAATACAAGGTAAGCAAGGATTAACTTTGGACCACAGTAAACTTCACAATTTTCTTTTTTACTAGTCCCTGAAAAAATATCGATGCTATCTTAATGATAAAACTATTTTCCAAATCAAAATGAACACTTTTTGTAATGGTCAACAATTATTAAATCACTTGCTGCGGCCCTGCTAATCAGACAGTAAGCACAGTTGGAGTTTTGTGTGTGTAACCATAGTGACAGTCTCCGCCATCCTCCTGCTGCGAGCTAAATCAACATGGAACATTTTATCCAAGAATAACTGGTAAAGCTATTCGCCTAATTGTCCAAATCGCTCAGGTCAGGCACGCTCTTCTCCCAGGAGCCTAATGGAATGTGAGGCGTTCAGTTTTCCTGTGCGGCCATATTACGTTTCACGCTTAACCAGGACCTGGTGTTGTTTACTTCCTACCAGCAACTGATTACACCGTCCCAAATATTTAGCAGACATTTCGTGCCCTCTCTCCCTCCAGATTTGCTGTGGAAAATAGTAGTTGTCCTCCAGCAGTAGAGAACACATGATTAAAGGCACCGTCTTAAAGATGTGAAAAACAGAACTAGTTCATTTTAACCCGTTTGCAGTGATCCAAAGTTAGTCCACACTTACCGTATGCATTCAGAGCATAATTATTCACCGCAATGAGTTTTTAAGTGATTTTCACAACTTTCGGAGACCATCGGCACCATGGTATTGCTAACAACAACTAGCTATCTAATGGTGCACTTTCTGATTATTGGAAAAAGCTTTAAAATTAGATTAAGACATATTATGACATTAAGAGCTACTCATACAATATATCTGTACTGGGGCAAGAGATTTTTTGCTTAAATACATGGGGAAAAAATTTAGTACAGGACCTTAGACTTTTGTGTCTGCAGTTTTTGTTTTCTAGCACATTTTATTAGCATGGCAGCATTAGCGTGTTTCATTTGATGGCATGTAAGCTAACCGCAGTGTATTTTACTTGGAAAAATTAGCCTTAGCCATCTAAAAGTCTATGCTATGATAAAAGAATACGTGCGATGGCAGGGCAACTGGTGGAATAAGTGAAGTCTTTTAAAGGTGCACTGCGTAATTTTTCCTGGTGGGAGGTCCGTCTCCATGAAAACGTCATTTGCCGTTTTAAAATGTTCCACAATATGGCATTAAAAGGTTCAATCTAGTTGATTTGATCACGGGTTCACTCTTACTGTGAGTGGGATCGCTTCACTACAGCTGAGCTATAACTTTTGCGTGTCACCATGGGGATAGACACAAGTTTAATGCCATACTGTGGAACATTCTAAGCAATGCAGATGAACACCCTCGACCAGAAAGGTGCAGGTCTGGATTATCACCTGATGACAGCATAAGGCGGGATCAGGTAGAGATCAGATGAAGTAGTAGAACAAAATACAACTCCAGGAATGTTACTAATAATAAGGTGTCAAAAAATATAAAGAAATGTATTGAATGCATGAAAACCCAGTCTAGATGTGTGTACTTAACCTATGTCTCTCTCTGTCTCTCTCCCCTGGCTCCGTGTTCATCTGTGGGTGCACTGCTAAAGGGGGAAAGGTGCACCAGTGTATGTATGGGTTTATATCTCCTCTATTATTTTACCCTCCTTCTGATTCTCATCCCTCCATCATCTTGCCAGTTCTTTGCATTTACCACTCATTTCACAGCTGCATATGTATTTCTCACGATTTTTCATAAATAATGTTGATCATTCCTTTTAGCTGACTTGCTACCACTGTACTGTCCTTTCACTCTCACAATTCTGTGATACTAAATACATTGAACTACATTATACAACAGCACATGCATCCTATTGCAAGACCAAAACTCCACCCACAGCCATGTTTTATCTCGTCACTGGGTACACTTATTCAAACTCTGAAAGAAATACCCATAAACTGTTCAAATATCAGAACCGTCCCAATTTATACCAGGAGCTGTGGTGATTGATATCCGTCTTTGCTCAGTACCGGTATACGTCAGTGAAAACGATCCATTACATCGTTCCATAGATCAATATGCCACATACTTCTAGATACTGGTTTTTCAGATATCTGCACTGAATCTTCTGCATGATGGAATTTTGCAAACACCAAATCAAAACTGTTTCATATGGTACATTTCTCCATTTTTATGATTATTTAACTGTAATTTGAATCTCTTCCGTTCACAATGTAAAGCTCAGGTTGAGGGTTGATAACCTAAAATTAATGTATTAAAGTGATTATAATGTAATTTATTATTTTTTTTGTCAGTTTTGAAAGTCTGTTATTTAAATATCTACAAACCAAAGCTGAACTATTTTGGAAAAATATAAAATTGCATTTTTCTGACAAGCATTGCAATTAGATTTGTGGTTTATGTTTTAATAATAGGATTCTGTCCAAAGTTGAAATAGAGTGAAATATGAACTGACAAACCAATACAAGAAAACTACAGTGTTGGCAGATTTTATGCAGCATAAGGCAGGATATTTGGTTTGTGGAGGAAATTTTGGTACTTTGGTATTGTAGCTTTCGAGATTAGCTAATTGCATCCGTTCCGGTTTTAATTCTATTGCGGTTAATCTTGCAGGCAAACATCAAACAAAATATGAATCAAATGTACCTTATTCCATATTCATTAAAACATTTTACTGAAGGATTTTCTAGCCAACTCCTCATTCTACCATTTACTATCTCTAAGATTCATCTTTACAGCGCTACCAGTCAAATCCTTCTTCATCCACAGTCAGCGTGTCTATCTTCTGTGACCCTGGACTAACATCATGCTAGCTTTAGCCTGTAGTGTGGCATGCTTCTCTTTCTCCCTGTAGCATATACTCCTCATCTCCTCTGATCTTTTCCATGTAATCGAGCCAATGCGCGCTGTGTCCAGGTGCCCAAGGAGAAGGACGAGATGGTGGAGCAGGAGTTCAACCGTCTGCTGGAGGCCACGTCCTACCTGAGCCACCAACTGGACTTCAACTTCCTCAACAACAAGCCCGTATCTCTGGGACAAGCCCTGGAAGTGGTCATCCAGTCAGTATCACCCCGCTCTCCTCATTGTTGATCTTATTACGCCCCACCCTCTTTTGCCTCTAATCCGCACTTGTTTTGGCGAGTTTAAGTGCATATGACTTTGACTTCGCATTTCATGAAAAAGTAAAAAAGTAAAATAGTTTTTTTTCATAGTGTGACCAACATAAAAAAAAAAAAAAATGAACGTCGAGCTAACACCAAAACCATTACCTAGCAACCATAATGTTAACAAGGACCAAAACTTGTCTAAATTACCCAATAGTTGTCATTTACTTTTATTAGTCTAATCTTAACACCTTAGTTTTGTTAAATGAAGGTTTAAACTGTCACAAAAATTCCTTCCTTGTGCGTAAATTGTCTCTGCATTTTGGATGGACTTTCCCGTGTTGATAACATAAGTAGAGGGGTTCTGTTTTAGAACTCACCACAGCTTCCTGTATTTTTGTGCTTTTCTTCTCAACTTTTTCCCACAAACTACCACTTAACTAATGTCAAACTATGATGAATATTTACCACAGGTACTAACTCACCAAACCAAGACCATTATTAGAATAACACAAAAACCTGTAATATGCACTTTAATCCCATTCATTTAACTGGAGAATTTGAGAAGTTTCCTGCTAAAATACGATATATTGAATAATGAACAATGAAAAAGTATGACTCAGAGGGATAGAGTAGTTCAGTAGTAATGCAAACGTCTTTTGCATTTTTTTGCTCAAACTACCCAAGAAGTATATGAAAATAAACAGGTTAGTATAGTAAAACTACATTGTAACTACAGTAATACTAGACAGTAATACTAAAATGCATTAAAAATCTTCTTTAAAACTGCAGCGTACCACATAACTATGGAAAAAAGCAGGTCATGCCACAGTCCAAGTCAGTCAGATCTGCGGAGATGCGTTTGTGCACAGTAGAGTTAATGTTTTTCAAGGTCATTGTGATCAACTTTGAGCTCAGAATGAACTACGTATTAGACAGATACAGTGGTGCAAAAAAGTGTTTAGTCAGCCACCAATTGTGCAAGTTCTCCCACTTAAAAAGATTAGAGAGGCCTGTAATTTTCATCTTAGGTACACTTCAACTATGAGAAACAGAATGGGGGGAAAGAATCCAGGAAATCACATTGTAGGATTTTTAATTAATTAATTGGTAAATTCCTCTGTAAAATAAGTATTTGGTCACCTACAAACAAGCAAGATTTCTGGCTCTCACAGACCTGTAACTTCTTCAAGAGGCTCCTCTGTACACGCCGCTCTCATTTAAAGTGGGAGAACTTGCATAATCAGTGGCTGATTTAAAAACTGTAGGTTTAATGCCATACCAAGATACCCCCACCAGAAAAGTTGAACCTTTAACTGCAATATGACGACGCATTAATCAAACACGTATTTGTTGCTGTTTTGTTTAGACTCCAAGAGAAACACGTCAAAGATGAGCAGATCGAGCACTGGAAGAAGATCGTCAAAACACAGGAGGAGTTGCGAGACCTCCTCAACAAAGTCAGTCCGCCATTTTAAACACATTTGTATAAATTTGTTATGGGCTCATGTTAACGCCTGCGTTCTGTGACCTACCCAAGATGGTGTCCACAAAGGAGCGTGTCAAAGAACTCCACCAGCAGTACAAAGAGGCCAGCGAGGTAAAGCCTCCCCGGGACATCACGGCAGAGTTCCTGGTGAAGAGCAAACACCGCGACCTCACAGCACTGTGCAAAGTAAGAGTTTTGAGTAAACCAAATGATTTTCTGAAAAACACGTAAAACATAACTAGTCAATTTTAAACAGTTTGTAGTGGTTTAAAGTTCTTCCTCACTTTATGCATTCCAAGCATCCTAATTATTTACCGCGATGACTTTATATGCGCATTTCACAACTTCCAGAGACCAGAGCGGAGTTTTGCCGTCACGGTAAAGCTAACATCAACAACTAGCAAGCTAACAGTGCACATCCTTCTTCTCAGACACAACAGGACTTATTTTGAAGTCAAGAGCTGCGGCTTATACGATATAGCTGTAGGTGGGTCATTTCTCCATAAATCTGACATGTAATTTGGCCCAGTGCTTGGCACCTGCTTGTTTCCATGAATATAATGCCATATGGCGGAACATTCCAGATAGAGCTGTAACATCTCCATAGAGCTGAGTGGTCTCTGGTCATACCCTCTACCAGAAAAGTTTATTATATAGATTATTGACTCGGTAGAAAGCTAAAAAAAATAGTTGATTTTTGCTTTTCCCTGAAGAGGTTTTAGATGTCATCCATACATGTTTGAGTAATCTAGCAATCTGTCTCTGGCCCTATTCAATCTTTGCTTATGGTTAGCAGTAAGATCCTGTCCAAAGCTCAGCCCACAAGCCTACATCACCCATGCTTCTGCACAGCCCTAAATATACAAAAGCATGGCACAAAAAATGGACTACAACTTGACAAACCCACTGTCGTTTCATTAGCAGGATATGTGATAATGTGATAGCGCGCTGAAGGGGGAGTGACATAGCGTAGGGAGCAAAGGGAGGTGGGAAATCGGAGCATCAAACGAAATTCCATCTTACATCGCATTAAAAGAGTCTTAAATCCAAATTACTCCCCGGTAGAATGCCTATTTTTCCAGTCCCTGGTTTAAAATGGGCCACTGGGTCAAAGCTATGTGAGCGCTGGCAACCTGTGTTTAAGTGGTTTAATGCGGCTACGGCGTATTATTAGAATGAGGTTTACCATCTTATTTTTGGAGCGTATAAATCACCTCCACTGCTGCGTGCCGTGTATTTTGGATCCAGGTCTGAGTAGGTCTACAGGCAGCTGCCATTGGAGCTGCCATGGCTCCATCCACACTCGCTGTCAGAGGGTGGAGGAATGTGTAGCCTCTGTGTTATATTTGAAGGCTAAATATGGTGGCGCGTAGGTTGAAGCACAACTCAAAGATAAAATATTTTGATGGTGGGCAACTTTGCGTGGGCGTGCGGATCGTTTTATGGGAGCAACTAAGCCACTTAAAGGCGCTGTACCTGATTTTTACTGTCTTAAAAACTTGAAAACAGTTTGCAGTGGTGGTTATTCCTCACTTACCTAATGCTTTCCGAGCATCCTAATTATTCACTGCGGTGAGTTTATAAGCACTTTTCACAACTTCAGGGTAAAGCTAACAACAACTAGCATGCTAACAGCACTTTCTAATTGGACAATAAAACGCTTTATAATTGGATGCAGACAGCAGCACACAGCAGCCTTATTTGGACCTCCAGAGCAGCTTGTACAATGTATCTCTACTGGGGATGGACAAAGACTGTGCAAATACATGAAATGATAATATTTCATCACTGTAGATTCGAGCGGTGACATTTTTGGAGTCAGTTTAAAATGGCTAACCAATAAAGAATAAAGCTGTGTTTGTGGGTGCATCCGACTGGGTGTTGGTAAAGATCTAAACTACAGATGACAACCATTAACTGATTTGTGCATGTTTGAGCAATCTTTAATCGCTTATTTTCAAGGCTACATATTGCTGATCAACTCCCATTTTCACTCCCACTGCTCTGAACTTACTTTGTTCTTCCATTTTATTTTCTTAATTGGTGGTACGCGTAGGATTTGGCAGCAATGTATTGTCATTTTGATAAATTTTTAAAAGTGAAAGTGAAAATCAGCTGACTTGTTTCTTTTATTAAGTTGTTTTAGATGATTATTGCGATTTAAAATGTAAAAATCATAACACGATGATGCACAGATGTTTGTGGATTATAAGCAGACAAAAGCACAAGAGATCTTTTTTAAACTCTATAACTCTACCACTTCCACTGCATACATTATCTATTGTAAAGTTCATTAAGTGCACATAGCTGCACATAAGCATGTTGCTGATCTTGTGTGTGGTCTGTTGTGGTGCAGGAGTACGATGAGCTGGTGGAGAGCCAGGCCAAGCTGGAGGAGAAGCTGCAGGAGCTGGAGGCCAACCCCCCCAGGTAACGCCAGGGTTTCATCTATAGGCTGTTCTGCAAAAAATCAGGCACTTACATTTTGTTCCAATTTATCTTTAAGTGCACAGGACAGACTTTTCATTTCACTAAAACATAATCAACATAATTTTATTTAAGATTTGACTCAACTCTTGCCTTGTATTTACTTAGTTATTATAATTGTATTTCCTAGTTGGACACGTGCAGTAGATGTTAAGTTATGGAATTACCTCCACATTTGTCACAAGGGCCAAATGTCTAAATTGCACAAAAGTTAAGATTAGACTAATGAAAATAAACGATAACACCTGTATTTAGTTAAGTGAAGCTTAAACTGTCAGAAAATTGCCTTCCTTGCGTGTAAACCGTCCCTGCATTTTGGATGGAATTTTTAAAACTCACCGCTGCTTCCTGTATTTTTGTACTTTTCTTCTTAAAATTTTTCCTACAAACTGCCACTTAACTGATGTAAAAGTATGATAAATATTGACCACAGGGACTATCCCACCAGAAGTCAGAATTGGAAAGTGCAGAAAGTGGATATGCACTTTAAATTACAAAAACTCCTTCTAATATGTTTGAATCTTTACATTCAATTGCAAAGTTTTGTTGTCTGCTTAAAAAAAAAAAACATACATAAAATCATGTAGCCTGTTGTGGCCAAATTTTTGTAAATATCCAAAATTGTTACCATTCTATGTGGTTATAATCCTCAGGGTTCCAGAGTGCGAACAATTTGGGTACACGTGTGCCTAAAAATTTTCCTTGAGCACTGGTTTTCCTGCCAGATCCTCATTACATCCCCTCTCATGTGTCATCTCTCCCCATTATAAACGCAGATTAAATGATAAAGAACACACCAACTGATTGTTTTAATTTACAACTGAAAGAAAAAAAAAAAAAAAAATTCATTCATTCTCCCCTCACCTCTGACCAGACCACTAAAGCCAGTCTGAGCGGGTTTGACCAATGCACTCAGGTCACGCTCTGGCGCACAAAGCAGTATGTCCTGCAGAGCTCATGTGTTTGTTTTTTTCCATCTATTTGTGAATCAGACACTGCATTTACCTTTTAAAGAGCAGCTTCAAACCTGCAGATCCTCCACATGGTTTTTAGTTACTTAAATGAAGCTGCTGTTGCGCAAAGTGAAAAAGAAAATAAAACTAGACGTCAAAAGAGGTCGGGGGGCTGCATGTATGGCTGTGGCGGAATGTTCAGCAGTTACCATGGTGACACAGTTGGCAAACACAGCTTAAGGACAGACACAAAATGGATTTAAATAATAATTTTATAAGGTGAGAATGACTGAAACTGTTTTGAGAGGGGCCTGTTTAACAGCACAAAACAGTTCACCTGTTGTTTCAGCCAAGTCAGTTCTTTGTGTTAAAACAACACTAGGATTAAAGTCTAACCTGAGAAAGAGCTTCAGACAGAGCAGTTTCTCCAGTTAGCTTCACCACCCAAGCGATGTTGATGACAGTAATACAAAAATGAATCAAGATAATTAATAATAAATAATAATTAATTAATAATCTAATCTCCTCTCCTCTGCCCCAGTGACGTGTACCTGTCGTCGCGGGACAGACAGATCCTGGACTGGCACTTTGCTAACCTGGAGTTTGCTAACGCCACGCCCCTCTCCACCCTCTCCCTCAAACACTGGGACCAGGTATGGGCTTGTGCAGCTGTCAAATGTCCCAGCATGCCACGCTCTGGGCTTCAGACAAATTACAGGGAAATCTTTTTTTTTTGTCATGGTTCACAATTTCCAGTTATGTTTTTCTATATGAAGTGATGTTCATATTAGTGCCGCAATACTAAAATTTTAAACTCCATTTCGATTCTAGGGAATGGACTCGATACTCGATACAGATAACAAGATGATATTAAAAACACTCTTTCTTTAAACAATCACATGTGATTTTAAACATTAAATCATGGTACTTTTCTCTGATATTCCAATGTGTCTTTTTTTAGTGCGGTACTTGCTGAAATTAGTTGATTCATATCTGATTTTTGATACTTTTGAGAACCCTATTATGCATATACTTGATATTTTCTATATAGCTATCACCTGTTAATTAATGATACAACATCAAACTGATATATATTAAAGTTGATGTCATAATTTCAGATGCAGGGGACTTTACAACTCTATGGCAGATTCACAGTTTTTAGAAGAAATATCCAAACTTAAGATCCACAAATGTTGAACTTTATCATTATTAGTTTGGGATTCACTTCACAAACTTGTCATATTATTAATTTTATTGTTTAAAGTCCCTTCAACTGACAGCAATCACATCTTTGGGTTTGAGTAATGGCACCTTTTTTTGAAGCTATTATGAAAAAGTAATTTCACTTTTATTTATTTATACTAACAGAGAAGATGTTAAACTTTGTGCCAGTTTTTGTTTCATGTGGATAGGCCCAGTAATTACAGCGATTTTAACTCTAAACCAGGTCAACAAATCTGCAGTTAGATAGGCCAGAAGTCTATGATGGAATTTGCTATCTCCAGCTCTGTTTAAACCATAGGGATTCTGCAATATTGTGATATCACATGAATGCATCCTATCTATTCAATCTCAAAACCCTGTGTCTCTCCTTTGTCCTCTCCTCTCGTCAGGACGATGACTTTGAATTCACGGGCAGCCACCTGACGGTCAGAAACGGCTACTCATGTGTCCCCGTGGCCCTGGCCGAGGGACTGGACATCAAACTGAACACAGCAGTACGACAGGTCCGGTACACTGCCTCTGGTAAGTCCAACTCTCCAGATCCCTGTGTCAGATGCCCTGCCTGTATCTCTCTTCTGTGTAAAAACTGCCTGTAGTTAAGACTTCTATAAACATGTTCTGAAATGCAAGGGATTCTTGCACTAGTTCTTGTGCAGTTCAGATTTCACCTTTTGTTGATGTCTAAATTACAGAGTTGGCAGGATTTATACATAACATTGTGTTGCCGTTACCATGGGCTCGCTTTGGAGTCTGAAAGTGTCACTCTCAACTGTCTAAAGTGAACCGTACCAGCCCGTTTGAAGACCCTGGAGGGAAGCCAAACCCACATAAAAAGAGGTTGACACGCGGCGTTGAAGTGCAGAGAAGTGAAATAAATGTAGAAAGAGCTGACTATAAACTGGAAGTAGTTTTGTGTTTACGCTAGCTTTGGCCTCGTCTCACAGTGCCACAAACTTGGAATTAGTAAACATCTTTTTTGTGAATCGCTGAATCGCTCTGGGACAGGGCCAGTGAAACATGGTCAATACAAGAGATGGAACAATGCTTTTTGGGGGTCAATTTTGGGGAATTTTCGGGGGAACCTTTTGTAATTTTTCTGTGCTAGATTTCAGATGTAGAGGCTTGACTAAATAAGCTATGACTCTTTATGTGTTTCATTTTATTGCAGCTTATGTTCATTCATAATACTGTGCATAGAAAAGTTTTTTTGGAGGAAAATCCTGCATTTGAGTTTTTGTATCAGTGGCATGATTGCATTCAATATGTCGTACTTCAAAATGTGTTATTGTGACTGGTCTTGTGGAGAACGTTAAATGTATGACTTATTGTGTGCAGGCTGTGAAGTGATCGCCGTGAACACTCGCTCCACCACTCAGACCTTCATCTACAAGTGTGACGCAGTCCTGTGCACGCTGCCTCTAGGCGTGCTCAAACAGCAGCCCCCCGCTGTGCAGTTTGTGCCCCCCCTGCCCGAGTGGAAGACCTCCGCTATCCAGAGGATGGGCTTCGGCAACCTCAACAAGGTGGGACTCTACACGTGTGCGTCAGATACAAACTACAGATGGCTAAGTTTGAAATGTGCTAAAGAGGATATTAAGTGTATATTAAAACTATTATATAAAAAGAGCTGATTCTACAGAAAGAAAAGTCATGGTGTAATCTCCCACACAAGGGTATAAAGTCATATCTCTGCTCTTTTGGGGTTCATTTTAAATTTCATTATTTATTTTTGGTTGATTCTGCAAATTTCATCCCACTTCTGATGGATTGCCATAATACTGTCTGAATATTGTCAACAAGAGATCCAAAAATATATTGAGATTCACTTTTATCACTCCTATTTCAAATGTTCCCTGTTCATATTTGCACCGCAAATCTGTGAGTATCGCAGCTTCAGAAGTGCATTAGTACTAAAACTAACCCTAAATGCCTCAGACACCTGCAGTGATCAGGACCTTTGCCAGACCTCTGAACCATTTAATCTAATGACTTCTCCTTCAAATCATTATTACAACAACCCACTTATTCAGCACTTAAGCTTAGCTACAGGGGTGCCAGCTGGCTTCGGTTTTTGTACCAGAGCTAATACTTTGTTTGATACCAGTTTCATACCAGAATGACATTAAAAACCTTTTTGGCAAAAGAATGTTACTTAAATTTCAACACAAACTGTATTATTACTCTTAGAACCATTTCAGAACTGGTAAAGATCTAAAACTATTCAGGAATAGTCCAATTTTGTCATACAGTTGTCCCCCACTATATCGCGGCCTCGCTGTTTTACAGATTTTTTTAGTGCGAATTTGCATGCTTTTTTTTTTTTTCCCCTCAGTGTTTGATCGTGCATTGTGTTCTGCGTCCTGATTGGCTAAGGACTGTAGACCATTGTCCATCAGTCTCCTCCGTGTCTCCTGTACAGTACAGAATGTGTTCAGCCAGATTTACATAAATGTTCGATCGCAGTGTGACTCTGAAGTGCTGAAACCTTTGCTGACAGCGATGACATTCGTGACAGCAAGGAGCAGGATGATCTGGAGCCCAGGCCAGTACAAGTACTTTTCACGCAGTACCAAGGGCTGGTTTGACAAATTTCAAAAATGCTTTAGACTCAAAAGTGTTTCTGTCAAAGTCAAGTCAAGGCTAAAAGATTTCAGAGCAACAGTGCAGTGCTTCAACAGCACGAGTACGCTGCAGATCACAGCGAGATTCATGTGTTTTCTGATGTTGACAAAAAAATATAATATAAATAAATACAGACAAACTTCCCTTGTCTGCGAACTAAATAAAACTGAATAAAGCCCTACTTTGTGTTGTGCTTTACAGAACATGAAAGGGTTAAAACATTGCAATGTAAGTAAGTATAGTTTAGTTTAGCTGAGTTTAATTTTTTTTTTGTTAAGTTGTTTTTTTGTTTTTTTTGTTGTTTTTTTTTTTTGTTTTTTACTACACCAGGCCGTTCACATTGTAGCACTGTAGGTACCTTTCTAAGCTACAGTGAGCGTTCCCACAATATCACCATAAATATCGTACCGTGAGGTTCACGCCGAAATATTTTACCATAAGATTTGGATATCATTGCATCTCTTGATATTGACATTTAATGCATCCATGGATCAGATTTATCAATAGTTTATTCAGCTGATTCATGTTTTGTATCTCTGAAAATACAAATCCTAGGCATATTATATTTGTATGTTATCAAAGGTGCAAAGAGGGCTACTTCATCCCTCCAGTGTGCCTGCAGCTGCACTCACTTGTCTCTTACACTGCTATTCTCAGACATATGTACCACAGCTCTCTGCCTGTGCGCGTGTGTGCGTGCACTAGCGTCCTGGGAGACTGTCCTGCGTCACTTCTGCCCTCCATCTCCCTGACTACTGCAGCATTATACAATCTAAAGTGTGGCCTCATCTCCAGCAGAGGGAGCTCTACTGCACTGCTCACTCACTGTGGTGTCTACAGTGGGATTTGAATGGGAAGAATGCTGACTGAATACTGAGTGAAAAAATACCTTTCACACACATACACATTGTAGGGACACACTCGCATCATGGAGTGCAAGTCTTTTATTAGATCAACAGCATGAATTAAAGTTCAGATATGGGTTAAAATAGATTATGGTTTAGGTTAAGGTTAGGCAAGTGGCAACTATGGTAAAAGTTAGGATCAGTCAATGTAATTTCCCCAAGAAGCATTGAAATCTAACTTGTGTGTGCAGGTGGTGCTGTGCTTCGACCGCGTCTTCTGGGACCCCAGTGTGAACCTGTTTGGACATGTGGGCTCCACAACAGCCAGCCGAGGAGAGCTCTTCCTCTTCTGGAACCTCTACAAAGGTATAGCTGCCATGCATGAATAAATCAAGTCAGTAGCATGTCTGTTTCCTTCTAACAAGACAAAACTGCAAAAGCAAGACGAAGTTCAAATCTGTCAACTGGACAAATCGTTGTAGGAGTGAAGACGTTCTGATCAGAGCAGCGAAACGTCTTGACATATTTGAACTTCGTCTTGCTATGGATCAGACCTGGACGACTGAGGGTTTACACAGAAAACTGCAAAAGGTGTCTCCTGATCGGTGACGTGCCACTTATCAGCTGTTGTTCCCAGGCATGGTCAGTTTGACAGACCTGGCACATTTATCAGACTGACCAGTGCCCTTGTGTGGTGTCTCTGGAGAAGTGAGTCCCACGTGTGAGCCAAGGTAAAGGCTCCCTCATCTTTGTTGATGATCTGTGTCACATGGACACAACAGCTCATATAAGAAATTTCTGACAAAGGTGTGGGTTCGAATCCCGCTGTCAAGATAAACATGATTAGTAGAACAGTCAGATCCACTGACCCACAGGTTGGTGGTGTGATTCCAGCTCCCACAGATGAATACTGCAGTTGTGTCCTTGAGCAAGACACTTGCCCGCAGTGTGTACAGTTATGTGAATGAGTGGTTCCTTGATGTAAAGGGCATTGAGTGCCCTGAAGGTAGAAACGCGCTATATGAATTTAATGTGACCATTTAGTAACAGGTTATGGATAAAGCCTGTCTCTTGCCTCAGCTCTCGTCCTCCTGGCTCTGATGGTGGGGTGGAAGTGTTGGGATACGGAGGTTATGGTTGTTACCTTGCATTTTATTCCTCCTCAGCTCCCATCCTGCTGGCTCTGATGGCGGGGGAGGCGGCTGGGATCATGGAGAACATCAGTGATGATGTCATCGTAGGCCGCTGTCTGGCCATTCTCAAGGGCATCTTCGGGAGCAGTGCAGTGCCACAGGTACGTTCTAACACTAACAATTATTTACAAATGCCTTGTACAATGCCTGCTGAGTCCTGTTGTCTTATGGTTAGTTAATTTTGTGTCCAAATATCGCATTTTATATTGTGCTCTTAAATGGCATTATGTCTGTGTATGCAGCCTAAGGAGACGGTGGTGACCCGATGGCGTGCAGACCCCTGGGCAAGGGGGTCCTACTCGTATGTAGCGGCGGGCTCCTCTGGCAACGACTACGACCTGATGGCCCAGCCCATCACACCTGGGCCTGCCATCCCCGGGGCCTCACAGGTATCACACTATTACACTCACTCGGATTTTTTTCCATCGGTACCAAATTGACTATGCAGGGCTGCCGATTCCTACGTGTATCACAGATTTACAAAAATCAAATTGGAGAACAAAGTACAGAGCAGTGACCATATGGCGGTAGTGGTGAAAAGCGGGGTTGTTTGGCAGTATAGTGTCTTGAAGTTAAGCGTTTGAAGATTGCTCAGACATGCCCAAATTACTCCAAATACAACTTCAGAGGGTAAATGGGTAGGGAAAACGACTATAATGTGGTTAAAGGCTCTGAAACGTAAATTTAGCAGAACAGACCTGTTTCAAGCATAATTAAATATATATTATTTTGAATTGCACCTAAGTTAAGTTAAATATTGTATATACTCATAATTTTGTTTCCCTACAGCCTGTCCCGCGCCTCTTCTTCGCGGGGGAGCACACCATCAGAAACTATCCGGCCACAGTGCACGGCGCCCTGCTCAGCGGGCTCAGAGAGGCAGGTCGAATTGCAGACCAGTTCCTGGGAGCCATGTACACCCTGCCCCGACAAGCCACGCCCACCACCGCCCCCACTGCAGCCAACCCTCCTCAAGCTCCACCCGCTCCTGCTGTCTAACACCTAAAACACTGGAAAAGACTTAACCATTCAAACTCCATCTGTGGACTGGAACATAAAATGAACTTGTGAGTGGTCCTGTCCTCGGCGTGGCATTACATTTGGGTTGTTTTGGCTCCAGAGGCCTTCTCGGTTGTCTTAATACTATGAACTCTAGCTGGATGTTAAAGGACACATATTATGCAAAATTGATCTTTATGAACTGTTAACCGTGTTACAAAATTGTTCCCTCGACTACACACCTGGAGTTGTTTTACTTCATTCATGCTGGTTTCAGTAATCCTCTGCATAGTATCAGAAAATAAGTGTTTGAATTTCCCTGGATTATTGCGTCACAGGTAGAAACCCTGCACAGTTTTTAAGTCCATAAATCATTGCTGTTTTAAGCATTTATTCCATCAAATCTGGTTCATTACAACTGTGTGCTTACATTAGCCTGTTGGGGCATGTTTGTTTTAAGGTTGTTAAATAATGATGTCTCTTCCTGGTCCAACTGACGACTTCCCAATTAATTTCTAGCTTTGTTTTTGACAAAATGCCATAGTGCCATGTTCAGTTTCCTTTCAAAATCATATGTTTCACCACAAATTGTATCAAATTATGTAAATAATCACATGATTGCTTGATTACCAGTGTGTTCATCTAATTGCTGGTCACCGTTAACACTAGCTTAGCCTCTTACCTCAACCTTGCACACTAAGTCACATTGTAACCTTGTTTGTGTTAAATGACTGCAATCCCTTTTTAACACGAGATGCGCTGTTGCTAAAAAAAAAAAAAAAGAGTAAATTTTAAACACATCTGATATTTTCAGTTATTGTTGGACCCAGAAGTGACGTCACAACCCAACGGCGAACGCTTGCTCTGCTTCAGGAAGTATGTACAGCTCCATCTACTGGCAGCAGAGGGAGTTACTGTGGGGGAGCACTATACCAGATTCCAGTATGGGGAGCACTGAAGCTGGAACATAATGCCTGCTTTTATACATGGACATTATTTTAAGTTCTAGGTAAAAGGTAACAATACAAATAATGCATAATATGTGTCCTTTAAAGGGCCCGTATTATGCCATTTTCTGATCTGTTTCCACATCAAAAACATACCGGGAGTTGCTTTTTCTTTCTCAATTCTCTCAAACAGAAAACACTCCACCTTGTGCTGTCATTAAGTGGTAATACAGAAAGTACTCCACACTGTGTGCCAGAATTATTTGGATAAGTTCAGCCCTGGAATTGCCAATCTCTACTGAACAAATGGTAAAAGGTAGCTGTTAACTTAAACTACCACTTCATGACATCACTAAGCAGAACAGAGCATTTTGAGCTTTGGAGATGTAGATGGACTAATAATTTTTTTTCTCAAACGTGTGAATGAAACAAAACACAACTCCAGGTCTGTTTTTGATGAGGTAACCGCGTTATAACATGGCTTAAAGCTCACAAGAGTCAATTTTGCGTAATATAGAGCCTTTAAAGCCTAAGTTTTTTTGTTTTTTTTCCGGTTATGTTAGATTGAAGAGTATAGTGAAAATAGCTCCAAGCTGAAAAGAAGAACATATGTGTGGAAGATCTGTGAATGTTTTTGTTGGTATAGCAGTTATGTATTTTATTAAGTCTTAAGTCCTCACAGACATTTTATATTGTCAATTGTTTTGCTATTAAAAGATAAAAATCTGCTCTGTTTGTTTTTAATTTATAAGCAGCTGACAGTGTTTCGCTCAAGGAAACTGAACGAAAGGAGCTACCGATCTACAGCACTGAGGTCTAATTTACAAATGAGCTGCCTATATAACTGTAAGGGAGATTCACTGTTTTGAAAGAAATCTCCAAACTCATGCTCCACAAATGTTGAACCTTATTATTTGTTTGGGACGCGCTCCACAAACTTGTCATTACTTTTATGGCTTGGCCCTTTCAACTGACACAATCACGTCTTTGAATAATGGCACAGATTTCTGAAGCTATTGTGAAAAAAAATCCTTTCACTTTTATTAATACTGACAGAGAAGATGTTGAACTTTGTGCCAGTTTTTGTTTCACATGGATAGACCCAGTAATTTGATACATTAAAGGCCCTGTACTTGATTTGTATTATCTTAAAAATGAAAAGCAGAACCAGTTCATTTTAAATGGTTTGCAGTGGTCCAAAGTTACTCCTTACTTATCTTATGCATTCCAAGTATCCTCATTGAGTCCATAAGCACTTTTCACAACTTTTGGGAGCACAGCAGAGCACAACTAGCATGCTAATACACACTTCCTGATTCTCGGACAATAAAACACTTTAAAATTGGATGCAGATTGTACATATGGTTCTGACTTATCCTCCAGCTCAGTTTTAAAACTACAGGGTTTCTAGAAAGCAACCAAGTCCTTTTCCAATCTTTGACCAATCTTCTCGTGAGGTGTTATTTAAAGAACATTCATTTGTGCTGCAGGAGGGACAATAAAGCAGGTTAGGGAGTTTTATTAGACGTTGGGTGCTGATGAAGCATTCCTGCGGTGTACCTGAACATCTCTTCTCCCCTGTGGGTTCTGCTTATAGTGCACTATATCAGCTGGTCTAACCTCCTCCTCACCGGGACAGGGCAAAGCCACATGCCGAGTCAGGGTTTTACAGTGGGACTGAACACCCAAACGCCCACATTTCAAATAGAGCTGCTGAACTGGGCAGTACCTGGAGGACTAAATCGTAGAATGAGGGGCGGGGGGCAGGGTCTGGAAGTACAAGGAACACTGTGATTGGTCTAACACACTTCAAACTCCGCCCCTGCAGCCAAACGTCTGATTACAAACACCTGACTGTCATCAGGGCAGTCATATGTGATGTCACCAACTACTTGAAATTGAAGGCATTTTTGAACACAAAGCTACAAATGTATTTTATGCACTAAAATTGCCCCAAAATGGCTAGGAACAGTTGATATTGCTATTCAAACACCACTGTAAAGTCTGAAGAAGAGCTGTTGAACACAAGGCGGCACATGACAGGTTTTCATGTTTTTCTAATTCAGTATTTCAGGTCAGTATTTATCATAGCTTTACATCAGTTAAGTGGCAGTTTGTGGGGGAAAAGTTGAGAGGAAAAGTACAAAAATACAGGAAGTAGCACTGAGTTGTAAAGCAGAATCCCCCTATGGCATCAATACAGAAAACGTACAGACAATTTATGCACAAGGAAGGCATTTTTAAACCTTCATTTAACAAAATAAAACTGTCGTGGCTTATTTTTACTTGTCAAATCATAACTATTGTGCAATTTAGACATGTTTATGGTCGCTAAATACAGTTATGGAATAGGCTCTGTGCGCAATAGTGCCCAGCGACCTCACTGTTATGGAGTTCATAAACACAGTGGAACAGAGTGTTTTCTGTTTGAAAGAAGAACTCAGCCTAAATCTGCAGAGTTTGTGTGTTAAACATGTGTGAATGAAAGAAAACACAACTCCAGGTGTGTTTTTGATGAGGAAACATTATAACATAGATTAGAAAATAGGGTGATGTGGGCCCTTTAATCTACCTTATTACCTACTCTTTTCTCTACTCTTTTATTTTATTTTATTACCCCTCACTCAAACCCGGAGATGACAGTTTTGTTTTGTTTTTGTAGTTTTTTTATGTTGTTTTTTTTCTCCATAGTCTGTTATTACTATACAATTTTGCTGAAAAATAGCACATAAAAGTGTAGACATACAAAGGTTTTATGATAACACCACTTGTATCTTCTACAGTCCTCCTAACACTGCAAACATCAGGCCTTTTATATGACGTATCTGAGAGTGTTACTTTCCATTACAGTGTGTGTGGTCCTTATGTTTAGCCTGTTCACACATGACACACCTGTTTCATCACAAATATGATGTTGTGATAGCATATATATAAATACACATTCACATATATATGAGAGAGCGATATGGATAGATCGATAGAGATAGAGATAGGTATACAGGGCGGCCAAAAGTCACTGACACTTTTAAATCTTCAGTAGCTCCTATAATTCTTAAGTTACACTCACCAAATTTTAGCAGTAGGTAAACTGAACCTTCCCAGATTTTTGGCAATATATATGGGAATGGTTCAGACACTTCACTTACTACTTAAACAACCTATCCCACTACCAACACACTTTGCATAACATTTAAAGCAACTACTACTACTCTTATTTGATCCTCAATATTATTTTTAAGTCGTTTATTGTCTGAGTTTTATTCACCTTTAAATACCTTTTTCTTTAAGATAGCCCCACAGGAAGAAATCTGGACTAGTCAGGTCTGTGGAGATCACATACTGCCCCCTGTCTTTGAAAAACACTTATTATTCCTTTAATGGCATTTACACTTGGGGCATCTCTGGTATTAAAATGTCGATGGTAACACCGCTGGGTTTCTGAATTTGACCCATGTGACTCAAAGTACCACTGTACAATGGGGGTTCATTCCTCGGTTCTATATTTGCTCATATTAATGTCGGAAGAGTCGTTCTAAATGCTCTGAAAAAATAAAATAAAAATATTTAGAAACAAAAGAGTTATGATTTTTTTTCAACTGTCAGTGACTTTTGGGCCACCCTGTTGAAATATAGAAAGACAGATTGTTATTGTTGGCTTTAATACTCCACAGTATGGCATTAAACATATCTAGAAGACCTAGTTACTGCTCTAGATAGTTGTCGTGTTTTCCCGAAGTATCAGCTTGTGCCCTTTAGCTCTTTAGCACGTCCATATCCATCTCCGCATATTTGCATGTCAACACTCCTCAGCTGTCTTCACCACTAGTTATATACATACCACTAATATACACAGCACCTTAAGGACTCATCCAGGCACGCTCCCCCAGGAGGCAAGAGGTCTCCAGGCTGAGTCGAGTGCACCTGGGGCCTGGTACAGGGAGGTACAGTCGTTAAAACATATGTTTGTCTGAGGGGCCCATCCAGTCGTCAGTGGACTTCAGGTTCCTCCCCAGAGAAAACTACGCTGAAAAATTGTAAACTGGGTAATTTTTCTGGTGAATGGTCCAAAGAAAAAGCAGTAAAGTACTATGCTTAAGTACAATTTTGGGGTATCTGTATATTTTACAGTGGATACTTTTTACTTTTACTTAACTATATTTGAGAGCAGTATCTGTACTTTCTACTTCACTACGTTTTTGAACTGGACTGAAAAGTAAAAAGTACTTTTCATATTATTTGAGGGGTTATTTTTACTATGTTCGTGGTAACATCCTGACTAAAGTTTTCGAGTTCAAGCTTCGGCTTTGAACAAACAAAAATAAATACACAAAATGATTCGTATTGTTACTATTGACCAAAATATGTATAATTTTTAATCAATATCACTACATGAAAACTTTAATAAACGAGCAACAGTTTACCTTTACTTTTTACTCTTTAAGTACATTTTTAAACAGGTACTTTGACTTAAGTAGATATTTTCATGTTGTACTTTTACTTGGGTAACTTGTATCTGTACATTTACTTAAGTAACAAAACTAAGTACTTCATCCACCGCACTTTCACACAAAACATTGAGGATTAGGAAACTTGGGACTTGTACTTAGTTACAAATCATAGAAGTTAGAGTACTGTACAATTGCATGGCTAGAATTTTACTCAGTTACAAGTTACAATAAGGCGAGTATATTTAATTAGGCTGCTTTCCACCCCTGACTTAGTATTGTTAATTGCCATGGCAACAGTCCTAATTTTTCATCATGTTCAACCATTGAGAGAAAATCAAGTAACTCCTGAAATAGATTTTTAAAGTAATTTTATATTTCTCTTTAATACCAATAGCAGAATATATAGCTTGCTAGCACTATAGGTCTATTCTTGGCCTTCACACTTAGACGGGGGGCGGTGGGAAACCCGACCCCCAGAATGGAACACTGTCGGGGGTCAGGGGGTGCACCTGGAGCCTGCGTCACCCACTTCCGATCTAAAACGGCCCTGACCTTCTAACCGATCTGAGCACGTCCAGAACTAGCACAAGTGGACATCAGAATACACATACCAGATCCGCGTCGGCAGCCGCCATGGTGCCCGTGACCTTTGACCTCTGAGCCGCCAAGGGAGCCGCCCATCACTGCACTGACAGGACCCCAATAAAACTCCTCACAATCCCCATAGAATCTTTAAAAAACTCAAAAGGAGAGTAGAGTAAGGATGAGGGCTTGGTGTGGAAATGGTAACTGTGAACCGAAGAAACAAAAACAGAGGGACTTATGGGTAAATCTGGCTGTGGACATAAAAATGGTCACGTGAATAAAAATGAATAGATGACCGAAGTGGGTAGTACTCTTTTTCTAGTACTTTAGTAGCAGCATACTTTCACTCCTACTTGAGCAGTACATTGTGCAGTGTAACTGTTACTTGAGTAAAAGTTGTGGTTCCTCTTCCCACTGTGAGTCTAAGAGTGACAAAGCTTTATGTTGACAATATGAAATGATTTGAATATTTATGTTTCTTGCAGCGCTCCTTCAGATACAACTTTTATTTTTGGGTCCATCCTTTGAAAACACCAGATGTTGTGCATTAATATTTCAGCCTATGGTGACGATAGAGTGGAAGCTGGACACGTCGCTCAGTCCACTGCAGGACAAGCATATCTGGTGTGTGGTGAAGCATTAGGAGCATGTTAGGTATCCCTGCATGTTTGTTTATGTATCACACTTTTATGACTGTTTAGATGCTCTTGGGACCCAAGACCTGGAATGTTGTGTAGAAGAAATGAAAGACACATCCAAACCATGAGGTCGATATATTTAATGCTCTAATAAAATAATACACCTTTATAGAAACACGATGCAGATTCGCACGGCGAATCCCGTCAGATACAAGCCTCAGCAACAACCCCTGTTGCCCCGGGCAACTACAGCAGCAACCCTGTCACCCAGGGCAACTACAGTCACCACCCCGTTGCCCGGAGCAACCCTGTCGCCCAGGGCAACTACAGTCACCACCCCGTTGCCCGGAGCAACCCTGTCGCCCAGGGCAACTACAGTCACCAACCCGTTGCCCAGAGCAACCCTGTCGCCCAGGGCAACTACAGTCACCAACCCGTTGCCCGGAACAACCCTGTCGCCCAGGGCAACTACAGTCATCACCTCATTGCCCGGAGCAACCCTGTCGCCCAGGGCATCTACAGCAGCCATCCAGTTGTCCCGGGCAACTACAGCAGCCACCCTGTTGTCCCGGGCAACTACAGCAGCAACCACGTTGCCTAGGGTAACTACAGTTGCCCCCCGTTGCCCAGAGCAACCACAGAAGCAACCCCGTCACCCAGTGCAACTGCAGCAGTCCCCCTGTCGCCCAGGACAACTGCATTAGATGTGCCATAGCCCAGGACAACTGCAGCAGCAACTCCATCGCCCTGAGCAACTGCAGCTCCACAGTCCATCAGGTTCTCCTCAGGTTCTGAGTGAGGAGGCACAGCACCAGGAAGCAGAAGCTTTTTATACATTGCAGTTTGATTGGTGCAAGCTACATTGCTAAAATAACACTTACAGGAGTTAAAATAACTTAAATTAATCCCATTTTAAGTAGTTTTGACTAGTTCTATTTACTTTACTTGACGTGTTTTAAGATATTGCTGGCTGGTGTCAATATACTACATCTTTCCACTTGGAATAACAAGAGAATATTGTTCCTTTGGCACAAAAAAAAAAAGAAAAAAATTCTACCATGCCAAAACCCTGAATTCATTCACTCATCTCAACTCTTCGAATCCAGAAAAATCTTGAATCCAAGTCATTCCAACTCCTGTAGATATTTTGCAGTGTAGTATCTGTACATGAAAACGACAGTAGAAAAATAAAACCAGCAGTTATGGGAGAACACGGATGATTGTCCAGATACTTTTAAAATCTGTCCACAGCTCCAGGCGCATGCGCTGTCCTCCATAAGTGCTCTCCATCAGGAACATGCAAACATCTCCCCAACATTCAAATACATCCAGTCTGCAGAACTATCCACACTGTTAAAAATGAGATTAAAATATGCACATGGGACGTCCAGGAAAAATAAAAATCCATTTCCTTTCAAATGTTCCAGAGTAAACATGATCGGGGAGCAGTTTTTGGTCACATCCGACATCCTTTAGAGCGGGTAAAGGCGAGCGAGTGGTCCGATTCTCAGCATAAAACACGAGTCTGATTTTGTAATGTCTTCACTGCAAAATGACATATGGAAATGAGGTCAAATGACTTGTATTCAGAATATTAACCTTGATTTAAGTAGTTTTGACAAAACCATAGACTTAGATAGTAAATGGGCATAGTTAACCTACTAGCCACAAACAGCATGGGAGCAATAAAGTAATTTAAATCAAAATAGTATATACTTTGAATGGGGAGAAGTCCTCACATACTCCTTCAAATCAGAAAGGAATCGTTTATCTAAAACCCGTGAATTGGGCCTTGTTGCCAAGCGCCCACCTCCTGCCAAACCAGCGGTGTGGACCATAGACTGGATATAGAAGTGGACTGAGGGAGTCCATAGTGTTTGGCTCCGGGCAAATGAAGCCAATCGAGGCTAACAGTTATAGCGGCTAATTTGGACCCAAGTTCCACATTTGGAATTCCGAGCACGAGTATCATAGCAACCAGAGACCCAATCAGGAGCGAAGTTGTTGATTGTACGTGCCCCTTTCTGAAACACGCACTTGGAATTACAAATATGGAGCTTGGTTGCAAACTAGCTGCTATAACTGCCCACTTTGACTGGTTTGGAACAGTCCGGCGTCCCTTAGTCCACTTCTATATAAAGTGTTTAATCTGCACAATGTAATATAATTTTTTTTTTTTTTTTTTTTTTGCAGCATAAGAGGTCCACTTAAAATAAGAAAATGTAACCAACTGTATGGTCAAATAATTTCACTTTTTTGTATATACACAGCAAAAAAATAAAACAAAACTAGACCTAATTTGAAAATAATAAATAATAATCTCATAATAAATCTAATATTCTGAATGCAGGTGATTTGAGCTTGAGTACAGATGTGTGTTTTGCATTGTTGAGCGTGCCGCCTCTCCCTTGTCAGTCTGGAGTTACATTATGATACATCCACAGAGCAGAAGAGGAGACAGAGCCAGTCCTGAGGCACTTCACTGTTCAAGTCTAGAGAGCAGGTCCAAAGTCCAGAGAGCAGCTCCAAAGTCCAGCTCCAAAGTCCAGGTCAGGCCAGGAGGAGATGTTTGGAGAGTAGGAGAGTGTAGTCGTGTTGATCAATGTTCTACCACAGAGGAACGGATGAATCTGAAAGAGAAAAAAATCCAAAAATGTTATAAAGAATGTAGTAATTTGATCTATTTATGCTTCCAAATGTCGATCAGGTTTAAACAACACCTATGATGCATTCTTTAATTCCCCTTTAAAGGTCCTATATTACACAAAATTGGCTCTTGTGAGGGTTAAGCCATGTTAGAGTGTTGTTAGCTGATCAAAAACATACCTGGAGTTGTGTTTTGTTCTCATGAAGTGGTAGTTTTCACATTAAAAAGCTCAAAAAAGTCAATTTTGCATAATATGTCTCCTCTGTCTAATATCCGTTTTTCTGTTTAAAGGGCCCATATTAGACTATTTTCTGATCTATGTTATAATGTTTCCTCATCACAAACATACCCGGGGTTGTGTTTTGTTTCATTCACACATGTTTAAAACACACAAACCCTGCATATTTCTTCACTCAAAGGAAAACAGTCTGTTCCACCTTGTGATGTCATCATGTGGTGATACAGGAAGTGAGCCAATGTGTTTTAAAACTCCATACACCTTCACTAGTATCGTTTGGATAATGTCACATCTGGGATTACTAATCTCTACTGAACTAAAGGTAAAAACTTGAAAACTACCACTTCATGACATCACAAGGTGGAACAGAGCGTTTTGAGCTTTGGAGAAGTAGACAAACGAAGCCTAAAAGCTTCCTCAAACATGCGTGAATGAAACAAAAAACAACTCCAGGTATGTTTCTGATGACGTTTCAACATCATAATATGGCCTAAAGCTCACAAGAGTCAAGTTTGTGTAATATATGACAAACCTTTAACTGCTTAAAGATATCCCATGTAACGTTTCTTCCACTTTCTTGTCGACATGGAGGTTTGCGTTACCTGGAATCACCTCAAAAGCACGCTGCGTGTTCATTAGGCGTTAGCTGCATACTGCTTGTGTCGACTGTACAGACTGAGGGCTTAAACGCTGAGAGGGCTGCTGGCTCACAGAGGAGTGGCTTTGTGCACTAAACAACCCGCAGTGCTTTAATCCAGTCTGAAGAACTCTGTAGTGTCCAGAGGAAGGAGCAGACCGTGCGCCAGAAGAATACTGGGACCTTCAAACTGTTTTGCTATAGTACTAGGAAATAGTAGTGATAAAAAAAAAAAGGTACAGTATGTAACTTTCTGGAGGTGCCATGACTGATACCGATGTCCGATATTTGGCCTGCTGCTGTGGCTGATAATGAGAGTCAGGTTTGTGGAGATGGATATATTTTAGTCTATTTTTGGCTGAAATGTTACATACTATGGCTTTGTTTCATTCACACACGTTTAAGACATACGATTTGGGGCACATTTGGACACAGCTGTCTAGTCACCACATGATTTACTCTTTGATAACTGTGCTGAATGTGTTTGGTCAGTTAAATGTTGTCATGTTGTGCACTACCTGAAATCCAGTCTAAAGCGATTCGTCAGTAGTACCCACCTCAACGATGCTCAGTTTGCCGCTGGGTCCAGGGCCGGGCCCTCCCATCTGTGCGGGCCCCTGACCCCTGGCCTCTGGCCCACAGCTCGGCTCTGGAGGACGGGGCCCCTGGCGTCTTGGAGCTGCCCAGGGGAGGTGCATCGGTGCTGGGGAGAGGTCGTCTCCAGGTGGCCGGGCTGTGGCTGGAGCTCACACTGGCCTCAGGTGCGTCAGCAGGCTGAAAAAGACAGTTTTATTATTTATAGAATGTGCAGATACAAAATGAACATCTATAGTTACAGACCTAGGTTTGTGCAGGCACTGTGCATTATTCTGAGATGTCATTTTTTAAATACAAGTCTGGTAGCACAACTAATACTGATGTAATAACTTAGACCTTGTTGAGAGACACTAGTAATGATGTGATTACAATACTGCACAATACTCTAGTTTAATTTGAAGGCTTCACGTGTACACTCCCTCCCCCTTTTGTCGTGCATGCTCCCTCCCCCCGTGCACGCTCCTATCCTGTCCCCTCGGGCATGTCCCCTCGTGCACACTCCCTCCCCCTCTCCTCGTGCACGCTCCCTCCCCCTGTGCAGGACCCTCGTGCACACCCCCCCTCCCTTCCCTCCGTGTTCAAACAGCCTCAGATTATGTCAGTCCACATTGAGATTAGCGTGTTTCTCTCTGCCGACCTCCAGCACTACCTCTGGTCTCAGGCAGATTTTTGGCCCTGTCCACTGAAACACCAGTCCCCTGTAAGACTAGACCAGCTGCTTTTCATATGGACTCATTCCTGTCAAACTGCCACAGAGACTCGGAACATTTTGGACGGCTTTTCTGGATGGAACTTGTACAGGATCGCAGATAGTAGCGGTGAGTTTGGGAGCGCTCCGAATGTGCGTGAATGAAGCGTGAAACTCCGGCTTGGCGTGGCCCAGCGCGGACACGGCTGAGGGGAGAGCACTCAAACAGCCTTTGTGAGGGGAACAAGTGGCCTGACATGAACCAGCACGGCTTGGACCACTACAGTGCAACCCGATCAGGGACTATAGAGCACAATTTAAGAAAGAAAAAAATATATAAAGGAAATAAAATGTATTCTTGATTTAAGAGGTACTATATTACGCAAAACTGTGAATTTTAAAGAGGAAAAATTATGCAAAATCATTTTTTTTTAAAGCTTTCTATCATGTTATAACATTGTTCCCGCATCAAAAACAAGCTCAAAGAGATTTCAGATGTCATCCATGACCCTCCTTATGATTAGCTGTAAGATTGGTCCAATTCTCCGTCCACAATTCTACGTCAGCCAAGCCCCAAAGTGACAATCCTCCTTAAATATACAAAAGCAGGATACAAAACAATACACTAAAGCTCGACAAGCCTGATGCAATGTGCAATACTTTCATCAGTGGAATGCACGCTGATTGTAATGTGATCGCACCGTGAAGGGAGAGTGACTTTTGATTCAGGGTGTCAAAACGAAAGTGAAATGTATAAAACCAGTTAATATGTAATTTTCAAACCAATAAAAGGTAACAGTGATCTAAATATGTTATGTGATAGCAGTTAATACCCCATAAAAGTTACCTCCTCAAAAACAGACTTAGAGCTGTGTTTTGTTTCATTCACACAAGCTTGAGTAACCCTTTATTTTTAGTCTGTCTACGTCTTCAAAGCTCAAAATGCTCGGTTCCACCTTGTGATGTCATGAAGTGGTAGTTTTGCTAGTTAACAGCTCCTTTTGCTTTTTGTTAAATTGTCCAAATGATTCTAGTGAAGATGTATGCGAGTATGTGAGCTAAAAACACATTACCACATGATGACGTCACAAGGTGGAACAGAGTGTTTTCTGTTTGAGAGAAGAACACAGCTTAAATATGCAGGGAGCGTGTGAATGAAACATAACACAACTCCAGGTATGTTTGTGATGAGGACACCCTTTGGCTATAATCATGTTGTATCACGTCTGTTCATTAACACGCATTGTCCCAATCAAACAAATAAATCAATCAATCAAAAAAAGAGCACAATAAGCCCCGTAAAACCAGTTACAGTTTTTGCATTATGTCGTTTTCAAGTTGTATTTTTGTTCAGATGTGGATGAAACGTTCTGAACTGAAGCCACGCCCCCTCCTGCCCGTGTTTGTTTTTAAGTGGAGCGATAAAACAGCAGGCACAGAGCTGAGAACTGCACCAGCAGAAGATTTGTACCATTACGCCTCATAAACACATCATCAGAGCGAGGCGCGGGTTTGTGAGGGCCACTGTCCTGTAGGGGGCGCTTGACTTGGAAAAATACGAGGTCATTAAAGGCAAACTATGTAACTTTTCTCCATGGATAACAAAATTTTAAATCTGTCAACTGCACAAATCGTTGTAGGAGTGAAGACATTTCGTTGCTCATCCAAGCCGCTTCTTCAGTTCTGGTTTTCTCCATGGAGACGGTATTGTTTTGCCTGGAATATTCCACAGTATAGCGTTAAACACATCCATCTCCAAGGAGGCAGTAAGAATACTTATGTTCCAAGAACTTTTTTCTGGCAGTAAAATCATCAGTTTAATGCCATGCTGTGGAATATTCCAGGCAAAGAAATAATATCCCTGAAAGTTTTAGTTGTAATTAAAGTTATGTGCATGTTTTTGTTTCATGGGGGAAGTGCTAGAGAAAACCCGTTCAGACAGAAGGAGAACAAGCAACCTCCACACAGAGAGGATCCTTTAAAGGGCCTGTATGTAGGATTTTGATTTAAAATTCCAACTGTATTCCCAGATTTGAGATAAACATGTTCATATCAAATATTTGGTGTTTTGGTTCTCAAGACGATTATCTTGAAGCAGAATTAACCTCACATGAGTCTCCCATTTGGGTTGCCAGTTTCAATGCCAAAATCCAGTTGGTTTAAACCTAAAATACCGTTCTGATCTGAACAGTCACTACCTAAACCCCAGCACCTGCAGCCAATCACGAATCAGTGCTAGTGCAGCCTCTGCAGCTCAATTAAGTGAATTCTGGAGGTTCTGAGCTTACACGTGAGGCCTGTCCATAAACTGAGAATGAGAAAAACTTGTATGTGTCTCTATCTGCAGGTTACAGCTCTGGCAACACAGGTTCAGTTATGATTACAGTAGCTTTTTCACAAAACTTAAAGTACGCAGGCTGCATACAGTTCCTTTAATTAAATAATCCCACAACTTCACCACATTTGGAACGGGAATTATAATTGGAACTTTCTTGCTGCTCATAATGTTGTGGCTAAAAACTAAATTATAACATCTTCATTGTTGCCAACTTAGCTCCTTACATCATCATGTCAATCCTCCACACTCCTAAACCACCTCTTTGGAGAATTCCAGCTTTACCCAGTCTTACCATAAAAGGACAACATGGCACGCTTCCTCCAGCTCTGCAACAGGAAGTGACCTCAGCAGGCACGCCCCTTTGGCCGATTTTAGCCGGTGACTTATTTCCTGCCTGTCGCCGTGGAGACCGAAAACGAGCAGCTCAGCACGGCCCCATTAAAAGCAATTAGCCGAATGCCGTGGAAAGTCCAGGCAGCAGTCACTCATTATGGTCTGAAAGCTGACATTATACAAGCCCGATGCTGCCATGTGTGTTTGAGGAAATGCTAGGTCGTCCAACTCTCACTATGTTGAGTTTATTTTCATTTTGGATCAGGTTTATGGAGTTTAGAAGAGTGAACATGTGGCTGTCTGAACTCCGAGTAAGGTTTTGAGCAGGAACAAACCAAAACGTGCAATCAGAGGGGGGTAAAGTAGAGAGTAAAGTTACTTCAAAACAATACACATGAGCACACGTTCACTACTACTACTCAAGTAAATAACGGTATGAGTAACTGTCTGGAGGTAACATCTGATTTTTATTTAAAGTGAATGTAATTTGGCACAAAGTACACATTTTCTGTACTCTTTCCACCACGGGCGCAGTCAGGTGGGTAGAGTAATTGTAAGAGTAACTCAGGCTGGAAGTAATATCTGATTTATGATTGGAAGTCCATGCATGAATTAAAATCCAAATTAAATAATGCACAAAATATGGTATTTTCAAAGGATCGAGCCAAGCGAAATCATATCTGAAGGAGCGCTGCAAGAAACGCAAATGTTTTAAGTTATTTCATATTGTCAGCATAAAGCTTGCAGACTTACTCACACTTACTCACAGTGGGAAGAGAAACCACAACTTTTACTCAGGTACGTGACCCTAGATGCCCCTCCTATGCCCTGATCCTGTTCCTACGGACCTGACTCCTCCCCTTCCCTCACCTGGCTACATAAGGACGACATAATGATCCACGAGATTACAACTATATATCACACAAAAGCACGACGACTTCTTTAATGTAACGCAGTGTGACCCTCAGTCCTCCTGTCCAATGCCGCCTTCATTAGATGCTTAGATGGGGTCAGGGACTTTGGACATACAACTGTGATCCTTCATTATCGGACCACAAAGACTTCTATTGACCAGCACAAATGACAATATCGACGTCAGACACTAAAAACAGACACATAATCAATACACTGCTGCAGTTGAAATGTCCACTGATTATTGGCAAAGTGTGAGGATGAATTCATATGGTGGAATTTTGTTGCTAAATCATTTAAGATGTGGTGCAGGCAATAACAGTACTCTAACAGTACACTTTAGATCTGGCTTAATCGTGTTTTAAAACTGGTATAGCCTCGGTTAGAATTTGGTCTGATCATGTATTTGTCCTGGTTAGATTACAAGTGAGGCACTATACTTGAATAAATAAAACAAATACAACTTTTTTTGCACCATCTCTTTGAAAATAAGTCACTTTACAGCACAATCCTCTGATTTATATGATTATTTTGGCAACCACACAGGTTTGTCAAAGCCCATACCTGGTTAGCACTTGGATGGGAGACCGCTGGGAATACCAAGTGTCAGTGGCTCTAATGGAAACTGCTGTTGCGTCCTTAGGGAAGACACTTCACCCACATTGCTTACTACAAATGTGGTGTGATTAGTGGTGGTCGGAGGGGCTGATGGTGCAGATTGGCAGCCTCGCTTCAAGAGTAACTTACCACCACCGCATGTGGAGTGAATGAATACTGCACTGTAAAGGGTGTCTCGAAAGACGCTAAATAAATCCAATGCATTATTATTAACCTGTCATGTGCAATAATCTAGGTTTGGTGAACATTTTCCAAAAACAGCTGAATAATTTCTATACATTTGTTGTCCTTGAAAAGCTCATAGCGCCCTTCTGTCTATGAAACTTCTGCCTGAACCCGATTTTTTCCATGTATTTGAGCAAAAACGGCCTTTCCCCAGAACAGATATATTGTAAAAGCAGTTCCTGAGGTCAAAATATTTCCACTGTGTTCTGTTTGCAACTGAATATAAAGCATTTTATTGTAAGATAGGTGATCAGGTAGTGTGCGTTTGCATGCTTGTTGTTAGCTTTACTATCATAGAAAAGCTCTGGTCTGGAAACAGGGTACAGCACCTTTAACATCCAGCCCTGACAATCAGTCTGTAGATTAAGTATTGATCTAAAGCTCCAGGATGCATACGACATTTGACAGCGAAACTGGTTCAACACGTGCACGAGAGATTTTGATCTGAACTGGTATTTCATCGGCCATATTCGGCACAACAGGCATTTCTCATGGTGTACTTGTGAATTCTGCCTCCTCCGTGTTTGGTGTACATATATATGAGAACATAAAGGACTACAGATAAAGTAGAACCGGATTATTAATGACCCGGTGTGATGACTGACGCTAAAGCGGCGAGCATGTGTGCGTCTGTCTCCATGGCAACCACGCGCAAACATTCTACCGTACTACTGGCTACTTCATCAAACTGTCAGCACATACCTGACATGCACCAAGTTTTATTCAGACCGAAATAGAAGACGAATTATTGGCGAGCTCCACTAATCATTAATCTTTTGTGATGTGAAGAATTAAATGGGCTATTTCCATCTGTCTAGCCACAAATAAACACCAAATTAAAGCCCCACTAAAACACAAAGTTATAACAACAGCTGTATTTCACCATGGATGTTTTTATTATTTAAAAATACCTTGAAAATGTATCCTTATTGGGAGTAGCGGGCTTGCCTTTTCTAGACCAGGCTCATAACTTGGCCCTGGTGGTGGCTGGTCAAAAATGTTACACAGTCTGGCTTTAATTTATCAAGATTAAGGGAGATCATCAAAGAAGGCATTCACACTTCAGCTTCACCGTAATCTCGAGGGGCAGGTACAGTCCTAACAGCGCCCTCTACAGGACTTTTATGTAAAAATCAGACGTGTTTAGACCGACGCTTTTTTACATATACTTAATACATGTGAACTTATATCTGCAGTAGTAATACTGACGTGCCCAAAAGTACAAACTCCAGACACAGGACAATACAAGCTTGTCTCATTCTCAGTTTATGGACAGGCTTCATGTAAAAGCTCAGAATTCACTCACTGAGCTGCACAGGCTGCACTAGCACTGATTCACGATTGGCTGCAGGTGTTGGGGTTTAGGTAGTGACCGTTCAGATCAGAGAGAGGCATTTTAGGTTTAAACAAACTGGATTTCAGCATTGAAACATACAGAATAGAGCTGGGCAATATGGTGATATGGATGCACTATTTTGATACATTGTAATTCACTAATTTTCTACAGCTCTGTACTAACAAAGACACTTTTTCCCCACGTCTCCTCCTATTGGTCAACCTCGTCATGTGACAGGTGGATTCAACCAGTAGCAATGAAGTGTGAACTTTCAGAACATGCTTTTAGTTACCTCTACACAGCAATATAAAGTCTACATGAATCTTTCTTAAAATAAAACCGAGGAAAATGGTAATATTCATTTTTTTGGCATATGGTCCACCTCTACATACAGTTGCTTTGAGAAGGACTTAAATAACTTAAAACATATAGCTAATGCTGGAGATGTTTCTGAAAAATGTATGCTGTTTGATAATCATTTTGAATATACACAAAATAGAAGTTTATTGCCTATAATAAACTATTTAAAAAGGTGCAAAAACAGCGCTGTACTGAGGGCGCTCACTGCCAGCTCAGCCCTTGTTATCTTAGCTTGCATCATCAGCGGTATAATACTCCCTACAACAGCAGCATGGCCAGACTGGACCGCACTAGACTTGGATGGACAACACTATCACACTGTCTTGGGGGTCCACGTCTCTGGGTGATGGGTCCTGAACTTATCCTGTGTTAGAACTCCAGCCTTTATTCTGTAGTTTTTGTGTAATCTTTCAAACAAGTGTATAAAGTGATATTTTTATGATTTCATTTTCCAGTATCATCCAACCCACCAATAAAGAAAGCCACAAATTGTTTAAAAACCCAGATAAAACATTTAATATCCATACATACAGTCATATAGTTATTTGGCCTTGTATATCCTTGGGCAGTAGAGTTTGCGGAGTCTATTTTTTGCTTTCTTGAGGTCTGCTAATGCATTCTTCTGCCCCATTCTCCACTGCAGCCCCACCCTGCTCCCTCTGTGCTTTTGGGCAGAAGAGGAATAAAACTGCTGCTCTAAGCATCCAGCGGGCCAGCCTAGCATTAAAGAGAACGCCAGAGCTTAGCTTAGCACTAGTCGGCATTGTAGCGTTTGGCCCACGTTTGGAGCAGATAGCAGTTTTCTTGGTACAGAACTTAATAAGGGGAATGCTTACTCAGCGTTTTGTCCATAGATTCACAGGCTGGACAAGCGTGTGAGTCCAACTATAATTCATTTCATCTGCAAGATTCTAAAAGAGCTCGAAGTCAACCAGGAAGTAGGACTAAATTATGTTGGAAAAAAAAAAAATCGGTACCAATATTTTATTCAGTCTTTGTACAACCCTGTGACTTTTGAGATTGGAACCAGCTCACGCCAGATTGATATGTGTAGCGTCTTACCGATGCGGGTTTTTTCCGCGCCGAAGTTGATCCCGATTGTTTAGAGCCCAGAGAAACTGATGGTTAATAAGCTCTGTTGATATTTTACTGCCGATATGTGGGACCGTTTTACATTACTTTTCCCAAAGCCCTTATTCAACGCAAACTTTTAAAAGAGCTGTGTATGTTTTGCGCTGTTATTTCTTCGCTCTCGGTGTTCAAATATAGCTTCATGCATATTGGGCATCGCCCACAGCAGCAAGGCAGATATCAGGTATGGGTATCGGCTCAAAAAATCTATTTCAGATCCTCCCTGGTAGTAGTATCATGCATGAGCGCCTTACCGTGTGCGCTCTGCCCCAGGACTGAGCGGTGACAGGGGCGTGGGGGATGCTCCGGCCCAGGGAGGACTCTGGGCTCTGGGAGTGCTTGGCTCTGCGGGTCCCTGCTGGGTCTTCCGGTTCTTTAGTATGGTTGATCCTCCGCATGTACATCTAACAAACAGAGGCGGTGACGTTAATGCTTTGAGCTTAAATGTTCCACAATATGACTTTAACTGATGTATCTCCATGCAAAGAGACAGGTGGCAGCTTTAATGATGAAACAAAATACGTTAGAAAGTTAACATTTTATTTCGTAGATGACCAACATTTTCAGAAACACTAACCTAAAGTTATTTTTTGAAGTCTTATCTTTATTAAGAGGCATCATTATAACATTTTTATAGCTTTTTTTTTTGCATAATAAATCTCTTTTAAAGCTGGAGCACCTGATTTTCACACAGTAGAAGGAAAAAGTAAGTATTTAAGTCTGTCTAACTGTCTCACAAACCCTTTGGCACATTGTTAAAACTGAGGTGGACCGCCCAAGTGCTGGGAATCAGAGGTCTGCTCACAGCTCTTATAGTGTGTCCATGTGGTCCTCAGGTGCTCAAGTTTCTGAGGTGAGAAGTCAGGATTCCCACTTGCCTTCATCTGCTCTTTAACAGAATTTAATAGACCTAACCAGTAAGATTCATTGTTCTTAGCTTATGTTAAAGTTAAAGGGAGTATTTTATTTTTATGAGGAAACTCCATAACACATCACCGTGTTACTGTTTTGAAAATACTATATTTGCAGAAAACATCATATTAACATGTTTTATAAGTTTCACTTTCATTTCTGATGCTCTGAGTTTCCCCTCCCTTTGCTCTCTGCGCTAAGTCACTCCCCCTTCACATCACAAGCACAATCAGCGTGCATCCCGCTAATGAAACTATAGTACTGCACATCGCATCAGGTTTGTCACGTTACTGTGAACAGTTTTGTATCATGTTTTTGTATATTTGTGGAGGATTGTCGTGTGGCAGCATGGATGACGTAGGCCTGTGGGCGGAGCCTTGTACACAATCTTACAGCTAAACATAGGCAGAGTTTGAATAGGGCCTCGGAGAGATGGCTAAAACACTCAAACGTGCATGGATGGCATCTAAAACCTCTTCAGACATGTTTTTGATGAGGGAACAACATTATAACATGGTAGAAAGCTCAAAATAGCAGATTATGCAGCTATTAATTAAATAGTAGTTAGTTTCTGATCTTTCTTCTGCAAATCTGTTGCTCTTAGGATAGAGACAACTGAAAGCTCAAATGACACATGAGATAAATTGCATCTGTCTCCACACTGCAGGTGACGTCAGGTGTTGAAGCCTGTTTTTCAGAGTTCCCTGACCACATGAATGCAGTATTACTTCCGGTTTGACGAGAAATAAAAATGCTTTATTGTTAGCTACAGACAGAGCGCAGACTCATTTTACAACACAACAAATTTTACTGGGTACCACACCTTTACGTATCTTTCTTCTCTCACCTCGGCAGGAGTAGGCTTGCCCGTCCTCTGTGTCGCGTCCTCCGTATCCACAGTAGTCGCCCGGTACGCCCTCCACGTCGCCACTTCGGTTTCGTCCTCCGATCCGCCGTCCGCCATCCCTCTGACGGCGCCCTTTGCTCTCCCAGCCTCTTCCGCTAGCCCTGCCCCCCTGTTCCTCCAGGTGCTCCTCACAGTCACGTTCTTCATGTCTTGTGGACTGTCCTGGCTCATTCTCCTCCAGCTTGTGACCATGCTGCTGCTGCTGGTCTCAAAGCAAGAGTCGGGGTCAAAGTCTGAACTGGTGCTGTCCATGGACTGGAGGCTGAAGGCGTTGCGTTGGAAGCACCTGTGGCTGGTGGTGGTAGAAGTATTGTGAGGTTTGGATCCAGAAGGAGAATTCTCGGGTTCCTCGCAGTCCTGGTCCAGGCTGGTGCGTAAGGTGAGGTCGCTTTTCGGGATGGAGATCTCATACGGGATTGAGATGCTGCCGTGATGGTCACTGCTGGGGCCTAGAAATGACAAAGTAAAGACAAGAACAATCAGGGCAACAGCTATAGATAGTTCAGATATAGATAGGGCTCAGTAAAATGCAATAAAATGCTTTTTTTTCAGAGTACAACTAGATTTAAACTAGGGATGGATGATATATTGGTTCCAGTATTGGTCGAAATTGATGACTTTGATATTGTCAGCCGATACAGATTTTTTTTTGTGCTGCCCCATTCTCCATGTACTCTTTTTGAACAAAATGGAAATGGTGTGTTACGTGGCTGTATGTTACACAAACATGTAACAAATTATTTTATATCCCAGTAAAATACATTTTGTTATCATTTTTTTTTTACAAAAGCTATACATCTTAAAAGCTAAATACGGGTATCAGAACTATCAAAAAATCCATATCAGCCCATCCTTAATGTAACCAGTTCTATAAAAGGACAAAACAGGAAGCAGCACAATTTGAAAACTACTGCACTAGGGCTGCAAGATTATTTGCATTCTAAATTACACATAAAATGCAAACGTACTGATGAGGAAGTTACTGGTGGAGGTGTGGCGCTCCTTGGTGGGCATAGGCTCACTGGATAGGCTACTGCTGCGGCTGCTCGTCCTAGATGAGCTGGGGTCATTGGGGTAGATGGTGATACTGCTGGTCATTTTACTGGTGGAGGTCAATACTGGCTTGGTGGAGATCTTGGGTTTCCCGTTCGCAGCGTACGATTCTGAGATGAGCATTTCCTTGCGGTCGATCTCAACAATGGCTGGTTTGATCACCGCCTTAGACCGCAGTGCCTCCCTGGGACTGCACACCCTCTGGATCTCTATACCTGACACGGTTTGTGGAGTTCCCTGGGGCCCCGCCTCGGATAGGTGGGTGCGGTTGTGGAGCTCTTCGTCAAAAGAACTTCTTGACGAGGAACCTTCTGAGTGTGTGTCGTTGGCATATCTTGAGATTTTAGAAGTTGGTGCTCTATTGCTCACCGTGGTACTAGTGGCTTCCAATACTGGTTCTGGCTCTGAGGGTCGTGAACCAGTCGACTCTGTTTCAGATGCAGACGAATGCCCTTCTGAACCTTGATCCGTTCCCAACAGTTGAGAACCATGCGATCGGAAGCCCGTGTAGGACCCATTGGCTTTGGACATGCTTGATGTAAGGGATACTGAGACAGACTCCTGAATGGTTTCTGTAGACTCTTGATCAGAAGCTATATCTTTTTCTGACACGACATTACAGTTAGCGTTACCTTCTGCTACTATGTCAGAGTTGTTCGATTCACTGTCACTGCCAACGTACAACTTTGAAAACTTCTCCGGGCGAACCTTCTTGGGGTCTCCCTCTTGCTGCTTGTAGCCTGACTTTGTAGGTTTCTGGTCATTAGCGGCTGGAGGGTAGCGACTGAGTACTGACACTTTCTGAGAGGTATTCATGGAGCTATATGTGGGTAGTCTTGATGAACTTTCTTTCAGGCCATTATCAGATGTAACAGTAGGGCTTCTCGGGGTCCTCCTCACTTTATGCAGAGGGCTTTGTGGTCTCCTACTACCTTTAGGAGAACCGTCTTCAGATAGGCTCTTGAGCTTGGTTTCTCGCTTATGCTGGGGAGACATTTCCCTGTTGCGATGTTTGGGTGACATTGGTTCGGCAACGGTTGTCACTCTTTGATACTTGGGCTTCTCTTGTCTGAATCCAACTTTATTGATGATCTCTTCATTCTCAGCTTTGCCATTTTCCAGAACTTTGCTGTTGGCACTTCCATTGCCGAACCCTTTTCCGCACAGTTGGGTCCGGAGTTGTTCCACTTGTTCACTAAGCTGTCTCGTTCGGTTCCGTTCCATCTGAAATTTCTCGTGAAGCTCCCCGTTTTTAGACTCCGAGTTCTTCAAGTCCTCCTCCACAATCTCTAACTGTTTGAGACGGTTCTTCAGTCTCTCCACCTCCAATGTAAGCTCTTTGACCTTGTTGTCCTCCTCCTGCGGACCCTCTAAACTATTCTTTTCATTCTGTGCTTTGTTCACCATGTTCCCGTCTGCCAACTTCAAGTAATCCAGACTCTTTTTGCGTGCAGCTAGCTTACTCGTGAGAATGCTGGTAGAGGTGAGCTCATCCTCAATACGAGATCTTACATAGTCTGGGCGGCCAGAATCCGCTGAAATCCCCAAGTGGATCTTCTGCTGTTCCAGTTGTTCTGTCAACTTTAAAATTATCTTCTCATCCTCCCTTTGCTTTTCCAAAAGTCTCTTACGGTCGCTCATAAACGTGTGAGTAAAACCTTTAAGCTTCTCAAGTTCCATGGACAAAGCTTGCTCTGCTCTTTCCAGTTTAGTCTCAGAACCCTCCATTTCCTTCACACGGGCCTTAAGTGCTTCCAGCTCAGACGACAGCTTCTTGGTTTGGTTCTTCTCCTCATTCAGGCTGAGGCAGAGCTGGCTGCAGTCCGACTTGCTCTTCCCAAAAGCCTCTTCCAGTTTTTCCAGGTCACCCATCCTCCTTTGAAGGCGTTCGATCTCAGCTTTGAGCTCCTTGGTCAGGTTCTCCTCCTCCTCCAGCTTCTCGCGGACAGTCCGGCACAGGTCCTCAGCCTTACGGACCTCCTCGTCTTTGCCTTGGATCTTCAGCAGTCGCTTCCGGAGGGTCTCCACATCGCTGAGGAGGGTGGAGTTACTGCCCTCAGCCTGAATGATCTTGTCCTACAAACAAAACAGAAACTTTTTTTTTGTTGTTCAATGGCAAAAAACAACATTCAAAACATAGCTTCCTAACATGCTATGTAACTTTTCTGGTTAACAGTCCACCACCTGCTTGTCTCCATGGAGATGATATTGCTTTGTCTGTAGAGTTCCACAGTATCACATTCAATTTTGAAATCTCATGAACTTAAGGAGGATACACAACAAATGCAAGTTACAAAATAGACAAGTTTAATGACACACTGTGGATTTCAGGCAAAACAGCATTTCCATGGCGAGCAGGTACCACTCAGTCAATAGGCAAATATTTTCTCCCAGTGAGTGTGCGGGTATGTCTTCAGAAGAGCCAAATAGACACAAAACAAGGTAAAATCAGTATCCACAAGTATTTCCTTTATGATTTTTTCATATCTTGTATGGACAATGTTTGTTTTAAATTGAAATTGTTTGGGAATTATGAAAAAATCAACCAGAACAGACTCTGTAAGTTGCTAAATTGTGTTGAATTTCCAAGTAAAATTCTTGAGCCTGCCCCACCATGCCCCATTTTTACTACATTCTGAGATGTCATCCAAGTACACATATGCTCTCATAAAAAGGTATAAAGCAGTTGTTCTTAAAGTGAGTTTTAAGGCCCCTGGAGTACTATAAAATTTAAGGATGTGGAAATATAGGAAATTATATCACAATCACACCTGAACCAAGGTTGCCAGTTCCTTATCCTGCAGATAGAAACACATAAAAGTTTTTGTCATTCTCACTATATGGACAGGCCTCATGTGAAAGCTCAGAACCTCCAGAATTCACTCACTGAACTGCAGAAGCTGCACTAGACTGATTAATTAATGATTAATTAATCAGTCTAGTGCTGAATAATTTTAGGTTAGTCCTTTTAGGTTCAAACTAACTGGATTTCAGCATTGAAACTGGCAACCCAAATGAGAAACTCATTCCCATTCAGCTTGAGCCTTGAGGTTTATTTTTCCTAGAACAAAAACACCAAATTATAACATTAACAAGTTTTTGTAATTAAGAATAAATCAGCATTACAGTTGTTATCAGAAAAGCTTGAACATGTTTACCTCATTTCTGGAAACAAAGATGGGTCATGCTTATGGAGTTTAAAATCAAAACCTTACATACAGTTCCTTTAATAAACATTTTTGTAAGTTTTTTTTTTAACATGTTACAGTAACCTCTGTGGAGGAAAAACCTGTCAGTTTGAACAGATGACATCTTTGACTGTCTCACGTTACCTGGAGGTCAAGCAGCTCATCCTCGGCCTTCTGGAGCTTGTTGGTGGCCTCCTCGAGCTCGTCCAGGCGTCGGCCCAGGCTCTGCAGCTTGTGCCGGAGGTGTCGGTGGGTCATGTCCTTGTGCTCCGACATGTTGCCCTGTACTGGCCTGCCTCTGCCTGTGCGCGGATGGTTTGGAGGCGGGGTGGAAGTGGTGGGTGCGTAGCGCGGGTTAGGTGGTGCGGGGCGGTTGGGAGGTCCACATGGGGGTGGTGGTGTTGCCTGGTTACGGAGATGAAGCGTCCCACATGAAGGTTGCTGGGCTGCTCGTCTGTTACTGGGTGTGGCTGTGAGGCGAAGGTCCCTCTGACTGGAGCACAGGCGATGGGGCGGTCATCTGCAGAGGAGAGAGGACACACTGTTAAATCAGGTTGATCAAAGAGATTAAAGCACATTAACTTATCCAAAAATCTGACATTTTATAAAGGAACAGACTCGACACTCAGAGCCGATTCTGATACCACAATGATATTAAAAAACACTAGATAATAGAATGTGATTTTCAACATTAAATCATATCTTTTATATTCCCATGTGTCTTATATCTGTGTAATCCCTCAGTCGTCCAGCAGGGTGATAGTGGTCCATGGGTGTATACTAGTCTATGTGTCTTATACGAGATCAAGATCATTCTAAATCTATTCAGGAAAGGTTAATTTCTGTCCTGTGAAAGTTACTTTTTTTAGCGTCGATACTTGCTCAAATGAGTATCTAGTTTCGATACTAGTTTTAGTATCAATTAGAATCGGATTTTCAATACTTTTGACCTAAAATGGTTTAACAGCAGCAGCCAGAGCAAGATAAGAAGTGAATTGGCTGAAATTTTGGAAGTGAATCATGAGTATATTCTGCATTTTTTCATAAAATACAGTATGTTTCTGAATAAAAACTTGTTTTTGCATTAGCTTCCATGCAGGTGTAGTCTTGTGAGTGCAGATACTTAAGCTTTTACCACACCCCATTTTTAGTCAACCAATCGATTGGTAGGACTTGTCTTTATCCAACTATAGCTTTTGTAAACTGATTTACCTAAATGCAAGGAAAAATCTCTCTGACAAAATAACTGTCCCCTTATACTTATTAATAGACACAGACAGACATTCAGTTCACCTTAAACAACCCATCTCCAGATGTTGAGTTAGGTTTGGTCAGGGGCACACAGCTATAAGAATGTGCAAAATGTAGCTGGCTAAATGTGCAAACTTAAAGGCGATGTCACTGAATCTGTGTATTTTTGTTATTTAAATGTCTGTGCTGTAGCAGGTCAGGCACTTATGGTGAGGTTGTGGATGGTGGAAACCGGAGCACCCAGAGGAACCAACCCGATTCACAATGGGGACAATCAAGGGAGAGGGATGCAGACGAGAGGGTCAGATGGAGAAGAGGATGAAGAGGAAGGGGTCAGATAGAGCAGAGGGAGCAGAGAGGGACAGTGTGAGCTAAGTGTCCGTCTCCTCGGGCCCCCTCCCCCTCGGCATCGACCCTGCCTCTCCTTCTGCTGACAGAACACATTTTACACCCCCATCTGTGTACAGAGTCATCACCATGGCAACCACAACATCACCGTACCTGCCTGACCCTGCTTCAGCACGGACATTTAAAGGACAAAATTACACAAATTCAATGACACGCAATACATTTCTACAGTTTACTACAGTTTAAGTGCAATTTAAAGCCACACTATGCAACTTTTCTAGTCGATGATATGCCACGTGCTTGAGTAGATGGTGATGATACTGCTTTGACTGGAAGGTTCCACAGTGTGGCATTCAGCCCATCTATGTACACATGCAGACAAACAGGTGACTCAACCAGGCTAAGTTGCAGGTCAGATCTGTGGAGAGGCGAGCCTGCTCAAAGCAAGAATGCATGTTTTTCAAGATATTTAATAAAAACATCCATCAAATAAATAAATAAATAAATAGTCTCGAAATCCATATCGAGTATCATAGCCTTTTCCTCAACATCGAAATGGAAAATTTTAGTACCGTGACCAGACGAATGGCCTCACTTGGACCTCATACATGATTTAGATGTGGCTTTCTCCACTTCCTGCTCCCAACTCCGCCCTTCCCCCTTATAATAATGACCCCACACACTCACGAGCACCCATGGGAGACAGACCTGCACGCATCATCATTTCACCTCCACTTCAACAACCGTGAAGAGCAGAGATTCTGTACGCTGGTGAAATAAAGGAATTCAGGAAGTCAAGGTCTTTTGTGCTGGTTTATTTAAACAACAATAACAAGCTTTTACAAGTCCCATCTCTAGATCTTGAGCCAGGATCTTGGTCGGGAGAATCTAGCTGGAAGATAAGCCTATTGTGCAATGTGCATGTTTTAGGTTAATGGGGTTTAGCCAGAATGCCTATGGTAACTGAACAACTTTAAAAAGGAACTGCATGCAAGATTTTGATTTTAAAGAAGAACTATTGTGCATGTGTCCGCTAAATCCAGTTGGTTTAAACCTAAAAGCACCGATTTTTGAACCAGTGTGCCGAGGTTAAATCATACATGCATTGAACTGAATAATACACCATTTGTGAGTGTCCTGAGCAACTTCTGAACCTGGTGAGAAAGCAGAAAACCATCATTGCCAAATAGAAAGAACCATTTTGCACCATTGTTTTCTAAATCTGGTCATATTTTAGACGGTGGAATCTTTTTAATGAAAAACAGGTGGTGTGACTGAAAAAGGTTGACAAAATACTACCTTAAAAAGAACTGTATGTAGCCCCGCTCTTCCAAAAAATATACTACAACCATAACTGAACCTGGGTTACCAGTGTTTTAACCTGCAGATAGAGGACACGTAAAAGTTTGTCTCATCCTCAGTATATGGACAGGCCTCATGTGAAAGCTCAGAACCTCCAGAAGTGGCTGCACTAGCACTGATTCACGAGGTGCTGGGGTTTATGTAGTGACCATCCAGATCAGAGAGAGTCCTTCAAGATTTTTATCATCAGATAGACCTATATTTTTGTGTCATACTTGCAATGCATATGGTCTGGGTGTTGAACCAGCAACCTCCCCGGTGTGAGGAAGAAGTGCAAACCAATATGGCACCGCGCGGCTCGCTGAAAAACAACAGCGGAGCCATGTTGCCGAGTCTTTAAACTGCAAGCCACTTCTGTCAGATAACTTGTAATAAGGTTTTGTGTCGTAAAAAAAGATCAACTAAGCCCGTAAAGCTTGTCATGTTAATAAGTAGCGACCTATAGCTTTGAACATGTGATTTAGAGGAAGCTAACGGTCTACTTTCACACAGAGGAGGATTACACTCCACACAAGAACAGTAGTTTATGAAGTGTCGAGCACATGTTTTCATTAGCTGAGAACTTCGAGGTGGGCCAGCGGTTTGAGCTTGGGATTTTCTAGTTTTATGGAAAGCGTATTGTGCTTGTGTCTGATGTATAGTGATCCTAAACATAATGATCAATGGGTGTCATAGGTTAGAATTTGGACATTTTAAATCGCAATATTGATCTAAAATGACTTAATAAAAGAAAGGAAAGTTAGAAAATGGCAGTGGCCAATGGAAGCTGGCGTTCGCAGTAGATGTCATCACAAAAAAGATCCTTCAGTTGTCGGCAGCTTCAATGACACTAGTGAAGTTCTTTTTTTTCCAACACAACCCTGCCAAATCCAATACCTATCCCCAATAAAGACATTTAAATTGAAGAATGAAGTATGTACGTCACAGTGGGTGTGTACTGGTGGAGGTGAATACGAGAGTAGATCAGAGCAATGATGTCTTGAATACAGGAGAATAAAGATTACACAAACATGCATGAATCACTCTAAATACAACTTCAAGAGGGTAAATAAGAAGGGAAACAACTATAACACGGCTAAAAGCTCTGAAAAGGTGATTTTGTATGTCCTTTGCACCGTCTGCTTTAAGAATTAGATGGTGCAAAGGACGTAGAAGAGAGGGTTACATGGAGAAAAGGATGCAGAGGAGAAGGTCAGACAAAGCAGAGGATGCAGAAGAGAAGGTCAGAGTAGCAGAAGATGCAGAGGAGAAGGTCAGAGTAGCAGAAGATGCAGAAGATGCAGAGGAGAAGATCAGATTGCAGGAGAATTCAGAGTAGCAGAAGATGCAGAAGATGCAGAGGAGAAGGTCAGAGTAGCAGAAGATGCAGAGGAGAAGGTCAGAGTAGCAGAAGATGCAGAGGAGAAGGTCAGAGTAGCAGAAGATGCAGAGGAGAAGGTCAGATGGAGCAGAAGATGCAGAGGAGAAGGTCAGGTGGAGCAGAAGATGCAGAGGAGAAGGTCAGATGGAGCAGAAGATGCAGAGGAGAAGGTCAGAGTAGCAGAAGATGCAGAAGATGCAGAGGTCAGAAGAAGTCAGAGGAGAGAGAAGAGTGTCAGATGAGAAGAGAAGGTCAGAGTAGCAGAAGAATCAGCAGATGGAGCAGAAGATGCAGAGGAGAGGGTCAGAGTAGCAGAAGATGCAGAGGAGAAGGTCAGATGGAGCAGCAGAAGATGCAGAGGAGAAGGTCAGAGTAGCCGAAGAGCAGAGAGTAGGTCAGATGGAGCAGAAGATGCAGAGGAGAAGGTCAGATGGAGCAGAAGATGCAGAGGAGAAGGTCAGAGTAGCAGAAGATGCAGAAGATGCAGAGGAGAAGGTCAGATGGAGCAGAAGATGCAGAGGAGAAGGTCAGAGAGCAGAAGATGCAGAGGAGAAGGTCAGATGGAGCAGAAGATGCAGAGGAGAAGGTCAGAGTAGCAGAAGATGCAGAGGAGAAGGTCAGATGGAGCAGAAGATGCAGAGGAGAAGATCAGATGGAGCAGAAAATGCAGAAGAGCAGAGGAGAGGGTGAGAGGAACAGATACAGGGTGTGCGTGCAAAGCTAAAGTGGTGCGGCACGTTTTGGTTGGACCGTGCCAAGCCAATCAACACGCCTGATTGGCTGATGGGACTGGGGGAGGAAGGGGGGTTGAACAAACACTGGACAATGGACAAATGACTCTCTCTGATGGCAGTTTTAGATCTAATGCAGTAAAGCTAACAACAACTACCATGCTACTGCACACTTCCGCTTTATAATTGCATGCAGACAGTACAGAGTGGACTTACTTTGACCTCAAGAGTTGCTTATACAATATATCCTGTACCGGGGAAAGACAATTTTTGCTTAAATACTTTAGGCCTGTTGTCATACCAATTAAAGTATACATTTTCATCATTCTGAAACCCATGGATACCACCAAAGAAACCCTTTCTGTTTTTCCATAACCAGGAAGCGACCATTGTTCCTACAGTACAACATCCAGTATCCCATTTACAACTCTTTATGACCGTCGGCTTTGTCCAATTAGTCCCAAAAATGTTGCTTCCTAAATGTTTTCCAGCGCGCTCCGGAATAACAGGACCCAACAGAGCTGGAAAAACACCCGCTGGGAACCCAAACAACTTAATCACAGAACCACCAGACCACCATCCCGCTGCACATGTACAGGGCGGAGCTGCTAACACATGTTTTCTATGGTAAAGATACAGAGGAATCAGAGCGGTTTGATAATAGTAGCTGAAGGCGCTGTACCTGATTACAAGTTTTAAAAAAAAGCGCCATAAAATGAAAGCTACTGTTTTAGCCTCATTTGAACTGCCTCACTCACAGTATTGAGATGTGTCATTTTGGTTCAGAAATACTAGAAGATATTACTCAAAATCGATTCTTTTGAGCGTTCTACCATGTTATAACGTTCCCTCATCAAAAACATGTTGTGATAGCGCTCTGAAGGGGGAGTGACTTAGTGTAGGGAGCAAAGTGTGTGAAACTTACATAAACGTGTTAATATGTTGTTTTCCGCAAATATAGCATTTTTAAAACAATAAAATGTAACATGGCACTCTAAATATAATAGTTAATACCTCATAGAAGTAAAGTACGCTGTCTTTAATACTTAACATATATAGTATTAAAACAGATGCACTTTAGATAGTTGTACAAAAGTGAAGTTTATGATTTGCCTTCTTGGTCGGGCAGTAGATACGACATACGCAAAGGTAATGCCATTGTTACCTAGCAACCAAAGGCAAAACTTACACTAAAGATATTATTAGACTAATAAGTACTTCTGCACTTCTGTACTCTTCTCAACTTTTTCCCCTGCACAAACTACCACTTAACTGATGTAAAACTATTTCGCACAGGTACTATCCCAAATATTTAGCACAGGTACTTTCCCAGGTACTAGTCAGAATTAGAAAAACAAGAAAACCTGTCACATGCTCGTTAATATCTTTAATACAGCCAAGCAGAAACCTGTATTGGGACAACAGGACGTGCTGTCTGTTCAGTTGACACAAAGCAGTGGCCTGGAGCGTAGTGTGTACTGCAAATGTGATTCTCCATTTAAAAGCCTTAACATCCGGAAACAGACGACAGACAGCTGCTATCTGGAGAAATGATTCTATTACGCCTGGTACCTCTCGCTATCATTAGAACTGCTAAAAGTGTCCAAACGTTATCCCGAAGACGTAATGGACTCCTCTTTCACGGGTAAAAATAGATGTGAGCTCATGACTTTCTGCACTTGTGGGGAGAGCCACCTGATGACATCATGCAGTGGGTCTGTGTAAAGTTTCCCATAATCCTCCTCCGCTCACGTAACTGTAGTAAAACCGCGAAGTTATCAAAACAAAAAGCACATTCATTCACATGTTTAACACACAAACCCTGCATATTTAGGCTGAGTTCTTCTCTCAGACTGAAAACACTCTGTTCCACCTTGTGATGTCATCATGTGGTGATAGAGGAAGTGCTCCACCTGTGTTTTTAAACTCCACACACCCTCATTAGAATCATTTGGATGATATCAGCCTTGAAATTGCTCATCTCTAGTGAACTAAAAGGCAAAAAGTAGCTGTTAACTTGAAAACTACCACTTCATGACATCACAAGGTGGAACAGAGCATTTTGAGCTAATAAAGCAGGATTACTCAAACATGTATGAATGAAACAAAACGCAACTCCAGGTATGTTTTTGATGAGGAAACATTATAACATAGATCATATAATAGTGTAACATAGGCCTTTTAAGTTCCACAATTCTGCTCAATATAGGACCTTTAATGAGAAAAAAAAGATTGAAATTATAAAGAAAATCCTGCTTATGAAATACTGTTTTCCGCCCGCAGCCCTGGTCCCATGTGCGTATGTTTGTGAATGGCTTCCTCGTCCCTCTGCGGCGTGTCCCCCATCCTCTGAGGGTCAAAGGTCATGACACTGTAAACATGCAACACTTTTCCACACGAGACCGGGGGCCCGCACAGGGACAGGAGGCCAGTACAGGGGCAGTAGCAACAGTAGCAGCAGCAGCAGCAACAGTAGCAGCAGCAGTAGTAGTAGTAGCAGTGGTATACAGTAGTGGTAGTGAAGAAGTAGTAGTAGTATATAAGTAGTAGTAGAATAAGCAGTAGTATGAGTTGTATTAGTAGCAGTACTTACAGTCCTGTGTGTAACTGTGTAAATGTGGCCCTAGTGCTACATAACAGAAGATGAGTTATAGTTATGGTTTCATGTATTTGTCCTTGGACTGTCCTGTGTTGCAGCAAAGAGAACAAAATCCTCCAATATTTTTTCATCACATCTATCCATCTTCCACACACTCATTCTTCCTCTCCTCCCTCTCCTCCTGTTCTTCATTCTCTCATTCCTTACTCTTTATCTCTTTATTCCCTCTACATCCTTCTCTCTCTCTCTCATCATCTCTCTCATCCCTTCTCTCTCTCTCCCTTCCTTCTCTCTCTCTCTCATCCCTTCTCTCTCTCATCTCCTCTCTCTCTCTCCCTCATCCCTTCTCTCTCTTCTCCCTTCTCTTCTCTCTCTCCTTCTCTCTTCTCTCCCTTCTCTCTCTCATCCCCTTCGTCTCTCTCTCATCCCTTCTCTCTCTCTCATCCCTTCTCTTCTCTCTCTCTCTCATCCCTCTCTCTCCTTCCTTCTCTCTCTCATCCCTTCTCTCTCTCTCATCCCTCTCTCTCTCTCTCATCCCTTCTCTCTCTCTCTCTCTCTCTCTCCTCTCTCATCCCTTCTCTCTCTCAACTCTTCTCAGCTCTCTCTCTCTCTCTCGGCTCTCTCTCTCTCTCAACCTTCTCTTGCTCTCTCTCTCAACCCTTCTCTCTCTCTCTCTCCCTGTCTCTCTCTTCTCTCTCTCTCTCATACCTCTCTCTCTCTCTCATCCCTTCTCTCTCTCTCCTCTCTCCCTTCTCTCTTCTCTCTCCCTCCCCCCCTCTCTCTCTCTCTCTCTCTCCTCTCTCTCTCTCTCCCTCTCTCTCCCATCTCTCCCTCTCTCTCCTCTCTCACTCTCTCTCTCTCCCCCCCCTCTCTCCTCTCTCTCATGCCTCTCTCTCTCTCGCTCTCTCTCTCTCTCTCGCTCTCTCTCTCATCCCTTCTCTCTCTCTCGCTCTCTCTCTCATCCCTTCTCTCTCTCCCCTCTCTCTCCCCTCTCTCGCTCTCTCTCTCATTCCCTCTCTCTCCTCGTTCAACTCCTCCCTCACACTCTCTCTCTCCTCTTCCCTCTGTCTCTCTCATCCCTTCCCTCTCCTCTTCCCGCTCTCTCTGCTCTCCCCCCCTCAGCCCTTCTGTGGTGCTAGACTGCAGTTCTAACACACAGCTGACTAAGTGCCCTTGTTCATTCACACTCCTCCTCGTACAGCCCTTAACACACACCCTGCGCCGCTCTGATGGGGCACTCCACTGCACAGGGCACCACTTGAGATAAGCTGGTCAGTTGGCACGGTCTAGGATAGCTCCACTGGCACCAGCCTTGGCACTACGAGCACACTGCGGTTCAACACAGATCTCAGAGGACTGCTGCAGAGCTGGGGTAGAGGCCAGTCATATTCAGAAATTGTGGAAATGAACATTAAGGTCGTGTCCGAATGTTTCTTATACTTCCAGATGCCTCCTCCATCCCTCTGAATCGTCACTACCTAAACCCCAGCACCTGCAGCCAATCAAAATCTTTTTTTTTTTTTTAACTTTCTACCATGTTATAGCGTTTTTCCCTCATCAAAAACATGCCTGAAGGGGTTTTACATGTCATCCACGCACGTTTGAGTATTGAAGCGATCTCTCCCAGGGCACTATTTAAATTCTCCTTACAGTTTGCTACAAGATCCCGTACAAGGCTCCGCCCACAAGCCTACATCACCCACGCTCCCACATGACAATTCCCCATAAATATACAAAAACATGATACAAAGCTGTACGCAGCAACTTGACAAACCTGATGTGATGTGCAGTAGTTTCAAAAGAAGGATGCAGCTGATTGTGTTGTGACACCGCACTGAAGGGGGAGTGACTTAGCGCAGAGAGCAAAGAGAGGGGGATTCAGAAAATCAAAAACAAAACTGAGTTATAGAAGATGTTAATATGTTGTTTTAGGATTTTCAAAACAATAAAAGGTGACATGGTGATCTAAATGTTATGTGTTAGCAGTTAATACCTCGTAGAAGTAAAATACCTCCTCTTTAACCAGAGCTAGTGCAGCCTCTGAGTGAAAAAGGTGTACTTGTAGATCTCTCATGTGTCATTCTGTGAGCGATAACCTCTTAAGCCAGGGATGTCAAACACATTTTCACCGAGGGCCACATGAGCAAAATAAAATAAATCTAACTACTTTTTTAAGCTGTTAATTAACCGTTTGTGTATTTATTACCTATTCAAGTTACAAATATTGCACATGCATTTGCCTAGATGTATAAATTTGGTTGCGTAACTGCATATTTCCTGATAAAATGACAATTTAAGACCATCATACCTTTTAATTTACCCTGTGGAGGGCCACATAAAATGATGTGGAGGGCCATATTTTGCCCGCGGGCCTTGAGTTTGACACATTTGCCTTAAGCTGTGTCTATCTGTATTCACAATCATCTTTTCACATGTCACTTCAAAACAACTAGAGTCTGGCTAATCCATGTATTATGCAGTACTTATGTAGAACGCTCGATATACTCTGCGTCGTGCACTCCTCCTTCTCATTGACCGCTGTGTCCAGAGGAGAGTGATGGATGGGCCGAGCAGAGGAGTGAGAGGTCTGGAGCGCACATCGAGTGGATTACTGCAGTGGTGACGCAGCAGAGAGCAGGCTGTGTGTGTGTGTGTCTGTGTGTGTGTGTGTGTGTGTGTGTGTGTATGGGCTTTATATTCTACACCAGAGACATTTATCGTGTATCAGGTGATGTAACCAGGCCATGTCGCTGGTCAGGTCTGTGGAGAGGTGACCCTGCTTACGATACAATTCATGGTTTTCGGGGATTTTCCTAAAGCAATAAAAACACCAAAGCATCCACATCGTAAAGGGAAGCAGGTGTCAGAAACCCCACTAGAAAAGTTACATAACGAACCATTAAGATTAACACAGTCTTTGTCTAGGCCTGTCACGATAATTACTATATCGACTTTGTTCAATCTATGATGAAAAGACCAATATCACATGTGTTTTTTTTTTATTTTCACCAGCAGGGGTAATGATGTTAACTTGAAAACTACAGCTTCGTGACATCACAAGGTGGAACAGAGCATTTTGAGCTTTGGAGATGTAGACAGACTAATAATAAAGTGTTACTCAAACATGTGTGAATGAAACAAAACACAACTCCAGGTGTGTGTTTGATGAGGTAACTACATTTTTGCCTATCGCCACTAAAGCCATTGATGTTGCCAGGATGTAGAATATAATAACTGTTTAATTAAGTTATGTAAACTGCGAGAGGACGCCCTGGGCACATATTGACCATGTCCCCACCACACCCACATACACATATATGCACACACACATATACACACACATACACACACACACACACACACACACACACACACACACACACACGCACACACACAACAGTACAAAACTACAAGTCGGTGCCACTAAAGAGGACAGAGGAAGGAAGAAAGGCGCCCAGGGTCCAGCTACAGGAAGCACGCTGAAGGAGAGAGGGGGAGGAAGAGGAGGGGGAGAGGAGGAGGAGCAGAACGGTGGGGTAGGGGTAGGGGTGGAGGAGTGGAGAGAGGAGAATTAGGTGAGGGAGGAAGGAAGAGGAAGAGAGGGTAACACAAAACAGAGGAGGAGAGGAGGAGAGGAGGACGGGGGAGAGAGGGCAAAGAGGGGGTGGAGAGGCAGATGTAGACAAGAAGTTCGCGGAGAGGTGGGAGGAGAGAGAGGAAGAGGTGGAGAAAGAGACGGAAGGTGAGAAGGAGAAGGAGAAGGGAAGAAAAGGTGAGGAGGAGAAGGTGAGAGGAAGAGAAGGAGAGAGGAAGAGGAGGAGGAGGAGAGAGGAAAAGGAGGCAAGGAGGAGATGATGAGAGGAAGAGTAGGAGAAGGAGGGAGGAAGAGATGGTGAGGAGGAAGAGGAGAAGAAGGAGAGGACAGAAGGTGAGAGGAAGAGAAGGAGAGAGGAAAAGGAGGCAAGGAGAAGGAGAGAGGAAGAGGAGGCGAGGAGGAGAAGGTGAGAGGAAAGAGAGGAGAGAGGAAAAGGAGGCGAGGAGGAGAAGGAGAGAGGAAGAGGAAGAGAGAAGGAGAAAGAAAGAGGAAGAGGAGGAGAAGAAGAGTGAAAGGGGAGGAGAGGAAGAGAAGGTGAGAGAAAAAGGAAGAGAGGAGAAGGTAAGTGGAAGAGGAGGAGAAGGAGAGGTGAAGAAGGAGAGGTGAAGAAGGAGAGAGGAAGAGGAGGAGAACACTAAAACTAGTATTGAAACTATATACTCATTTGAGCAGGTATCGATACTAAAAAAAGTCACATTCTCAGGACAGAAATGATTTCCCGAATAGCTTTAGAATGATCGAGTTGTGTTGCATTCTATTGTCTAGGTAAAGTGTTTTGTTTTTTTTTTAAATTATCACCAAGGTACCAGAATCGGCCCCGAGTCTAGTCTTGAGTCTATTCCTTAGTATCAGAATAGAGACATTTTACAACCTTACATTGGACTGGACATATTCCTGTACAATGATCTGAGGAAGCCAAGACAAACAGACATAGACATGACTCACATTTGAACTCCTCTCACTCCACTGGTCACGCCGCCGCTAGCCCCGCCTTCATCCTGCACACACCAGAGGGACATGGGTTAGCACAGCTGTCAATCATCGTACTCATCATTAGTGTTTTCACAATACAAAGATAATGATACTAAGGAACAGACGCAAGACTCACATTTCGATACCTCTTTATTTAGACAATAGAATGTGATTTTCAATATTAAATCTTAGTACTTTCTTTTCATATGTGGCCTCATACAGGGTGGCCCAAAAGTCACTGACAGTTGAACAAAATTCATAACTCTTTTGTTTCTAAATATTTTTCTTTTAATTTTTCAGAGCATTTAGAACTACTCTTCCTACATTAATATGAGCAAAAATAGCCCCGAGGAACGAACCCTCATTGTACAGTGGTACTTTGAGTCACATGGGTCAAATTCACAAACCCAGCAGTGTTACCGTCGACATTTTAATACCAGAGTTGCCCCAAGCGTAAATGCCATTAAAGGAATAATAAGTGTTTTTCAAAAACAGGGGGCAGTATGTGATCTCCACAGACCTGACTAGCCCCAATTTCTTCCTGTGGAGCTATCATGAAGAAAAGGTGTTTGTGAATAAACCTCAGACAATAAACGACTTAAAACGTAATATCGAGGATCAAATAAGAGCCGTAAGCCCGGAAATCCTTTAAATGTTATGCAAAGTGTGTTGGATCGGGCTATTCGGTGTGAAACCCAAAATGGTGGACACAACATTGGAAGGTTCAGTTTACCTACTGCTAAAATTTGGTGAGTATAACTTAAGATTTATAGGAGCTACAGAAGATTTAAAAGTGTCAGTGACTTTTGGGCCATCCTGTATCTGCGTAATCCATCAGTCGTCTAGGTAAGTTCCATAGTGGTCCGTAATCTGATTTTCGGTACTTTTGACAACCCTGACAACATGGCCGCCTCCTCATCTGACCGCAAAACCAACAAACCACACCCCCCTCTTCCCCTCCTCCCCTCCTCCCCTCCTCCCTTCCTCCCGGGGCTCACAATGTCCGCTACATGGTAAGCACTAACAGCTAACACCGGGCGAGCTTTGGCTAGGATACACAGGGTCCATTGAGCTCCCGTACAATTGAAACAGAGGAGTTATCATCATTATCATTGGGGTAGAACGATGGAGGGCAAAATGGAGGGCAGGATGGAGGGATGGCAGCGTGTTTCCGACCCAAGACAAAAAAAAAAAAAAAAAAAAAGAAAATTCCACTACAGGAGCATTCCATATGTCTGGATGAACGTGGGCAAGCCGGGTTTAAGGGCCGAATCTGGAGCGAATTTGGAGAATGAGAGAGAGGGAGAGAAAGACGGAGAGAGATAGGAGAAAGAGCGAGAAGGAGCGATAGAGAGAGATCAAGAGAAAGAGGGGGAGACAGAGACAAAGTGAGATACGTGCGATACGTGTAGGAGAGAAAGAGATAGAGGAAGACAAAGAGGGAGAGAAAGAAAGAGAAACCGAGAAAGAAAGAAAGTGAGAGAGGAGAGGAAATAGGGCAGTGGAGGAAGCGGGGTAGAAAGAGAACAAGAGAGGATGAAAAAGGGAAATTGTGGAAGCAGAAAGAATGGGAGGAAGAGAGAAGGTGAAACGGAGAACGCCAGAGAGAGCAATAGAGAGCAAGAAAGACGAAGAAAGATGAAGGGATGAAGAGCAAGAGTCTGAGAGAATGAGAAAGGAGGAGAGCAAAAGAAGAAAGCAAAATGGACAGAGAGAGAGAGAGAGAGAGAGGGAGAAAGAGAGAGAATAGGGAGAAGGGGGTGCAGCATTCCTGTAAACTGGAGCGGACACAAAACTCTGCAGAACAGTCGGTTTAAACCTAAAATGTCTCTCTCTGATCTGATGGTCACTCCCTAAATCCCAGCACCTGCAGCCAATCATGAATCTGTGCTAGTGCAGCCTCTGCCGCTCAGTGAGTGAATTCTGGAGGTTCTGAGCGTCCACATAAAGCATGACCTGTCTATATAGATTTTAAATGAGGAAACGGCAGTACAACACGGTTTCAAAAATGTAGATCTAAGAACATCAAATGAAGTAAACTAAATCAAAAACTCCAGATTGACCAGACTGAGATGAACAAGACCACCATCTGTAAGCCATTCTTCTCTTGATGAGCAGTCTAGCCATCTTTTCTTTTCTTCTCTCTCCTCCTTCTCCCTCCTCTTCCCTCTCCCTCTCCCCCTCCTGCTCTTCCTCTTTCTCCTCTCTTCCTCTCTCACCTCATCTCTCCTCACTCCTCCATTTCTCTCCTCTCTTCCCTGTGACCCCCCCTGCCTTCCTCTCCCCCTCCCTCCTCTCTCCTTCCCTCCTTTTCTCTTCCCCCTCCCCTCTCCCCTCCTCTCCCTCCTCCCGCCCTCCTCCTGCTAAAGCCATTACGAGCGTTGAACATGGACAGAGGCTTGTGCTGAGTCAGGAGGTGCTCCAGAGCCTCGTACAACGGCCAAACACATTGATCTGCTGAGTACAAACACAACTGTGCTATAGGCCCACATAGACCGAACAAAAACGGACGGATGATGGATCTCCACGTTTTTTTTTTTTCTTTGTGTCCTCAGGCAAGACACTTCACCCACCTCGCCGAGTACGAGTGCGGTGTGAGTGTAGGTGGAGGTCATCATTTAGATCATTTTTGCTCCTATTAGCATTACGGTTGCTTAGTAACAGTTATGGAATTACCTCTACGAGTGTCCCATCTGCTGTCCAACCAGGAAGTAACATTATAAACTTCACTAAAATTTAAAATAGAGGAAAAAAAGGCAAGATTTCTTTGTAAAATCTCAAATATAATGATGCCAACTATGTTTTTGAGAACTGTATTAACTCTTTAAACCATGTTATAGTCGTTTCATCTTCTCATTTACCCTCTGAAGTTGTATTTGGAGCGATTGGTGCATGTTCGAGTAATTCTTAAATCGCTTATTTTCAGGACTATTGCCAATAAACTCCCGTTTTCACCTCCACCAGTACACACCCACTGCTCTGTACTTACTTAGTTCTCGAATTTTATTTTCTTAGTCTGTGATACGTGTAGAATACTTTCGTTTTAGGTGAATATTGCGATTTAAAATGTCCGAATTATAACAAGATCCGCAGGTGTGTAGATTATAACTATACAGCAGACACAAGCTTCTTAAACACCGAACTGGGAGTAACTGACTTTACAAACGTAGGACTAGAAACTGGAAAAAGTTGGAGAAGGATAGAACAGGATACCGCGGCTGACCACTGACCATAATGTTTGTGTGTGTTCACTGGGTTGGGGAGAGGGGAGGAGGGGGAGTGAGGGGCAAAGTGCAAGTGAACAACTACGAGGCTGACTCATAACAGGCTCGGGAGACAATGGAGCAAACCGCTGAGGGTTTGGAGATGGGCCGGGGCGCAGTGTCTTATGGGACGTGTTCACAAACCAAATGCACAAGAAGGAGATATGCAATTTTACAATTCTTGTTTGACATGACCATACTGAGATCCCCATGTTACCTTTTATCGTTTTGTATTTGCCATATCCGCTGAACACAATAATAACGTGTTCTATACATTTTTGTTTCTGTCGCCACTCCCTTTGCTCTCCATGCTGTGTCACTCCCCTCTCAGAGTGATATCCCAATCATAGTGCATTCTGCTAACGAAACTACTGCTACATCGCATCAGGTTTGTGAAGTTGTAGTTTGTAGTATTGTTTTGCTTTTGTATATTTATGGAGAATCGCTGTGTGGGAGCATGGGCCACGTAGGTTTGTGGGCCGTACAAAAAGTGTGGGATCGTACTGCGAACCATAAGGAAGGTTCAAATAGAGCCCGGGAGAGCTCAAACATGCATGGATGATATATAAAACCTCTACAGGCATGTTTTCGATGAGGGGAACAATGTTATAACATGGTACAAAGCTCTACCATATCCTGTCTTTAAATCACTTTTTCACATTGTCTAATATATTACCATTCGACTACAGTAGGGGTGTCCAAACTTTTTCATCAAAACACAGAGGAAAAAGAGGACTGATCAAGGGCCATAGGCTTTCAGGTAAATTGGCCCATATTATCTACTAGGCTACTTTTAAAAATCAATCTGAGGGCCAAGAAAAATGGCCATAGTTTGGACATGCCTGGACTAGAGGAATGTCAGGACCTCAGCACATTTTTTTCCCCATTTGTCCCAAAATGAGTATCACCGATTAAAAAAAATAAAATCGGAGAACGAAGTAAATGTTGAGCAGTAGGTGCGTAACGGTGGCGTTATTGATCAGCAACAAAATAAGTCATGAATGATTGCTCAAGCATGAACAAATCACTCCAGATACAACTTCAAGAAGGGAAAGGGGAAGGAAAACCATGGTTAAAAGCTCTGAAAAGTCGATTTTGCAGGATAGGTGCACTAACTTTACTGGTGGAGGGTCTGAATGGTCCACAGTGCGGCATTAGGACAAGTAAGAGGTGCCATCGCTTTCAGACCAGGTTCAGTCTTGCTTCCGCTCCTTTAAAACGCAAACATACAGCGCTCAGATTCTATAGACCCGTTACATTCCTACGCTTCAGAGCTAGCATGTCATTTACGCAGAAGAGCGAACACTACGTTTACTCAGCCTCTCCCAGTCTCACTATAAACTGTTTTTCTGCTCTACACCTGTATCACAGTCTGAAGAGAAGGCGACCTCGGTTTATATTAGCGCTCGCACATTAACACAAGCATTAAGCACTTGGATTCATCAACAGCCCCGAAAGGCAAAAATGAAAATCACATCTGGATTTCACACAAAGCAAACAGTGAAGAATTAAAGGTGCACGATGTAACTTTTCAGATGGGGGAGTCCACCACCTGCTTGTTTCAACGGAGATGCCATTGCTGTGCCTTAAATGTTCCACAGCATAGCATTAAGCATTTCTATCTTATACGCTGCCTCGCCAAAAAAAAAAAAAAAAAAAAAAAAAAAAAAAAAGTCGCCACCAAAAAAAAAGGTGACACAATCTAATATTTCGTTGTTGTACGTTTAGCATTGATAACCGCGTGCATTCACTGTGGCATTGTTTCGATTTCGCTAGAAAAACATGCATTCTTAAAGTGACTGGCATCCTTTTCCACAGATCTGACCTGTAACTGCATCTGTTGGTGTCACCTGCATAATGCTATACTATGGAACATACAAGGCAAAGCAATACTTTCACCATTAAACTCCACCAGATCAGTTAATCACTTTTAAAGCAGACATATTGAGCTTGTTTCTGCTATATAGTAATAATCTATGACACCCGTGGATCATTATGTTATAATTTAGACATTTTAAATCGCAATATTCATCTAAATGACTTAATAAAATAAACAAGTCCGAGATAAATTGGCGCTATATAGCAGACACATGGACAGTAAGTCTTTAAGGTTTCTCTAGGTTACTTACAAACATCACGTTAGCAGTGCAAAGACAGTGAGATTGCATATTTGTAGCAAGTCTTACATAAAAAGGCGTCGTTTCCCCCGGTTTAACCCTGGCTCATTTTTGTCCTTCAAACATGATACTTGGGAAATATTTATTTTTTTACTAAGGGAAACAGTCTACAGTATTTGGTATGTAAAGTCTGAGTATCCACTGACTTAGCCCATGACACCCTACACCACGCACATCCCTCGTGTTGGAAGACGCTCAGCCCTTGTTTTCATGGAGCCCGTTTCCTGTGTGTGATTAGCAGAAGGCTGTGTGTGCGCGCCTGTATGTGCGTGCTACCAGGGTCCGTCTGTGTGTGAATGCGGACGGGTATTTGCCACATTGTGGGGACTCAAATATGTACACATACTCGCACCGTGGGGACCTGCCGCCCTTATGTGGACACAATCCAAGCCCCCGAGACATAAATCCTTTATTATTCGATCAACAACATGGTTTAAAGTCGGGCTGCACCAATCCAGCTTTTCAGTTCCCATACAGATATTGATACTCTAACTATCTGCTAATACCCTATATTAACCGATACCAGCGGAAGGATGGAAAATGGCCCTTATTTCCTTCAAACGCAGTTAACTTATTGCACACAGATGTTTGTTTGACGGAGTGACTAGCGCTGGCTTAGTCTGTTTCACTTTTGACGGAGTTTGAAAGAAAAAGATGCTTTCATTTGGACTTTCATTTTGGACAAATAATGGATTCATATTTCAAAGAAGGGCTTTATGTTTTTTACCCAAGCTAGTCCTGAAATTAGTTAGAAACTAGTGAGATACTAGTCAAGGATCGCATGGAGCACAGAATGAAGGAGCTGTTGGATTTGTGGATTTATAAACTGCCTGGCCAAAAAAAAGTCGCCACCGAAAAAAAAAAGGTCACACTCTAATATTTCGTTGTCCCGCCTTTATCTTTGATTACGGCACATTCGCTGTGGCATTGTTTCGATTTCGCTTCTGCAATGTCACAAGATTTATTTCCATCCAGTGTTGCATTAATTTTTCACCCAGATCTTGCATTGATGATGGTCGAGTCTGACGCTGCACAAAGCTTCTCCTGAACATCCCAAAGATTCTCAATGGGGTTAAGGTCTGGACTCTGGTGGACAATCCATGTGTGAAAATCATGTCTAGTGTACTTCCATGGTTGGATTAAACATTGGATGATGACATGTAGCCGACATATGTGAAAGTACTCGTTTGCGGTGAACACTGCAGCGTTGAGTGAGGTGTTGGTATTAGCATATGGCCTGGATTATAGCGAAAACGAATACAAAAACGTTAAGAAGTGTCCATTATAGATGTGTCCAGTTGTTGACGGTGATGTGTGTGTGCATTCGTGTAGTCGTATCAATCAGCTGTTGCATTGTGATGGTTTATTTTATGCATTTAAAAGGAGTAAGGCAGTCAGCGTAGTCAACAAAAGCACTAAATATTGTGGAGAATTAGCAGTTTGTGTGTGTTCTACATGCATTAAACCGAGTAGATTCAGCGATGCCTCCTCCAACGCACCTCCGCAGGCGAGCACACGGGCTGAGAGGATGTATATGGTCACTCTGGCATCTGTACGGATAGTTTCATACCCATGCATACTTAGTTTAAAGTTCAGACAGGTTATGTTAGAGTTTAGGTCACAATTTGGCTCGTAGTGACTATAAAGGTTAGGATGAGTCTCAAGGAAATTAATGGAAGTCAATGTTACGTCCCCAGAAAGCATGGACACCCAATACGTGTGCGCGTTTGTATGTGTGTGCTATGGGGTCTCAGCGTGTGTCTATGTGTGTGCAGAGGTCCCAGCTTGTTTTGTCTGCTTCGGAAGTCGAGGAATGTCCAACACAAATGATGTACAAGCCAAGATTAACCAAGGGAATGAATATGTTTCCCTCATAATGTTATTGTTTTGCCTGGTATGGTGCACAGTATGCTTTTAGACTAATCCATCTCGCATTTAAATAGTGATTTTATAGCTCAAAAATACCTTGGCACGCATGCATTCTTACTGAGAGAGCTCGCCTTTCCACAAGAACTGACTTATAACTTGGTCTGGTGACATCATCGAATTGTCTCTTTCAACTGACTGGAATTTTAATGAAGAAACGGACTATATTGTGAAGTTTTTCTACCCCTCCGGGACTGAATGATGATGCAAACATCCTTATGGAGAAAATAAAGTATGACTTAACATAGCCCCGCCATTGTTAAGAGCTCAAAATGCCTGTGACCCTTAACAAAAGAAATAGGAGAAATGGGTAAAGCTACAAGTTTAATCCACAAACAAACTCTCCTGTTTTATTCTGCATAAAAAAACTGCTAACCCTGTAGTTTAGATGTGCACAAACACGTCCTGAAATGTGACTCTTTATTTGTCAGTTCAGTCTTTTTTTTGCACAAAATATTATTAAAACATACCCATCGTAAACCTCATCACGATTGCAATGCTTGTCAGAAAAAATTGCAATTAGATATTTTGACCCATTTCGTTCAAACTCTAGAAATGAGTGACAGAAAAGCACTTAATGTTACTCAAGATGTCCCTTCTCACCTTCTCAGTCGGTACGATATCTCACTAATGATTTTAATTCACATTCCTGCACCTGTTGTTTGCATTCCGGCGTCTGGTGAAGGTGGAGTAACATTCGTCTTTAGGTGTCACTTGAGAAAATCATACAGCTTTAATTTCACTCAGAACTGGTCCGACCCGTCTTAAACCCTTTAGCGCTACAGCCTAACCCTCTGCAAACTCAGCACTACCTCACACAACCTTAGCACTACCTCTATAGATGTTCGTTTTGGTTAGCACTACCTCTATAGACGTTATCTTTGTTTCTCGTGGTTAACTTTGGACCTGATAGGTACTGAATGTGTCTCCACTGGTCTTAAAGGTCCTATATTACGCAAAACTGACTCCTCTTGTGAGTTTTAAGCCATGTTATAATGCTGTTACCTCCTGAAAAACATACTGGAGTTGTGTTTTGTTTCATTCACACGTGCGAGTAATCCTGCATTATTAGTCCATCTATATCTCCAAAGTTCAAAATGCCCTGGTCCACCTTGTGCTGTCATGAAATTGTAGTTTTCAAGGTAATTCCGAGAGCTGAAATCATCCAAATGATTCTAGTGAAGGTGTATGGAGGTTAAAACACATTAAAGCACTTCCTGTATTACCACATGACATCAGAAGGTGGAAAATCAACACAACTCCAGGTATGTTTTGGGAGTTACGAAAGACCTTTTTGTGAATCTCTGAAATTGACCATGATTAAGATGATTTCGATTTTTGTGGCAATAGAAAAGAGGCTGGATGTTCACTCTAGATGATCTTGTATACAGATAAATTTGCCCAAAGGAGCTGGATGCTTCTTAGACAACAGGTGAAGCTCAGAATGTAGCCGCTGCTCCTCTACATCAAAAGGAGTTTAAAAGCAATGTGTTTTATGTTATATTAAGCCTTTTACAGCAAAGAGGTGGGACCTTTATCACCTAAACCATGAACAACAAGACGTTCTGACCAAACCTAGCTCAAGAATTGGAGATCACTGCACTGCTGTTGCGCCCTGGTCCACTCTGCAGATTCGTCAGTACGGTCAAATGCATACCCCAGAGCCGTGGTCAGAAAACGATACAACAATCTATTAAAAGCCGTCAAGCGATGCACATTCCACTACATCACCGTGCTGCATGGTTTATCCGCAAAACCATATGTACCTGTACTCTGTCATGAAGACTTTATGAGCATCTAAACCACATGAACATGGAGTTATTGGCTGATCAACCGTACATACTAAAGAATGCATGCTTCCAATTCCACAGATGCATTTCCCAGACGACCAGACGACCAAAATTACCTCAATTAGTCCGGAGAATGTCTGGCCGGACTTTATTTCATTCAACATGGGGACTGTAAAATAAAACAGTAGACTTGTTATATGTGTAAACAGAATAGTCGTGGTGTGTTTCCATGGCGACTTGGCAGGGGTGACATTTTGGCTCCTGTCCTGTACACACAAACTGCACTTATAAAAACAGCCACATGTCTTCAGCAGCCCAGAGTTCATTTCTCACAACCACAAACGGGAAGGCTCAACACTGTTACGTGAAAATTGTGTTATTTTTGCCTCACAGTAAGAAGGTCCAGGGTTCAATTCCCAAGTCGGATATGGCGTATGTGAAGTTTCTGCATGTTCTGCCTGTATCTGGGTAGGTATATAGACCCTTTTGCTCTTGTAAACAGGTTAAAATGCCCCGAGTTAGCCAAGTTGCTATATGTTCAGCTTCTTGCTATATCTGTGCCATAGTAACCATAGTTACCCCTGTAAATATCCAGGATACTCAGATTCCTCGTGCATACAGGGATATGAGTGCCCTGGTTTCTCCGAGCGCACGTAAACGTCATATCCAGAACCGGGATACTTGTGCACATGTAAATGCACTCATTAACTTTTATAGTCAGGGGCACATAAACAGATTTTCTGCAAAGTTTCAACCATTTGTCAAAGTAATTTGTTCCTCCCCATAATCAATTCTGGGCATCCTACAGGCGGAGCTGTAGCACCACTGAGGCAGCCAGTGTAAGTGATTCAAATTTCAATCCAATCAGACAAAAAATGTGAGTGTATAAGCTATTTGAATGTGTTTGTGAGGAATAATTGCGCCCCTGCTGGCAAATCATAATAAATACCTCATATGTGTGATAGAATTTTTTGCATCTTTTTATGCATAGAGTAGACTCCATACGTTTTGAACAAATTGGCAAATTTTGACTGATTTTGTGTGCAGGGCAGAGAGTGAGAAAGCCGTAAATGTAGGAAATAAAGCAGGGGTGTCAAACTCAAATTCACAGACGGCCAAAATTAAAAACTGTGACTAAGTCGTGGGCCAAACTAAATATTTACTGAAACATTTCAACAACATCTGCATGTTTTTCAGAAGGGGAGGATTAAATTTGAGTGAGGCGACAGGGAGCAGATTCTTTTGACTATCAACACAAGTGCGCCAACACATTTGCAAAGCATTCTGGGATTCATAGTTTTAGAGGTGCATGTGCTGTACTGGTGTGACGGCCAGTGGGCCAGCTCTAATACATATTTGATATGATCTCGCAGGCCAAATATATTTATATTGAGGGCCAAATTTGAGGGCCTGAGGGTGACATGTCTGAAATAAAGCATAAATCCACTGAAATACAACTAAACTAATGATGAGGGAACTTATTGTAACATCTAGCAAAGAGTATCAAATCTTCAAACCAATATCACTCAAGCACAACTGATACTTTGCAATGATATCACTCTGGGGGGGTGCATGGATGTTTATGGAGAAATGTTGAGCAGTTACCATGATAACACAATGCAAACATTAGCAAACACTGTCTGATAAGTTTGTCTGAAAACTCAAGACAGACAAAATGGATGTAAACATATTGTCAGGCGCCTGTGATCAATATGAGAGCTCATGGTCCAACTTGAGTAACAGAGCTTCAGAGAAAGCAGTGCCTCGGGTTAGCTTTAACCCCCAGGGAATGTTAATGATATGACCTGCAAAGTATCAATATGACAAAACTACCATATATGACACCAGCGATTATCTTCCTAAAGTAACTCGGGTAAGTGTAAGTGAGTAATTATACCTCACTACGTCACTGAACAAACTTGTCAACTGATAGCAGCCTATTGTTTCCTTTTAAGGTCAATGTTGTTGAGAAGCCGGTGCAGTGCAGAGGGCTGGCACTGGCACTGCAGATAAAAGTACAAGTATTCAAACCGCATTCTTCACTTAAGTCCACCCAGAGAGCAGGGGCAGAGGAGGGAAATTTGCGGTCTGGCTCGCTCCGACTCCCAGTGCACTACAGTCGAGGAGGAACAGTACAGTGACGTGATTGGTTAAGAGAGAATGCAGAAATGCGAAAACAGACGTACACAGAAAATAATTGATACTTTGCTGCTGAATCCACATTCGACATTCCCTGGAGGGTGACGCTAACCGAAGGCACTGGTCTGTCTGAAGCTGTTACTCAAGTTAGACTTTAATCAGAGCTTTGTTGTAAATCAAACACCTAAACAGGACCATGAACGCTCAATTTGAGACGGGTTTTGGTTGCCAGGTAACAGTTATGGCATTACCTCTACATATGTCATAGCTGCTGCCCATGTGCAACCAGGAAGTAAAATTATAAACTGTTTTTTTACTATGTTTTAGAGTGATGAGTAGTCCAACCTGTCATGTCACGCACTTTAAACAGGAGACAGGTCAGAGGGCTATGGTGGAATTTGCTGTTTAACTGTCAGATCGCAGATTTGTTGACCTGGTTTACGGTTAATATCTCTGTAATTACTGGGCCTATCCACATGGAACAAAAACTGGCACAAAGTTCAACCTCCTCTCTGTCAGTATAAACAAACAAAATAGAAGTACTTCACTCACAATAGCTTCAGAAAGCGGCGCGATTATTCAACCCAAAAGACGCGATTGTTGTCAGCTGAAAGGACTTTAAGCCGTGAGATTAATACGACAAGTGTGTGTTAAGGTCCAGCATTTGTGTCTTGTTACGTCTTTCAAAACAGTCAATCTCCCACAGAGTTCTATAGCCCCCTGCCCTGCATCTGAAATTATGACCTCAGCAAACACATCAACGTGAGCGCAACCCCGTTTGACTTGTATCGCTATTTTTTATTTATTTATTTTTACATTCCTAGTACTATTGTATCTCCATGCACCAGACACAACACGACCTCATGAGGGCGCTGTGTTTGCCAAGGACACACCGGCGCTTCACCCAAAACACACAAACACAAAGTATCAGCTCAGCACAAAGCATGAAAAACAACAGATCTGGCAACGCAGACAACACACAGCCTCAGCTATGTACAACCAAATTACTGTTACTGAAACATATTGCATCTCAAATGTATATGACTTTTTGATATGATCGTCATTTTAAAAAGGTGCATTTTGCCTCAAATGTTCCGCAGTATGGCATTAAACTCACAAGGCCTGTAAAAGTTGTGTTGCCCCAGTACAGATATTTTGTATAAGCAGCTCTTGGGGTCTAAATAAATCTGCTGTTTGCTACCAGAGAATCAGCGTGTTACCACAAAACTTCACTCTAAAAGATGTTAAAAGCACTTATTAACTCATTGTGGTGAGTAATTAGGATACTCAGAATGAATAAGGTAAGTGAGGAATAACTTTGAACCACTGCAAACCGTTTAAAATGAACTAGTTTTGTTTTTCGATTATTTAAAACACACAAAAAAAGTCAGGTGTAGCGTCTTTAATAAGCGTTGTTACTGGGAGCAGGGCGGCCTCTCCACAGATCTAGCCTATGACTTGGTCTGGCTTGGTCATCTGCTTGTCTCTATGGAGATAGATAACGTTTATGCCATGTGGTGAAACATTCCAAGTAAAGCACCAGGAAAATTTTAATCCAGATTTAGTCCAAACGGAGCGAGGAATGTTTAAAGTGCGTCTAACATCATTATATATAAGATTTTATTATATTTTTCCAAGTTGATGATATTACTTCCTGGTTGGACATGGACGACACATGTAGAGGCAATTCCATAACCGTTACCTATAGCAACCACAACAAGGGACACACAATAAAAATAAATGGCATCTTGATGACACTGGTAGAGCGACTTCCTGTATTTTTCTACTTTTCTTCTCAACTTTTTCCCCTCAACCTGCCACTTAACTGATATCCCGCCAAGCCAAGTGAGAATTCGAAAAGCCTGAAAACCTGCCGTAAGCGCTTTAAAAAAGGAGAACAGAGAAAGTGGAAGGCTGGCTCCAAAAATGTGAGGTATTTGACAATGTGAGACACGAGAAAATGAAGGTTTTCACAATAACAGGTTGTGGAGCACTTTGGGAGAGAGGGATTCCAACCTGAAGGTGAGAATCAGGACTTCGTAGAAAGAGATTTTATGAGTTTGAATGACATCTTTTAAATCTGGTGTTTTAAATACATTTGGGCTATTTCGTATTGATATTTTATGAACACGTGCATTTATATGGCTTTAACCCTTTAAAGACTGAGCACATTATAGATCATTATAGCTCGCCTTGACTTTTATTCCTTAGCCATAAAAAACATGTTAAAGGAAGTATCAGCATGTACTTTTCTTCACACAACTTCCTCTATTTTACATATCCATCCTTATTTTTCCTTTGATGCATCAAATAACTGACTGGGAGAATCCCGGCGGCACCTGCGTTCTGATTGGTCGTCTTCGAGGGACGACGTAAGCACATCACCGTAATGACAGTAACATATTTAAAGAGCCTCATGCCTCTGCTTTGAGACGCCGTTTCAATTTACATGAAGCACAATTGGTTGCAGAGTTACGGTAATAGAAAATCCGCAACCGTGAGTCTAACGGTGTTGGTCACTTTGGGATAACTATTTCACATGTTCTAACTTGACATAATATCTACATTTGAAAAATACTTTATAAACTACACCTGTTTCCAAGGCATTTAGCTGTTGGAGCTCCCTCTGCTGTTAGCAAAGGGAATTAAACTAAACAAATGACGTCCTTATGCCCCGAGAATGCTCTGCTAACAGGGACATGCGTTTGCTGCGATCTAAATTTGACCATAGAGCGATTCTGGTGATGGTTTATGGGATTAAAAACTGCGTAGAAGTTCGGAGATTTGACTATGACGCAACAAAACTGGCAAGATGCGAACATGCAACTTCCAACTTTGTGAGACAAGACTAAGAGCCATGTGCTTAATCATAATCAAAAGTTAAAGTGGAAGATAATTTGTTTGGGACCGACGCCACAGAGTTGTCATATTAATCTCATGGCAAGTCCTTTCAACTGTCAGCAATCACGTCCTTGGGGTTGAATCATGGCACCATTTCCTGAAGCTACCGTGAAAAAAATCATTTCACTTTTGCTATAGTAATTGTTTATACTGACAGAGAAGACGTTGGACTTTGTGCCGGTTTTTGTTTCATGTGGATAGGCCCAGTAATTGCAAAAATATTAACCATAAACCAGGTCGACACATCTACAATCCGACAGTTAAAACCAATGTATTATTATTTTGTCATAGGTCCACTGATACAAGTTAGTGCTTCCAGTTAGCATATCAGATGTCATGGTTTAGTCACAGGATACAGCTCTTTAGTCAGTCATCTTAATGATTTATCTAATAGTCAAAAGTGAATATTCCAGTGAAGATAGTCGGGGTATTTCCCATCTGATTGCAACACAAATAATGACTAATGCTACTTCCTTATAGGGCTGAGAAAATATTTAATTGGAGATAGCGACTACGTGTTCATAGTAACTGGATTCTGGTCAAAGTTCACATTTTAAACATGTCCTGGACTATGAACTGGCTGACGAATACAAGAAACACACTTCTGAACACGTATTAAGAGTAAAAATATGAGAAGAATTCTGAGTAATGCGATGGATTCTCACGGTCAAATAGTCATCCAGATATTTGGAGTTCAAAGAGTAAAAAAAGAATCAGGCATCAGCATTAAAACAGAAAGCGGTGGGAGAAGTACTTCGTTTTGTTACTAAAGTTAAAAAAGTACAGCTGCAGAAGGAAAAAAAAAAATACTCAAGAAAGTAAAGTCTCACATGAAAAAATCTACTTCAGTAAAAGTATTTAAGCACCTGTTTAAAAATGAACTTCAAGAGTAAAAAGTAAAAGTTTTGGTCAACAGTAACAACACAAATCAATTTCTTAATTTTTCTTATCAATTTTGTGTATTTTTTTTTTTGCTGAAGTTTGAACTCGAAAACTTTTGTCAAGATGTTACCACGAACATAGTAAAAACAACCCGTCAAATCATATAAAAAGTACTTATTACTTTACACATACCTGCTCTCAAATGCAGTGAAGTAAGTTTCTACTCCTCTACATTATTTAAAAGGACTAGGAAGTAAAAAGTACTATTAAATTTACTTAAGTAGAATTTTTAGGTATCTGTACTTTACTTAAGTACAGTACTTTAACTCTGTATTGTGTTCTATAGTCAGTGGTGGAAAGTAACATAGTACAAGTAGCGACTTAAAAACATTAAAATGAATCTTAATCAAACATAAGCTGAACACTTTAAGAAAAAGTTATTGGACGTATCAAAAACTGTTAAAATTAAAGAAACTATACACAGCCTAGTCTTACCATTATTACTGCTACTGCAACTGAACCTGTGTGTCCAGAACCTTAACCTGCAGATAGAGACACATACACGTTTATCTCATTCTCAATTTATGGACAGGCCTCAAGTGAAAGCTCAGAACCTCCAGAATTCCCTCACTGAGCTGCAGAGGCTGCACTAGCACTGAGTCATGATTGGCTGCAGATGCTGGGGTGTTTCTGTAATTAAGAATAAATCAGCATTGCAATTGTTATCAGTAAAAGCTACATTTGATTTGAGCTTCTAGGGACACAGTTAGGTCAAGTTTGTGAAATTTTAATAACGAGTTTGCAGAGCTGCTTACACCATACATCTGTACTGGGATGAGACACGTTTTGCTCAAATACATGGGGGAAAAAAAATCAGGTAGAGTCCCTTTAACCTGCACCCACTTGAGACTAGCCGAACGCCAGCAAAAACAAACCCATTTAACGATCACAGTAACAGGTGTGGACCGAGCCTTAGAACTTAAACATTTCCAGCCCACTGCTTCAAGCTACAATTTAACTTTACTTTTTTTTCCAACCAATGTTTTTGTTCTCTCTGGGTGCAGACGGAGCTAGCATGAGAAGGACTTCCAGAGACCCAGTTGGCACGGGGGTCCACCCGGGCTGCAGCCACGCATCATGGGAAGACCGGAGTGCGTGGGGGGGTCCCAAAAATAGCACTGCCGCCGGGGTCTGTGTGCACTGTAAAAAAAGCAAAGAGTGGGAGGACAGGTTCGCACGGCCCAGTTCAGACAGGCTCTGAAATGCATTGTCTACAAAAGGTTACAACTAGGGTGGCAAGATCTGAGAGATAACGTGATATTTGACGACTGCGTTTAAAAGTAGGCCTACCTGACTTTTACCCGTTTAACATTTTAAACAGTTTGCAGTGGTCCAAAGTTATTCCTCACTTACCTTCTGCACTCTGAGCTCGAAACAGACAGATATATATAACGCTTCACCAATATTTCGGGCTGATATTACACTTTGTAGCATATCGTCTATTGGCCATTTAGTTTGGCCTCCATCTGCATAACAAGGGCCATATTTTCTGGACGATAAGTTGCACCTTTTTCATAGTTTGTCCGGGAGTGCGACTTTCTACTCAGATGAGTTGGTGGAGTTGTGCAGAAGCGACACCGAAGATGAAGAATTGAATGGATTTAGTGATTTGGAGTGAGATAAAGCATAAAAAACAAGCTAACAAGTTTAGTTATCTGATTAACTGTTAATATCTTACATGAACAAACCAGACACATGTTCAGTTCTGTCTGTGCTTCATGTAGCTGCTGTCCTGCTATTCAGTACCTGTTCTCAGCCTGTTGGTTTATTTTTATTGTTATTATTATAATTTCCCTTTAAAGATAAAATGTCTGTTCTTGGTCTCGGATTTTGTAAAATAAATTTCCCCGCAAAAATGCAACTTATAGTTCAGTGCGACTTGTTTTTTTTCTTCATTATTATGCATTTTTTGGTTGGTGCGACTTATACTCCAGAGAAACTTATAGTCCAGAAAATACAGTATATGTATGAAGCTTTTTTTAAACACTTGAGTCCAGAGAGGGTGCTGTAAAAATTATAAAAAATTACCTAAATCGGTCCTACATAAAACGGCAGAGCTCCTCAACCATCGATTTCTCTGGATCCTAAACAATCAGTATCGGCATCAGCCAAGGAGAAACCCATCTCTATTCTGAGCATCCTAATTATTCACCACAATGAGTTTATACCAGCTTTTTCACAACTTTCAAAAGCCAGAGTGGTGTTTTGTCACAGTAAAGGTAACTACAACTAGCATGCTAACACTCACTTCTCGATTCTCATCACAAACAAAACACTGCATAATTAGACGCAGACAGTTCACAGAGGACTTCTTTTGACCTCAAGAGCTGCTTAGACAATATATCTGCACTGCAACTAGTCACATTTCACATGGAAAAAATACATAGGCCTGTCACGATAAAAAATTTGGGGCACGATATATTGCTTCAGAAAAATATTGCGATAAATGATAATATTGAAACTACTTTGTCCAACTGACTCAATTATAATAATGCAAGATAATCCCAGACAGTATCATTCAAAAGGCCTGAGCTGCAACAAATAAAAAGGAGAATAAATCTATAATTAGCCATTGAAGTTAGTTATTCGACTCTATACAGCTCAAATCTTATTGCATTACGACAGAAATGACCCAAATCTCCCAATTTTTGCAAAGAAATTATGCACAAAATAAATATTAAGCTCCAAAATATATTGTTTCACGTTTCATATATTGAATTGATAAGTCGATATAGTAATTATCGTGACAAATTGTGGTAGCGGTGTTTATGTCGAGACTGGGATTTGAACCAGATCAGTAAAAAAAAAAAAAAAAAAACTGACAGGTTGCACTTCTCATTTTACAAAAAAAGTGAAGAATATTATATTTAAGTTGTTTTTTATACATTTGCAATTTTTTTTTATCCACTTTGGCATTTTTTTTTTTTTTAGGTTTATAACTTTACTTTCTAATAATCACACTTTACCAAGCAACCAGGTAGTACAGTGGGACAAAACTAATGTTCACATGCAATATTGTGACAAATAAAAATGAACAAGCCTTCTTTTTTTTTTGTTGAATCAATATTAAAAGGCTTAAAACCTGCTACTTCAGTGGACGCAATTAGGAAAATCGCAATAGTTAGTGTCACTACTTCCTGTCCTGTCCGTCCTACTTCCTGTTAATTTGAATTTTAATAGGTGGTTTGTTTGATGTTTTCCGATTTTAGTAAAAGTGAGCGCTTTGAGACATACTGAGCTTATCGTTTCCAAATTCTGTCATTTCGATCAACAAATGTGACTCTTCGTTAAACTCTTTTCCTCTTTTCGTCGATTCACCTGGACACGTTTCACAATCCTAAACCTAAATCGCAAACCTAATCGCAACTGGACATTTTTTCACTCCTACGCAAACTTTATAAAACAAGAGCTGATGTAAGAAGCAAAGAAAAAGGCCGGTCCCGTGGAAAGTCACACCAACGCCAGACGGATGAAAGGTCAAAAAGGAAAAAGAAACACATTACAACGGCATCTGCGTCACTCTTCCACCCCCCCTGTCACAGAGCGGAGACGGAGAGAGAGAGGGGGTAGGGGTTACCATGGAGACCGCACATTCCTCTGCGAGAACCTGTATATTTTCAGATCACAGCATAAATAATCTGTAATAATGCATCAACACGTGGTTTTGTGTCAGTGTAATACCTCAGTCGTCCAGCAGGGCTCCATAGTCGTCCTACACAGCTCAAGATCAGTCTAAAGCTATTCCGGTACATTTCTGTCCTGTGAATGACTTTTTTTAGTATCGACACCTGCTCAAAGGAGTATCTAGGTTTTTTTTTAGTATCGATTACTGTCTGATTTTCGATACTTTTGTACTTTTGACCATGGAGACCACACAGTTCTCTATGGCAACATGCGTATTTTCTGATCACAACACAATTGATCGCGTGCAGGAATTTTTATTTTAAGACGCCCTGTAGATCGGAAAACAGGTCGGACTAGTGTGTATAAATACAGCAGCGGACTAATGGTGAGTGGAGTATAGGAGAAGAAATAAAATAAGTTTCGATACTAAGGAGTAGACTCGATACGCAATACCGATACCATTTTCTTTAGACAATAGAATGTGGTTTTCAACATTAAATCAGAGTACTTTTTTATATGTAGTTTTATATCTGTGTAATTCCTCAGTCGTCCAGTAGGTTCATAGTGGTCCGTGGGCGTGTACTAGTCTGTGTGTCTTATACTTGTGAAAGATACAGCTCAAGATCGTTCAGGAAAGGTTCATTTCAGTCCTGCGAATGGGACTTCTTTAGTATCGATACTCGCTCAAATGAGTATCCTAGTTTCGATTAGCATCTCATTTTTGATACTTTTGGCAACCCCACGCTCAATAAAACAATATCCTCACCCCATTTAGATAATTTGGTATAAGAAATACATTGAAAGCCTAAAGAAAGTGTGTTTTTTATCGGAATCAGTATTGAGTATGCGAGTCTATTCCTTAAACAACTGGATCTCAGCACTGAACCTGGCAACCCAAAATGAGAAACTTGAGCACCAAAACCCCAAATTATAATAATTATTAAACAACTTGGCCATCATGTCCGATGTTTTTTGGACTGTGACATGAATTTGCAATAATTCTGTGAGGTTAGGTTACTGTTCCATCCCGAATGAGAAAATATGCGTGTGTCCAGAGCGCTCACCCAGGACCTCCAGCTGACCCTGCGCGTGTGCCATCCCAGCCCACGTCAGAGAGGGCCGGCTGGGGGATAATGACAGGCTCCGCACGGACAGGACTGTGGAGGTGGAAACTTTCAGAGTACAATTTAAGTACTAGAGACAGAGCCCAACAAACACAAATACTACCGGTGGTGGTACTACTGTGGGCAGACTGTAGTAAAGTTATAGAATAGGAGGAGTAAGACAATGGACATAAAAATTAAAATGGGAAATTGATGTAAACCTTTTAAACACCATTTGAAACGATGTGCATAAGAACTGTAATGTCCATTTTTTCTTAATTACGAAAACACTGGACATGACGGCCAAGTTGCTCATGTTATCTGAGGTTTTTTTTTTCAGAAGTCAGAATGAGCCTCACTTAACTCTCTCATTTGTGTTGCCAGTTTCAATGCTGAAATCCAGTTGGTTTAAACCTAAAATCACTCTGTCTGATCTGAATGGCCACTACCTAAACCCCAGCACCCAGCATGCATCAGTGCTAGTGCCGTCCATCTACTGAGAATGACAAAAAGTTGCATGCGTCACTATCTGCAGGTTTAGGATCTGGCAACACAGGTTCAGTTGTGATTGTAGTACTTTTTTTAAAACTGTAAAAGCGCAGGCTGCATGTATTTCATTTTTGAATAGAAAATCTGCACACATTTGGCATTACCATACGTCGTTTATGACCTCTTTAGCTGCAGTATTATTCCGCAGAGGGCCGAGCACATCAGAACACGTACTACTACTACTACTACTCTACAAGTTGGCACTGAGTAATTATGAGAGTGAATGGTGCTCCGCTGTGTGTGTGTGTGTGTGTGTGTGCGTCATGGACTGTTTAAACAGGTCCAGTGTGTGAGCTGTTACTGGAAGTGTCCTCTTTGCCTACTATTGTGGCAGTACAAAAGAGCTAAAATAAACACGATTTCACAGGTGCGCTCACGTAGATTAATCGCCATCGAACTTGAGTGGACGTAATTGGCGAATCGCAAACGCAGCCATTTTTGATGTGCCACGATTTCCTTCACAAACGACTAAATCTCCCGGCTTACTCTGCATAAAAAAAGCCGCTAACCGTGTACTTTAGATGTGTACAAACATGTTCTGAAATGTGATTCTTGGTTTAGTTTGTCAGGTCATATTTCAGACGGCGAACTTTGAACAGAATCTATTATTAAAAGTATAAATCACAAATCTAAATCAGAGGTAGAGCTAAGACGACAGAGCATTGCACAGAATCTTGCTGCTAACCGTAAAGGGGGTTCGAATAGGTCCCGGGAGAGATCGCTAGATTACGCAAACATGCATGGATGTCATCTTAAAAAAAATTATAACATGGTTGAAAGCTAAAATAATGCAATAATGCTTCAACACTCAAACACAAGACACTTCCTCCCATCCGCTCCTCCTATTGGTCAGGCTCTGAGTGAATGGCAGCTAGTTTGAACCAATCAGAGTGAAGAATGAACTTTAAGAAGAAGAAGAAGCCAATGACGCCATGTACCAGTTGAAATCAATAAAAAAATACAAAGTGCACATGGATTATGATAAAATCGGAATAGGGAGCTGTGATGTCCCTGATTGGGCTTGTCAATTTTTCAGTATCGGCACCTGTTCATACCTGTTTATTTGACAATCCTCGTATCTCACCCATTACATAACCAGAGGTGTCCAAACTACGGCCCGGGGGCTAAATGCGGCCCTCAGATCAGTTTTTATTGGCCCTCAGGTTTCCTGCTGAATCGGCCCAGTTGATCATAAGCAGCACTTTTTACAGCAAATTAAACTATTTCTACTATAACCTCAAACATCACATTGCAGTGTGATACAGACCTAAAATGAATGTGTTTTAAGTCTTATTAATGCACAGCGGCATCTGTCAAAGCTGCGTTTAAAGTGTGGCCCTCTGCTTCGAATATGTTTTGAAATGTGGCCCTCGATAAAAAAAAAAAGTTTGGACACCTCGAACATAACCAACAACTATAGAGTACGGCGCTCACATCATCGCTTCATAACTGTCCGCTGTCCCGTCTACTTCTGATCTCCAGCTCCCTTCCACCACATGCCAAACAGGAAGTACTTTTTCTCGCCCTCCCTCCTCCCTCCTCCGTCTGCTCCCAAAAGCACCTTGAACCAGACTGGAATGGCTCCTGAGCTATGCCAAGTATGCCCCCCCCTCCTCCTCCTCCTCCTCCTCGTCTTCCTCCTCCCCCTGAGAAACCCACCGCATTCCTGTACCGAACACCCGAAAGGTTGCGCTCACGAAAAAAAAAAAAAAAAAAAGAGGAGAGACAGTTAAGGACGTTTAATAAGCGAGAGTTTCCACCCAGCTGACCCAGACGTGCCTTTTAAGGGTATACGTGGTTTTGGATTTCGGTTTTTCATTAAGTTCCAAAAATACTTGAGAGAAAGGGGTAAAGAGGGACGGAGCGTGGGAGGGAGGGGGACAAGATAACAATCGCACGCAGGCGGGAAGTTTTGGCCCGAGCACTAATATGAGAACACCTACCAAAATAAATCCAAGGCGGAGGAATTTACAAAAGAAAAAAAAAAAAAAAAGTCCCGGCCTCCTGTGTCTGGACTCCGTTTGAAGTTTCCTCGGTACTACTTTCTCGGACCTGACAGGAAGGTGGAGGTGCACGCATTCTTGGAATATGAATCGTGCAATACAGCCAGGACGTTATGAATGATCAAAATCACAAGATTACATGAAAGGGGTCGGGCAGAGGGAGGAACACATTTTTTCAATACCAAACCTTGAAAAATAATAATACCGATGCAGTAAAAACGTCATAAAAAGCGAATTGAAGAATATAGCTCACAAAAATTGCAAAAAAAAATGTATGATTTATTGTTCCGAAGTATGGCTTTAACCTTCTTTTTCCATGGAATCAGGTGCAGCTGATGTGCCATTTGCAGAAAGTTCCATACTGTACCTTTAAGTTACATCTTAAAGTAACACTATACATGTTTCTGGAGTCATCTGAAAAATCCATGGAAACAGAAAGTTAGTTAAAACCATACTTCGGAACATTCTCAGTGGGGATAGATGCATTTTAGGCCACACTGTTTAAGATTATAGTCAAAGGAACTACATTTCCATAGAAACGAGCAGTCAGGTTTGTGGAGATGCAAGCCGGCTCAGAGTAAGGACGCAAGTTTTTCTATGTTTTCAGTGCAAAAAACTAAAAAAAAAAAAAAAAAAACATTTAAAAAAGTTCTATTTTTAGTCTATTCTTGGTCTAAAATGTTACATACTGTTACTTTAAACCAGAAATATTTTATCATTTATTTGTGTTGCGGCTACCAAATAACCTTCTATAAATTTTATCAGAGATTTTTTCAAATACCAAATGTTGCTGATGGCCAATACCCAAAACAAAAAAAAGATTTGACATTATTAAAGCCCCATTGCGTAACATTTCCGCCAATCAAAAGCCTTTATTTTATTGCAGGTGCTTATTTCTCAAGTGCCATTTACAAGTCACGTCTCTGCAGCGGCTCACGGGAAGAGTACATGTATTTCGAGGTATTTTTGAGCAGTAAAAACTTGAGGCTTTTATTATCACCAGTGTATCAGTTGAAAGGTTACACAGTGGGGCTTTTCCCTGCATATTCGAGATTAAACATCACAATTTTGCATACGTGATTAAAAATATGACTTAGATCAACAAAAGTTCTTAGCGAAGTCCTTTCATAAGCACATGTTTTATAAGAGTCTATAAAAATACCAGAGGGCTGCTTGGCTCTTCATTGGTGAGAGATTAAATTATCTCCCAGAGCCTCTGCCAACTTCCTGGTTTGTCGCAACTTCTGTCAGTCACTGCACTTTCCCCGTACAACAGAACGACAAACACAGACATGCAGCAGTTATGAAGTATACTTTTATTTAGGGTGTTGATATAGTTAGTGTGCGCTGAAAAAAGGAATATTCTGCAAAAATGCAACGCTTTACTCTAGTTTATATGGACTTTTTACAGCTTTCAGAGGCCCGTGTGGAGTCTTGCCGTTACTTTAATGCTAAAAAACAACTAGCATGCTAACAATCCAATAAGGTTCATGTGATCTTCTGTTAATTTATTTTAATAGATATTTTTTTCAGACCAAGGTTTAGTTTAATTTCATGCCTAACAGTTTTGCTCGCTAGTACCGCTCGCTAGTGTACCGCTCGCTAGTGTACCGCTCGCTAGTGTACCGCTCGCTAGTACCGCTCGGTAGTACCGCTCGGTAGTACCGCTCGGTAGTACCGCTCGGTAGTACCGCTCGGTAGTACCGCTCGGTAGTACCGCTCGGTAGTACCGCTCGGTAGTACCGCTCGGTAGTACCGCTCGCTAGTATCGCTCAACAGTGTACTGCTCGCTAGTACTGCTCAATAGTGTACTGCTCGCTAGTACCGCTCGCTAGTACCGTCTGCTAGTACCGCTCGCTAGTACCGCTCGCTAGTACCGCTCGCTAGTGTACTGCTCGCTAGTGTACTGCTCGCTAGTGTACTGCTCGCTAGTACTACTCACTAATGCTCTTAGTGGTGCTGTTGCCGTGACATGTCTGGTCAGCTGATTTAAACAGGTTTTAGCGCAGTCTCCCTGGTATTTTTATTTCACTATTGTGTCCTTGAATCAAGATATGAACATTAATAACAGAAAAATCATGCACCTTTTTCCCCCGAGGTCACTCCCGTTGGCGTTAGCAACAGTTTTGACTGACAGAATTGCTAAGTGTCTGCTTCCTGCTAGACTAGCGGTGTGGGCGGGAACAGGCATCACCTAAAACAGCCTCGCTCCTGATTGGCTCTTTGGTTGCCATGGCACTCGCGGTCGTAGTTTCAAATACGGAATACGGCTTTAAATTGGCCCCTATAACCGCTCGAGCCTGGATGATGAGCTTCATTTTGCTGGAGCCGAACGCCGTGGGTGACGTCACACTCCCTCAGTCCACTTCTTTATACAGTCTGTGGTTTGGGAGGTGAGATCTCAGATTGACAGATTGGAGAGAAGAGAGAGAAGAGAGTGTAAGTGTGCACACTCACACTTACAGAGTCAAGCCTGCACTGAGGAGACACGTCAACTACAAGTGAGACAAGACCTGCTCCCACACAGACTCCTAACACTGGACAAGCGATAGACAGGAGACAGGAGCGAGGACATACGCACTAAACTCACACAAAATAGCATTCGTTTTATGCAGGATGCCCTTTTTCACTTTAAACAGAGAGTATTACGCTTCTATGGGGTATTAACTGCTAACACCCTGCACATTGTCCCAGTTTGTCAAGTTGTACAGTTTGTATCATGTATCATTTTTTGTATATTTATGAAGAATTGTCATGTGGGAGCATGGGTGATGTAGGCCCGAGAGACACCGCTTAAGTACTCAAACGCTAAAAAACCTACTCTTCTGGCATGTTTTTGATGAGGGAACAAGGTTATAACATGGTAGAAAGCTCCAAACATACATTTTGCATAATACTCCCTCTTTAAAGATCCAATAATTCACACTTTTTTGGGTTGTATGTTTTGACTAAAGACATACTGCTGATTGATTAGTCGACTAAAAAAGGGGGCGTGGCAAAAGCTCTCAAAACTATTACGCATCTCTATGTATTTGACCCAAACTGCACTCGCAAGACTACACCTGCAGGGGGGAGTTCATGCAAAAAAAGTACTAGAAAAACTATGTATTTATATAAAGTTAATTGAACTTGTAAATACCACAATATAAACCCACTCAGTCACTTCTCCTTTCTGCTGTTGCCCATTTAAATCCTTATAATCGAAATAAAGTAAGTCCACTAATGCACATGTAGGCCGACTAACGCACCATTGACCGATTAATCGATTAAAAGAGCAAACGATAATGAGTGTATGGAAAAATAGATAAAGGTAATGTGTCATTTTCTGAGCGGTCAGTGCAGGGGCTCCATGAGTTAGCTTGCCATTTAAAGGACACATTATGCAACGACTTAGCTTATAACAATATTCTGTCATCAAAAACACACCTGGACTAGTGTTGTCACGATACTAAAATATCAAACTTTTCTATGTCAATACTAAGGAATAGACTCGGTACTGATTCTGATACCACGATAATGATAAAAAAACACTCTTTATTTAGGCAAGAGAATGTGATTTTCAGCTAACACAGACTCATTTTGATACTAGTTTCAGTATCTGATTGTCGATATTTTTGGCAATCTTAAGCTGGAGTTGCATTTTGCATAATGCTTGCTGGTTTCAGTAATCCTCGGAGAATATGTGGTTTGAATTTTCCCAGGATTGTTGCGTCACAGGTAGACACCCAACAAAGTTTTTAAGCCCTTTTAAGTCCATTTAAGTTTAAACGCCAAAAACAGTACAATGCATAACGTGTGGCCTTAAAAGGTGACACTTTCAGGACTTTCGCCGATTCAGAATATAATCTGTAGTTTGAGATGTTAACCGCACATAGTAACAGTGCTTATCTTCCATAATTCATGAATGTGCACAAGTCTTTTCTAATCTAGTCCCTACAGAATACGGCTTTGTTAAGTTCATTAGCTCCCGTCTTTCCAGCTCAAGCTAACAGACACATCACATAATAAGCACACAGTCTGCCTCTGCTCTATAATTGAACTTTTTGGGTTATTTTTGGGAAAGTGTTGCTTATTTTTTTGGCTATACGATAAGATTTAAGCTGTAAAAAGGTTGAATTACTCACTTCTATGTCTCATTACAGATGCAAGTGTTTCATTCTGCAGTTTTTTTTCAACAATATTGTAGATTTTGAATAGTTTTTGTGGTTTAAATCTGCTCTTGGGGTTTTTGCGTCTATGACAAAGGAGTTTCAATATTATTCTTTATCGTCTATATTTGCTTCTGAGCTGTATCGAACTTCAAAATTTGTTAAATTTGTTAACATTTTACGACAGGCCTACTTCCCACCGCTGCCCCGCCTGGAGACACTGTTACATTATGATAAAGACGGCACAACACCATATTATAAGTATCGCACAAGCAAACATTTAATCTTTCCTGAACAGTCTGTGCCTGACTTTATAACCGTTTGACGATGCATTTTTAACCATCATTGCGGTCCCCTTCCTGTGCGCCTTGCATCCTCTCCGCTCCGTTCCAGGCCTGGGGGGTTACTGCGGCCACAGGGAGAGTCCCAACCTAAAAATATCCCGTACAGATCCATGACAGAGCAGGATGTGGAGTGCAGACTGACCCAGACACCGGCTCACAGACGGGCGAGCCTACTCACCGGGATCTGCAACATCTTTGTATAGTAGCTACCAACTTTTATCTTTATAATCGGATATGAAAAATGTGCCTTTCTGATATAGTAATTATCGAGACAGAACTATCGATAAACTAAAATAAAAATAAAATAAATGCATGATAGACGGAATAGTTTTGGGGGGTTAATACTTATCATGGGTCCTTTGTATTTGTAGGATTTGGCACCAGCCAAAAAATGCATAATAATGAAGAAAAAAAACATATTTAAGTCGCACTGGACTAGAAGTCGCATTTTTTTTGGGAAAATTATTTTACAAAATCCGAGACCAAGAACCGACATTTTATCTTTAAAGTGAATGTGTCCGGTATGAATTAAACTCAGCAGAATACGATTTTTCTTCAGTCTTTCTATTATTACAAAAATAATACAGACAATAATGAAAATGTGAAATTATAGATTTTAATAATTTCACATACAAGTCGGGCCTGAGTATAAGTCGCACCCTCAAACTGTGAAAAAAAATTCGACTTATAGTCAGGAAAACATGGTACATTGTTTATTTTATCTATTGCTACTAATTAATTTTTTAGCATTATTTTATTTTTTATTTTACAATATTGTACATTTAGAATACTTTTTGGAGGATGTTTCTACTTAATGGTTTGGTTTCAATATCGTTTATCGTCTAGATTTATTCAGCAATATATCGCACTTCAAAATTTGTTTTCGTGACAGGCCTAAATAAATGTAATTTTGGAACGGTCCCCAAAAAATTATTCAAGTAAAATAATTTCCTCTGTAAAATATAATTATTCTGAAGCAGTGACAGCTTTTTTGACAGGCTTGGCACATCCAGACTGATATCTCTGGGTTTTTTTTTATACAGAGTGATGCCAGTCTGGTCCCCCCGCCCTCCGTCAAGGCTCCAGCCAGAACCACACCACAGACCGTGCGTGTCCCCGATTGGCCAATCCACCTGTCAATCACACCCATCTGAACCGCTTCACCGGCGACCAGACTTACATCTTGGTAAAGTACTGGAGAAGTGTGTGTTCTGGATCGCAGGCTTGTTTTGCCTGGTTTTCCACACCACAAACATTTGAAAGTCCTCTATGGTGCAGTCTGTTAGCCAGGCCCTATAATCCGGCTGTGCTGCTTAAGCCCTCATCGGACACCCATAATGAGCAGCTTTTGGTTTCACCCAAAGTGGAGCAGACTATTTTCTGGAGAGTGGCCAAGTGGACAGACCGAGTTACAGGTCAGATCTGTGGAGAGGTGACCGAACCTACAGTGAGAATGGATGTTTTTTTTTAGGAATACAAACATATAACTGGTTGAATGGAAGACAAAACGCCATACTGTGGAATAAGTATAACATCTCCATCCCCATCGTTAAAAAAAATATAAAGTCTATAGCCATGACCTATCTGTGGTAAACATGAGGTAAACAGGCTCAAATCCAATATAGATTTTACCGGAGCCACACATGAGTCTGTCATTTGTGTTGCCAGTTTCAAAGCTGAAATCCAGTTGGTTTAAACCTAAAATGCCTCTATCTGATCTGAACGGTCACTACCTAAACCCCAGCACCTGCAGCCAATCAGGAATCAGTGCTAGTGCAGCCTCTGCAGGTCAGTGAGTGAATTCTGGAGGTTTGGAGGTTTTACACAAGGATGCGATGATGAGAAAAAGTTGTGTCTCTATCTGCAGGTTAAGGCTCTGGAGACACTGGTTCAGTCGTGACAGTTGTAACAGCAGAAGTGAGATTTCGCATTAGACAAGCACTTTTTATCAAACATTTCCCCTCATTTACAAAAGTGAGTGTTCATTTTAGAAACCTCCTTGAGCTCTGAGCTGGTACAGTGTGCAGCAGCAGCAGCAGCAGCAGCAGGAGGAAGAGAGGAGGAAGAGGAGGAGGGGTTAGTCTTACTGGAAAACCATCAACCACTTTGTGCTCTCTGCGTTTCATCGGCTGCATGCTGGGGGCAGGTCGGGGCAGGTCCGTTCCCTGTTCCTCTTTTACGAGCCCCACCTGGCACACCGCGACTGGCGCTAGCTCTCCGGATGCACACACACCACGCTCTGTGTTAGCCGACGTGTGTTAGCGCGCGGGCTAAAGGGGCTCTGTGTGGAGGAGCCGAGGCCGGGCATGCACAGGTACAGGCAGGGGCTAAACAAACACTACTACTAATACTGGCCTGAAGTGCAGCGCATTCAGAGGTTGTAATCTGGGGATGTTTGCAATTACATCACGTTCTTTCTAAAAGCAGAGTAGCCACAAATTTTAGGTAAGAGTTACTTCAAAATAATATTAAGTGGAGGCACAAAACTCAAGTAACGTGTGTGGCCATACCTGCTTGTGCCAGTGCCCGATCTCACAGGATCTTGGAAGCTTAGCAGGGCTGGGCTGGTTAATACTAGGATGGGAGACCGCTGCGAATACCAGGTGCCTCAGTGCGGCTCTAGTGCAGACTGCTGTTGTGTTCTTAGGCAAGACACTTCACCCTCCCGATCTTGGCTATATGAACGTAGTATTTTACCACCACCAAAAACTTACAGTGGGAAGAATAAGCACAACTTGTACTCAAAAATCTTACTTTGGTGTGTTTTAATCCAGATGTTAGAAGTTACAGATGTGGTTTAAGAGAAGATAATGAGCCTTTTCACATATGACGTCCAATTGCGATACCAAATCTAATCTTCAAGACCAAAGTCAGAACAAATGATTCTGCCATAAAGTTAAACACATTTATTTAGATCTGTCGGCCACAGTCTACCACGAAACTGGACGAGCTTCAAATATCGAAATAGGGGGTTGTCTAAAGTTTCAAAACCCTGACATTTCACGTGGAGGGTCCGTCACTGGCTTGTCTCCATGGCGACATCAATGTTTGGGATGTTCCACAGTGCGGCATTAATAATAACTTCCCATGAAGACAAGCTGGCACCTCCAGAAATGTAAAATTGTACCTTTCGTTATGCATTTAAAACAAAATCTGAACAGTTCACGTTATCTATAGACCTCACGGCAGTTCTAGTGTTACCCAAGTACAGACGACAAGGAAACTTTTAAATGTCAATTATCTACAATGTACCAAGATAGCCTGACGAAATCAAGATAGGCGCAACTTCATTTGATAACGTCACTAGAACATTATAAGCATTCGTGCAAAAAAGCAAATATAAGCAGTTTTAGTAAGGATACAACGATTAATAGCCCATAAAACATAATCGTAAACATATTTTGATCATTGTCATCTTTATCTGAATAATGCAGACTCCAAAATACTTAGCTTTTATATCAATAAAGGTCCTATATTACGTAAAAATCGACTTTTGTGAGTGTTTAGCCCTGTTATAATGTAGTTACCGGATCAAAAACACACCTGAAGTTGAGTTTTTGTTTTATTCACACATGTTTGGTTAGGTCTTACCTTTTATTATTAGTCTGTCACATTTCCAAAGCTCAAAATGCCCTGTTCCACCTTGTGATGTCATGAAGTAGTAGGTTTTTTTTTTTAAGTTAACAGCTCCTTTTACTTTTAGTTCATTAGAGATTAGGAATTCCAGGGTAGCAGAAATGATCCAAATGAGTCTAGTGAAGATGTATGGAGTTTTAAAAACACAGTGGAGCACTTCCTGGATTACCACATGGTGACATCACAAGGTGGAACAGAGTGTTTTTCCGTTTAAGAGAAAAATTCAGCCTAAATATGCAAGATTTGTGTGTTAAACATGTGTGAATGAAAAACAAAACACAACTCCAGGTCTGTTTGTGATGAGGAAACATTATAACATAGATCAGAAAATAGCGTAATATGAGCCCTTTAAAACGTCTCAATGTACAATATAAAAATAATGGTTTGACTAGTGCTGCTGAAATAATAGCTGCAGCCCTGCTCTTCAGACACAGTTAGGAACATGACTTGGCTGTCTGCTCCTCCAAACTGCTCGTACGCGCTGCCAACTGTACTGCAGACCCACTTACAGAAAAAAAAAAAGAAATCCGAACTATCCCTTTAATTCCTCCTGATGTTAAAATCCCTGATTTTGGTGAACAGGCGATGCGCAACACACGCACCGCTCCAAACCAGTGCGCAACGACAAGTATGCACAAAATGGCAAAGTTCCTGTACAAAACTATCACCTGAACATTCTCTTTCGGCCCGGACTCGGCTCGGACTCGATCAGGAGGCGGAGGCGGAGGAAACTTGCCGCAGCTTGACTTTCTGCAGTAGTCGGTCCCCCCTCTGTACGGAAACCGCTGCGTTTCCCCTAAACCAACGCTGACATACCCGCTATTCAAAGCAAGGAAACAAATGAGGGTTCTACCTTTCTTTAGCTGCTCCAACAATAAGCCCCGACAGCACAGCGGTAAATCCACAACTTGTGCAGTTTTACGGGATTGGCGTTTGCCGCATGATCCTCCGACGCGGCCCGAAGCGCAGCGCAGGTTTTTGCCCCGTTCCCAAAGCGAACTTCACTTCACCTCCGCTATTTTTCTCGCATCAAACTATCACATTCCACCGCGTTCTTAACAATGAAAAAAGGTGGGTTGGTTTTTCCTTCTGGGCTGCCGGAGGAGGAGGACCCACCCCTGGGGATGACTCTGACCGGTCTGACCGCAAAGAGAACGCCCTTCCCGGCTGCGAGGGCCCGCCTCTCCGCCCCTCTCGCTCGCTCTCTCAGGCTCTCTCGCTGCGCTCGGCTCCTGTGGACGAAGTGGAGGCGGCCTGGACGCGGAGGGCAGCGGGGTTTTCGAGCTGAATTTCAATGAGACTCGTCCAAATATAGCGGTCTGAGAATAGTGCGCCTACATAAACAGCCTGTAATAAACTGACTTACGTTTGGCTTTCACGGAATCTAACTTTACGCAGAGGAGAGAGGAGAGTTTAGGGAAAGAACTGCTTGGTACTTGCTGTATTAGTGTTAATGCTGTGAGGTACTGCGTAACTTTTCTGTCTGGCAGGCCTGTGCATGTTTATTTGTTAAAAATGGGACAGTGCGCATTAAAGGTCCTATATTACACTAAATGGACTCTTGTGAGCTTTGAGTCACACTATAATGCTGTTACCGCATCAAAAACATACCTGGAGTTGTGCTTTTGTTTTGTTTCCTTCACACGTTGACTCACATGTTTGAGTCACACTGCATTATTACTCCGGTTCCACCTTGTGACGTCATGAAGCGGTTGTTTTCAAGTCAGCAGCTCCTTTTCACTTTAGTTCAGTGGAGATTGACTATTCCCGAGCGGAAATCACGCAAATGTTTGTAGTGAATGGAGTTTATGGAGTGAATGAGTTTAAAAACACACACTGGAGCACTTCCTGTGTTACCACCTGATGACATCACAAGGTGGAACGGAGTGTTTTCTGTGTGAGAGAAGAAGTCAGCGTGAATATGCATGAAGCGAAACACGACTCCAGGTCTGTTTGTGATGAGGGAAGCGACATTATATAACACAGTAACCTCGTAGTAATATGGGCTCTTTAAAGGTGTAGGTTTCCCAATCAGGGGTACAGGGACCTGGGGGTGTACGGGCACTTACGAGGGGGGCACTTGGAATGACTTCAGATTTTAAAGAAATATGGAATTGAAAAGTATTTGAATCTATAACGTTCTTAATAATATATTTCTGTAGGATCGTTGTGCCAAAAAATAATTAAAACAAGGAGGTAGAATAGTTGTTATTAGCTATAAAAGAAAAAAAAAAAAAGGGGGTACGCAAGAGTTTAAGACGACACTTTGGGCTAAAACTAAAAAGTTTGGGAACCATTTATCTGTGTCACCTGGATTTAACTTAGCTATCACCATGGAGACGAGCAGGAAATGCACTGCTCACTGTGTAAAAATGCAACTTCTTCATTGTAGCCTATTTTTGAGCAATGAAACACCTGTAATAGCTTATGTTTAATGCTACACTGCGTAACATTACAGGCCAGGCAAAGCGCTAGCATATTTGTGGACCTTCCAACAGCGCAGTGCACCCTCAGACTAACTTTCCTGGATTATTCCACGGAAATAGAAAGTTAAAACCTCGGAACATTCTCCATGGGGATAGATGAGTTTTTATGCCATACTGCGGAATATTGTAGCCAAAGGAACGACATTTCACGGAAACAAGCCAAGCCAAGTAAGAGTTAGGTTTGTGGAGATGCAAGCCCATTCACAATAAGTACGTATGTTCTCAGAGCATCCAAAAAATTTAAAAACATGCTTCTATTTTAGTCTATTTTGTTGGCTAAAAATAACATACTGTGGCTTTAATGGAAAATAACTTCAGCTTCAAATCCATTATCGCGGTGGAAATTATGTCACCTACTTGTCTCGATTGCTTCGCCTAGAATCAAGCAAAATGCCAACTCCACAACAGGTCAGGTCGGTGGAGAGGCAAGCCCAGTCACAGTAAAAATGCATGATGTCTAATGTGCAGTAACAGAACCTGTAAATGATAAATGCAAAATACACTCACCTAAAGGATTATTAGGAACACCTGGTCCAATTTCTCCTTAATACAAATATCTAATCAACCAATCACATGGCAGTTGCTTCGAAGCATTTAGGGGCGTGGTCCTGGTCAAGACAATCTCCTGAACTCCAAACTGAATGTCAGAATGGGAAAAAGGTGATTTAAGTATTTTGAGCGTGGCATGGTTGTTGGTGCCAGACGGGCTGGTCTGAGTTTTTCACAATCTGCTCAGTTACTGGAATTTTCACGCACAACGATTTCTAGGGTTTACAAAGAATGGTGTGAAAAGGGAAAAACACATCCAGTATGCGGCAGTCCTGTGGGTGAAAATACCTTGTTGCTGCTAGAGGTCAGAGGAGAATGGGCCGAGTGATTCAAGCTGATAGAAGAGCAACGTTGACTGAAATAACCACTCGTCACAACCGAGGAATGCAGCAAAGCATTTGTGAAGCCACAACACGCACAACCTTGAGGGCGGATGGGCTACAACAGCAGAAGACCCCACCGGGAAGACCCCATCTCCACTACAAATAGGAAAAGGAGGCTACAATTTGCACGAGCTCACCAAAATTGGATAGTTGAAGACTGGAAAAAATGTTGCCTGGTCTGATGAGTCTCAATTTCTGTTGAGACATTCAAATGGTAGAGTCAGAATTTGGCATAAACAGAATGAGAACATGGATCCATCATGCCTTGTTACCACTGTGCAGGTGGTGGTGGTGGTGGTGTAATGGGTGTGAGGGATGTTTTCTTGGCACACTTTAGGTCCCTTAGTGCCAATTGGGCATCATTTAAATGCCACAGGCTACCTGAACATTGTTTCTGACCATGTCCATCCGTTCATGACCACCATGTACCCATCCTCTGATGGCTACTTCCAGCAGGATAATGCACCGTGTCATAAAGCTCAATAATTTCAAACTGGTTTCTTGAACATGACAATGAGTTCACTTTACTACAATGGTCCCCACAGTCACCAGATCTCAACCCGATAGAGCATCTTTGGGATGTGGTGGAACGGGAGCTTCGTGCCCTGGATGTGCATCTCTCACAAATCTCCATCAACTGCAAGATGCTCCTGTCAATATGGACCAACATTTCTAAAGAATGTTTCAGCACCTTGTTGAATCAATGCCACATAGAATTAAGGCAGTTCTGAAGGTAAAAGGGAGTCAAAACACCGTATTAGTCTGGTGTTCCTAATAATCCTTCAGGTGAGTGTATATGGCCTATGTTTTTTTAAAGCAGACATATTGTGCTTGTGTCTGCTGTATCGTTAGAACCTACGACACCCGTGGATCATTATGTTGCAATTTGCACATTTTAAAATGCAAAATTGATCTGAAACAACTCAATAAAAGAAGCAGGTCCGCTGTGGGAGCTGGCGTTTGCCGTGTGGCGGCGAAAACGAGTTGGAGTCGTGAAAATAAGCGATTAAAGATTGCTTAGACCTGCATAAAGCCGCTCCAAATACAACTTTGAGTGAATAAATGGAGGTAAAAACTCCGAATAGTTGATTTTGCATAAAAGGTCTGCTTTAAACTCAATTACTTTACTCAATAATAACAAGAATCCGTAATGTCCACTCTCTGACCCCAACACACTCACACAATATCACACGTACAATACAACCACACCTCTTTAAGTTTTCCTCTGTCTTATGGTTAATAGTTGATGTGGCAATCACTTGTTTTTCACATGTCATGAAACTGAACTTCTAAAATAGCTATGATAAAACATTGAGTCATAAAAGATACTGTACTTCCCCATAGACCTTATCATACTCTCGCTAACTGCCCTACATAGGCCTGTACGCTTCCAGCTAAACCCCACAAGATGAGACAAGACACAGCGTTAGACATTTATAAAACCTAAAACGTGAAGCACAGCAGTGGAAGTAGTAAAGTACTGTACTTGTGTAGAATTTTTAGGTGTCTGCGTAACCTAAGTACATTATTACAGTAGATACTTTTAACTTTTACTGCACTACATTTGAGAGCAGTATCTGTACTTTCTACTCCACTACATTTCTGAACTGGCCTGAAAAGTAAAAAGTACTTTTCGTATGAGTTGAGGAGTTATTTATTTTTACCGTGTTCGTGGTAACATCCTGACTTAAGTTTTTGAGTTCAAGCTTCGGTTTTTGAGCAAACAAAAAAATACACAAAATTAGTTTCTTTCTCACTATTACTACATTTACACTTTAACAAATTAACACTTGTGTGAAATACTTTTACTGATACTTTTACTTGAGTAATCCTTTACCTCTGTATGTGTACTTTAACCTAAGTAACAAGTGAGTACCTCATCCACTACTGTTTGAATCATAATTTATAATATTATTGAATTATTTGAATAATTTGGTCTCTTTCTTCTGCACTGCTTTTCAGAACTACAACTTCTCAAGACGTAATAACACATTTTATTCATATTGCACTTTCTAGTAACTCTCCAAGTTCTACAGCAGGTGCAACTCTCCAGCATTAATCCTTTTATTGTCCGACATCATTCCTCGTGTGCTCAATCTTGTGCCAATTTTGTCTCACGAGATCTTATGGCAGGAGAGCTTGTCCCAAACCCTGGAAGATTGAACAATAAATGAAAAGCGACCGCATCACTGCAGACGCTGCACCCACCCACCACGCTCCACCCTTCTCTCAGTGAACCAGGACTGAACGGGACTAAATCAGGGAATAAATCTGGACTAAACCAGGACTGAACCAGGACTAAACCAGGACTAAACCAGGACTGAACCAGGACTGAACCAGGACTCTCTGAACCAAGACTAAATCAGGAATAAATCTGGACTAAACCAGGACTAAACAAGACTGAACCAGGACTAAACCAGGACTGAACCAGGACTAAACCAGGACTAACTCAGGACCAGACCAAACCCTCACAACAAAACCCCTGAGGTACTTGAACTTCCATGAGGACTGATTGAGACGGGAACTCCCCACCACCTGGAGATCTCAGATGAAAGCAAAATAAAAGCCCAGGCTTTATTTTATTCTATTATTTAATCTACATAATCCGACAGAGAAACCTAAACCTAAACGTGATCTGACTCTCGTGATATGTGTGAGGACACAAACTCACGAGAATCCATCTTGGTGCGCCTCTCCGCTGGAGCGATAGGGGCTGACAGGCGGTTGGAGCATCATCATTTTAGTGTCAAGTTGGAGTATTTTGTTTGTGAAAAAGTTGCAGAAGCTTTGTGCATTTGTGGAAGATGTCTGTGCTTTTCTCTCGACTGAATGTAACAAAAGCTCCACTTGTTCTGCTGATGTGACGCTTCAACCAATCACACTCAAAAAATCATCATGATGTTCCATGTTTTCTGATTTCAGCGAGACCTGTTCCAGACTGATAATGTGCACAGCTCAGTTCAGAATGATACCACATTTTAAACACATTTTGAACATATTTTAAACACATTTTATACACATTTTAACACATTTTAAACACACATTTTTAACACATTTTGACACATTATATAAACACATTTTATAACACATTTTGAATTTTAAACATTTTTAACACATTTTAAACACATTAAACACATATACACATTTATACACATTTTAATCACATTTTGGACACATTTTAAACACATTTTAAAACACATTTTAAACACATTTTATACACATTTTGAACACATTTTTGGACACATTTTAATCACATTTTGAACACATTTTAAACACATTTTAAACACATTTTAACACATTTTGAACACATTTTATACACATTTTAATCACATTTGGAACACATTTTAAACACATTTTGAAAACACATTTTATACACATTTTATACACATTTGGACACATTTTAAACACATTTTTACATTTTAAACACATTTTATACACATTTATACACATTTTGGACACATTTAATCACATTTTAAACACATTTAAACACATTTTATACACATTTTGGACACATTTTAATCACATTTTGGACACATTTTAAACACATTTAAACTCCGTTTTTATGCACATTTTAAACACATTTTAAAACACACTTTGAACACATTTTTGAACACATTTTAAACACATTTTAAACTGTGAAAGACTCAGGGCTGCCATATGTACCATTGGTTCACCCAGTCAGAAAAAGCACATTGTGTTGCTGGTTTATTGCGGGGCCATTACTCAGTTACTCAGCTATGTCAGTGAAAATGTTTTGGGTTTATGATTATGATAAGCACCATGCAAGTCCCAAACTGTTTCACTTTTTTTCTCAATGGGTCCAATGTGTCCGTTTGAACAGTCCTCCATTCACCCGCTCTGAGGTCATCGGGAGGGAGGGGAACAGCGACTGCCTGTTAGTATGACCTTTGACCCTTTGTATAGGAACAGCACTCGAGTAGAAATATTAAAAACACTGCGTTTTGTGAACTTTTACTTCTGGGTTTATGGCATAAATTAAAGACTTATGCATTTTGAGCATCCTAATTATTCACCATGATTAGTTTATAAGCACAACTTTCAAAGACCAGAGTGGAGTTTTGACATCACAACAATAACTAGCATGCTAATGTACACCTCCAGATTCCCAAACATAAAATGCTTCATAATTAGATGTAGAGATTGCAGTAGTATAATTATGGTAAAGAGTTTGTCCACTGACGGTTGGAGGTACGATTCCAGCTCTCACAGATGAATCAGGGCCTAAATCGGGCAATATGTGCTTCATATGTTTGACGCCTTCAGTCTGTATTCACAGTTTAATATTAGAGCAGCTTTTTTTTCCTATGACGAAACAAACGTGGGGACAAAACACCTAAACTCCTCCCCACAGCCACATTTCAGATAGAGCTGCTAAACTGGGCAGTACCTGGAGGACAAAAGGGGGAAGAAGAGGCGGGGTCCTGGGACTAAGAAACAGTGCGATTGGTCTAACAGGTATTCACACTTCAAAACTCCGTCCCAGGTGCCAGAAACCCCTGGCTTTGATCAGGACAGTATTTTGTAATGTCACCAACTACTTGACGTTTTGAACATAGACCCTCACCTACGATCATGAGCTTTGGGTAATGACCGAAAGGACAAGATCGCGGATTACAAGCGGCTGAAATGGGCTTCCTCCGCGGGGTGGCTGGCGCTCCCTTAGAAATAGGGTGGGGAGCTCGGTCAAACGGAAGGAGCTCGGAGTAGTAGAGAGACGCTGCTCCTCCAGTCGAGAGGAGCCAGCTGAGGTGGCTCGAGCATCTGGGCGCCTCTCTGGATAGGTGGTCTGGGCATGTCCCATCGGAAGGCACAGGAGGGGACTATGTCTCTCGGCTGGCCCGGGAACGCATTGGGGTCCCACCGGAGGAGCTGGAGGGACGTGTCTGGGGGTGAGGGAAGTCTGGGAGCCCCTGCTTAGAATGAATGGAGTTTTTGAACACCCAAAGCTGCAAATGTACCAAGTTTGCACAAAATTGGCCAAAAAAAATGACTAGGAAGAGTAGATAATGCTATTCGGACACCATATACACAGTTTAGGAGAGAAAATCTTCATATCTGATGTATTCTGTCGTAGTAGTAGCTTTTTCCCAGTGAAGAAACGACATCGGCTCAACTCCCCAAAAGTCACACTCAGCCTCAGATCTTTGCCGTGTCAAAACATTGGTGTTGGTTGTTGAAAGTGTTTCCGCTCACGTGAGGATTAGGACGCGGTTGGTCGGTACAAAGGCAGGCGAAAATTCCCACAGTGGGGCATTATTCCACATGAGTGCTCCCATGCCTTCTCCTGAGCGCAGAACAGGCTCGACCAGATAGCAGCGATTACGGTCAGGAGTTTTGACTCGGGTAGAAAAGTGACGACGAGGAGCGCCAAACGAAGCGGTCTATGGGCACAGCCAGACATGTCCGGGCAGCGTGCAGAAGGGCGGTGTGTGGGCATGTTGTTCGCCGCAGTCGTTTGTCAGTAGTGCCAGGTTTAAAGTAAAGTGCATATAACAGGTTTTCATGTTTTTCTAATTATGACTTGGTTTGATGGGATAGTACTTGTGGTAAATATTTATCATAGTTTTACATCAGTGAAGTGGCAGTTTGGTTCTATCCATGTCATCCACGGAAAATTCCATCCAAAAATGCGAAGATATTTTAAAGTTAACTACTGCCCACAAGGTAAAGCTGCTAAACTAGGAAGTATCTGAAGGACTAAAAGGGAGCATGAGGGGATGGAGGAACAGTGGTCTAACAGGTCCATGCTTCAAACTCCGCCTCTCCAGCCAGGTGTTTGTAATCAGAAACACCTGGGCAGTTCTGTGTGATGTCATCTAATACTTGAAACTTTTAATTTTTCTTAGTCTAATCTAACTATTGTGCAATTTACACAGTTTTGGTCCTAATTAACATTATTGTTGCTAAGTGTCATGGAAGACTCTTTACCTATGTCACATCTGCCACCCGTGTCCAACCAGGAAGTAAAATGATAAACATCATCAAAAGTAAAATGTACTTTTCATATGATTTGAGTTTTGTTTTTTTACCATGTTTGTGGTGACGTCCTTCAAGTTTAAGCTTTGGCTTTGAGCGAACAATAATAAATACACAAAATTCACGAGAGAAAAATTAAGAAATTGATTTGTATTGCAACTGTAGACTAAATATGTATCATTTTTTAATCAGTATCACTACATTACACTTTAACAATTGTGTAAAAGACTTGCATACAATACTCCTACAGTACTTTCTAAACTTTTACTTAAGTACCTTTTACTTTGTGCTTTTGCTTGAGCCAGACACACCTGGCTATAATCAGGGCAGTCCTGTGTGATGTCACATAGTACTTGAAATTCTCATTTTCTTAGTTTGATCTAACTGTTGTGCAATTTACAGAAGTTTTGGCCATTGTTAACACTATTGCTGCTATAGGTAAACATTTGTGGAAGACCCTCTACATATGTGACATCTGTGTCCAACCAGGAAGTAAAATGATAAACATCACCACAATTTAGCAAGATGTTATAGTAGTAAGTTGTAGTAGTTGTAGTAAAATCTTACATATAAGCATGTTAGCTATGTTTTCAGTGAAATATATATAGAAATCATGTGCACTTTAATAGTAGTATTGTTACTTCAAACGAGTATACTCAAGTAGAAAGCAGAAAGTCGTAGTCTAAGAAATCACTCACGTAGAAGTGTTGGGGAAACTACTTCTACACTCATGTAATCTCGGAATCTCAGAGATAGCTACGTAACGATCCGACTTTGCAAAATCAGAGCGTTTGCGACAGCAGCGGCGGAACGCACGAGCAACAACGACAATAACAAACAAACATTAGCATACCTTCAACCTGATTCTCTTTTCTGATTCACTGGAGCGATCTGAAAAACCTGCATTGTTGTGATGGGAGGATCGTGTGAGGGAATGTGCTGTTTCTTGCTGGCAGATTACTCATAAATAGCCGACAGTAGCTCAGTTGGTAGAGTCCATCGATCTGAAGGTTGGTGGTTCAATCCAGCTCCATTGGTGTCATCAGTCGAGCGGTCGGATCCATCGACCCTGAGTTGACAGTGCGATTTCCAGCTCCCGCAGATGATTACCGTCGTTGTGTCCTTGGGCAAGACGCTTAGCCCACCTCGTCCCCAGTGTCTGTGTACACTAGTGTGTGTGAATGGGTGATTGGTTCTGTGATGTAAAGCGCTTTGAGTGTCGTGAAGGTGGAAAAGCGTTATATAAGAAAGTGACCATTTACTATTTTACCACAAAAGTTTAGAATATGAAGCTAAATCGTGGTTTAAATGCGTTTTCACAGGCAAAGGTGAAGCAAAACCTCTCTCAACAAACGAGAAGGGTAAGTATGTCGATGGGTACGGTAGGCGCGCTTCCAAGAATCCAAGGTAAAAGGGTACGAGATCCAAGGCGCTCTGACTTAAAATAAAAGTCAGAGTGCCTTGGCTCTCTGCACAGGTAGTCAACAATTAATCACTGTTCTGTTGGTCGTTTTTCAGATTATAGAAGGTGATGTCATACTCCCACATGGGCCAAAAGCCACATTTCTCTATTGATTACATTGTGCTTTTGAAATATCCAAAAGGTAAATGCACAAATGTTGAACCTGATCATTTTATTTCACTAACTAGACCCAAGAACTCACTGTATTACAACAAAAATCAGCATTTTAAACAATCTTAATTTTAGCTGCTTCCGTCTGTATTAAACATTATTGGCCTGTGATCGTCCGAAACACCGCAATATCACTACGCTGTGAGCATCACCATAGCAACGGGTAAACCAAATGAACTACTGTCTTCATCTAAAACATAAATAACTAATGTCTTCAGGATCGTTTGGACAGACTAAAGGTTGTCACATTTAAATATGAACTATTTTCATTGAAGGGATCATGGTATAAGCGGATTAAACAACTCAGACCGAGCGTTACACTGTTTTAACCGCACGGCCTCGTTGTTTAATCCGTACGTAATCGGGGTATACCAAAGTGTTCCATCCGCGAGTTGTTTCAAGCTCGTTTTTTCCGAGTCGGAGGTCGTATCTTATGATTTTTTTCAGAGATCACAATGAATTCAGCATGAGTCTGGTCACCACTCCCTCTGCCACGCTTCAGGGCGGACTCAGACTTGGGCGCTGTCTTCCTACGGTTGAAGGCAGGTTGACAGTCCGACTTCTTCAGGACGGTAACCCAGGTGACAACAAACATCATCGCCGGATTACGGAGGCAACAGAAATACGAAAATGTGCCTACCAGACTATAAACTGGGACGACGGGGCTTTTTTACTCTCACAACCTTGGATACTGTCCTGAAAAAGTCGGACTGCAGATGGTGCTGTCGTCCTACCTCCACCGGTATGAAGACAGCGCCAAAAAACTTTTTTTAAATCAGCTGACCCGGACACGTCAAGATCACGTGACCACTCTGAGGAAGAGCGTTAGTGACAAGTCCAAACTGTCAGGTGTGAAAACAAACGAAACTTAGTCTGGAAAATAATCTATTAAAATAAATGAATGGAAAGACCAGATGAACCTCATTGGACTACGCAGACTGGTTTATTTCAGTGACGCATGTGAAACAAAAGATTTCGTTGGTCATCATCATTTCCACAGTGTTTTTTCAGTCCCCTGTGACGTTTCTTTTGCTTTTTTTTTACTCGCATGTTTTGTTGTACAGCCGGACCATGCGTGTCACTGATTGGTGATCTCCTCATTGTCAGTCACGAGGAGATTCACCGGTGACCAGACTCACATCTCTGTATTAAGTCCTGGAGTATTGGAGAAGTGTGTATTCTGGATCCAGGCAAACAGATTTATAATTTGTTATAAAGTCTCAAATGATAAATCTCAGTTGTCCAGGTCTGATCCATGGGCAAAAATCTGTCTGGATAAATCATATGTGGGAGTGAAGACGTATCGCTGCTTCTTCAGTTCTTTTTCAGAAATGGCTTGGGCATGAGCAGCAAAACGACTTCGCTCCTGCAATAATTTGTCCACTTGACAGATTTAAACTTCGTCTTTTGTAATTTGATAGAAATTTTGAAAAGAGTAGATCACAAAAATCAAGTGTAACCTCAACTTTTACTCAAATAAGAGAGCATTACACCTTCAAATACACTGTCTGGCCAAAAGAAGAAAAAGTCACCACCAAAAAAAAAAAAGGTCACACAGTTTTAGTTGCAGTACATCATTTCACAGTAGTGATTATAACTGTGTGTAGAAGTGGGGACTGGTTAGAACTCTCGCCTCTCACCTGCAAGAAGGTCCTGGGGTGCTTTGGCTCTCCTACCTCCAATCTGATGTAACACAAGTATTTTTAATAAGCTGCGTTCATGTCTTAGAATTTTTAATGATCCACAAACTTGTCACATTAATCTCACGGCTTAAAGTCCTTTCAGCCGACGACAATCACGTCTTTGGGGTTGAAGAATGGCACCGCTTTCTGAAGCTATTGTGAATATATAATAAGACTTTAGTTCATTTATACTGACAGAGAAGACGTTGAACTTGTGCCAGTTTAGTTTGCTTGGATTGGCCCAGTAATTACAGAGACGTTTAACCATAAACAGGTCAACAACAATGTGCAGTTTGACAGTTAAAAAAACGACCGTATTACGCCATTTTGATCTATGTTGTTATAATGTTTGGTCCTCATCAAAAACAGACCTGGAGTTGTGTTTGTTTCACTCCACATGTTTAACAGACAAATCCTGCAGTATTAGACTGAACAACACTCTGTTCCACTTTGTGATGTCCTCATGTGGTGATACAGGATAGTGCCCACGTATTTTAAACTCCACACACCTTCACTAGAATCATTTGGATAATTGAAACCGTGGAACTGCCAATCCAAAGGTACTTGCTAATCTTTAAAACCACCACTTCATGACATCACAAGGTGGAACAGAGCCGTTTTGGAGATGTACAAAGACGGATATAAAGTTTACTCAAACATGTGTGAATGAAACAAAACACGACGCCATTATATAACCGGGCTTACAGCTCACGAGAGTCAAGTTTGCGTAATGAAGACCTTTTAAACAGCAAAATTCAATCACAGAATGTGGGGTTAAACGCTTTAAATTTGTATGTGAATTTTGGCCCAGTTTTCAGAGGGCACATTACACTGTTTTCGGCACCAGCTCTACAAGTCTCCTCTAAAACAATCCGAAAACTATGATTCTTGGATCTGACACTATAATTACACACTGTTCTTTCATACCGAAAAACTACTTACTTCAGTAACACAATAATTTGGCGTTCCAAGTACCTCCAGGACTAAACCAGGTCTGGGGAGGGACTAGAACAGATCCAAAAACTGAGAAATATAACAAAGACAGAACAAGACTCGACATTCTAGCACACCGCTCGAGCACATGTGAGGCAACGGGTTTGTTTCGCCGGATTTAAAAAACGGTCAAATCTGTGAGTCTGGTTTTGTCCTAGGTTGCGTGGCGTTGTTGTGTCCTTGGGCAAGACAGTCCTGTTAGCTTACCGTCATTCTTTGTGTAATGGATCTCACGAAAGGAGGGACAAGGTGTAAAAAATACAAGTTAATGATATGAAACAAAAAGATGGCCCGACTGGGATTACCTTATCCAGAACAGAACCCAAAACGAAGACAAATTTTCATCAAAGAACAATTAATAAAGTTAATTTTAGACACTATTAACCAAAATGTTTGCACACCAATTTGAAATATGTCTAAATAGTCCTTGTAAGTGAAACGTAAACGACCGTCTTAAATGGGCACTACGTGTTTAGGTGCAGGTCCAAAACCTTTCCAATCCCATGAGACGTTGCGCTGGGAGTGTTCTAATACTGCATCTATGGTGGAAACGTTCAGCAGTTACCATGGCGCGCATTAACAGACAGACTGTCCAAAAACGTTTACGATGAGCTGAAACTCAAGAAAGCCACAAAATGGATTTAACACCATCACATTACTCAGGAAATACTGAACGACGGAACTATGGAAAAGTATCACCTCAGTTTGCAATGTTTCTAAATAACTCTAAATGTTCCTTTATTTGCATAATATTTCCTAAAAGTATCCACCCTTTGAACAGCGCTTTGACTTTCTGTTAAAACTTAGCTCCACTTCTTGTTTTTTGTACTTTCGTTTGGCCGCGAGTCGTTGGTATAGCCGCTCCTGTCCGAGTTACGAGTCAGTCTGCAGAGAGGTAGCACACACCCATAAATTTCAGTTTTGACCAAAAACAATTCCTCATTTCATTCATACAATGCTATTGTAACCCTGCCGTTGTTTCCCTCTCGTCACCTTCGGAAGTTTGATCAGATGATGCCGATGTCTATAATCTTAGTCCCCGCCTCCCCTCAGTACCATTTAATTCTTTTTAGAAAGTGCTGTCTGATATGCCTTGCTGCTTTGATATTGTCCATTCTGCGCTGCACAATGCCTCAATCAGGTTCATCCCATATCCTTTGCAACATTACCAAGCAATATTCCCAGAGCCAGGTCCAGGCGGTCAGCGCACAATGGCAAGGATCTAATCTGCTTGTGCTGTATCGGTACTCACATTTCCAGTGATAAGACAGTAAGAGCGCAGCCTTCAGACCCGTGGGCCTACTTAAAAGGAACGGTGTGTAGAATGTTATATTTTAAATTTCAAAATGTTCCACCAGATACAAAGTAAACATGTTCAAATCGGTATGCTTTACTATAACACCTGTAACACTCGATTTTTCTTAATTAAAAAAACACTGACCGTCAATGTGATGTCAAGTCGTTATGTTGTCCCTCCATCCCTTTTATTCTATATCCTGGGCCGGGTCGCGGGGCAGCAGTCTAAGCCAGGGACTCCACTTCCCTCACTCCAGACCCTCCTCCAGCTCCTCCGGTGGGACCCCAAGGCGTTCCCTGCCAACTGAGAGACATGTCCTTCCAGTGTGTCCTTGTCCTCCCTGGGTCCTCCTCCCTTGGGACATGCCCCCGGTAACACCTCTTTAGGAGGCGTCCAGGAGGCAATCCTGAACACATCCCGATCCACATCCAGCTGATTCCTTCTCGACGTGGAGATTATCTGCTCTACTCCAGCTCCTCCTGTGTGACCGCTCGCCTCGCCTATCTCAACGGTTCTCCCAGCCACCCTGCGAGGAAACCCTATTTCAACACTTTGTATCAGCG
>JAIEZT010000068.1:24618037-24686803 GCA_019594935.1 Periophthalmus modestus | reverse complement strand
CACCAGCAGTGGGGGCAGGAAGGGCGGTTACCTTCAACACCAGCCTCTCGTGATGCTCTTCGGTTGCTAGATACTTGGCGGTGGAATTCCAAACGTGGAAAAAATCGGCTCCAAATTGGCCCCCTGAGCGGATACGCTTGTGGGTGGACGTACCATACCTCGTCCACTTCTTTATCAGACTATGCGCAAAAGACATCGATTTTGATTATTGAATGGAAAACAGAAAGTGAGAGCAATAAATGAGAGGTTATGATAAGTTTAAAATGCAAATGATAACTGGCATCTTCAAATAATAAACAGATATTGTATGGTTTATAAGTCCTACCAGCCCAAAAAATGCATAGGGTAGCAATGAACGAAAAAAACATATATTTTCACATTATAAATTGCATCTGTGTACCAAACTATGGAAAAAGTGTTCACTTTATAGTACAGAAATACTACTGTACATGAAATATTTAAATTTCCCATGTTTACCCATCCATTTTTTTCCATTCGCCTGTTAGGCAATTACTCATTCGTCGTCATCTTGCCCAAGGTTCACTCTTTTTCCATCCCCCAATATAAAACTTGCCTTTTTCAGTTTCATTAAGGGACACATTGTACTTAATCTCACTTCTTCTACATCTTTAGCTAGTAATTACTTGAATACGCTTTCCATAGTTTGGGGCTTTTTTGGGCTCACGACTGACAGCCCATCATTGTGACGGCACAAAACCAAAATACAAAAGTTTGTCCTTGATGCTTCACAGACCCCGTCCACTTTAAAGCGAGTGGCAGTACCCCCTTAAATTACAGAACGTTTTTTCTTTCATTCACTAAAATATTTTCTGACTTATGTTTAAGTATTTCTTTTCCCTTTTTCAACCTTGTGTCTGTCCTGGAAGCCTGGGGTAACACTAAAACCAATTAAAACCGGCAGACAGTTATACATAGAGAGTTAAGTGCAAATAAAATGTGTTCATTTAATAGGACTACAATACATGTGTAATTAAAAGTTAACACAAGCTAAAACTATAAGACTGGCGGACTTCTTGGCTTTTATTGTTGTAGTGAAAACTCGTGGTGCATTAAGGGAGCCACGTATATTTTTGGCCGTTTTATTGTTTTCATTTCCTGGGCCCCTGGTAGTGGTGTGTAAAGGCGTGGGGACCCGTTGCCAAGGTAACGAGATTGGGACAGGGTTTTTAAACGCCATGATTAAAACAAAAAAAAAAAAAAAAGCAGACAAATAAATGGCTTAAGAACCAATCTTCTCAAGCCAGTTCCCCCACTCATTTGCTGAGCAGGAGTAGCTTCTGGTCGCTCAAATCTGGAAGACAAATTACTACACATTTTTTTTTGTTTTTTTTTTTTTTTTTTTTTTTTTTACTTTGAGATAAATAAGCGAAATACACAACTGGTTTTTCAGCCCTTTGTGTTTATTTTTTCTTTCGGTTTTGCTTTTGCCCCTTCACCGCCAAGGGTTTTGTATGATCCCCGAACGGACCGGATGGCGTGGCTCTGATTGGGTTAATTACCGCATGTCCAGTCACGCCCTCATGCATCTGGGCGTTCCGGGGATACGGGTCTTTGGAAAGTTTGGTCAAAGAAGCATGTGGTTCTGACTGGCCATGACGACCTAATTATATGCTCCACTAGTGCTTGTCTATTCTTCTGCCATTACTGCATAATCACTGGATATAAGGAGGGTGAATGTCCTTACCTTGCCCAAGGACACAATGACCAGTATCCCGTATGCCATATACAATGTAAGGTTGTGGAGTTTCATGGTATTTGAGAAAGGACTGAGGGTTTAACCATAGATATAACGGCATTCCCTCATTTTTTAGCTTAATACTTTTTATCCAATGCGTGCTTCTTATTTGTCTTGTAATACCCTGCATTTTGACGCTTTTTCGCGGCATGAACTTTCTGTTTTACCACCTACCTACCCCTGTCTTCAACCCACTGCTCCGACTTAATTTCAACTATTAAAAAATTCTTGGGCAATGTCCTAATGTCGGACCTATCTCCTTGTAGGGGGAACTTATTTTCGCCATTTGCAGTGGGTGTCTGAAATGTCCGATTTGGTGAAACAGTAGTGCACTCTAAATTTTCCCACAATGCATCTTAAAAATAAAAGGGCGTTGTTGGTCACTAGAATAAGTCATGTTAGTACCACAGCTGCATTGCGAGACCTTTAATGGGTTAAACTGCACTGAATAGAAGTTGATAGACCACTCAACGGTTTAAACGCACAGTTGGGATCCTGATTATTATAAAACCCTGTTTGCTGTGTAGAGTTGCTAGCGTTTAGTGTCGTTAGCTCCCTTAAAACTGAGCTGTTAAAAGACCATATTTCGCTCCAGGCTCAGAGGAAAAATGTAAAAAAATCATAAGTCCCGTTTACCGTCAGATCCAGCTTGACAAAAAAAACTTGTATGATTTTTATTAGTTCCCTAAATACTGTGTGCTAGGTTACGACCGAATTCTGACATTATGTAAGACAAGAAATCGGAGTCTAGTTTAGAGCCTTTAAGACTTTTTTTCCACCGAGATGCCAATAGTCACGTAAGCCCTAATATAGTGCCGCGATACAGATAAAGAGTGGCTCTGGAGGGAGTGAATTGACGGTTAAGGAGGCTTGGGTGGACCTTCTGTCACAGCCCTGGTCAAATCTAGTAGGCGTTCAAAATTTCACTGGAGCCAAGTTTTTTTTCATACAATACAATCTTTAAAATTAACGCTGACAGATTACTTTGGGAGGGGGGCTGAGCTTTGTCAGTTTCTACAAGAAATCTTCAATCCAATATTGCACTTTACAGTGAAAGTGATGCTTCCACTGTCCTGGACTCGCTCTCTCTTGTGCTTCCACTGATGAATTTCTAGCGCCCTCTTGCTGGTGTCCACGTGAAAGACACCCAAAATTGCTGTTTCCTTATTAGAGTCTTCAAAAACAGTTCTCTGGCCGTCAACCAACACACCACACAAAGACTAAAAACACACGCCAAAACCTTTGAGTTTAGGTGCACAGTAAGTTATTCGTGAGGTGGAATTTTATTTAATCGTGATCTCTCCAACAAAGATAATCGCCATTACATCACCAGAAATGTGCGACAACTCTGTCCCCATTGTGATGATGTCATGGGTTTTTTTAATGGAGTGATCACAAATATTTTGGCCGTGATAATCGTAAACACCAATTCGACCATCGCTTCATGCCCACACTGCAACCTGGGTTACATCCTTAGCCACTTGTTGGTGTAATTCCAAGGGTGAAGTTGAGCTAAAAAACATTCAGGATACTACAGTAAAAGAAACATTCCCAGTCCTGTTAAAGCGGGACAAAAAGTTATTTAAGCAAAGAGGTTTTCGCGTGCTCCTGCTCCAAGCCGCTTCCTCAGTTCTGGTCAGATACTGCTGGACACTGCCTTATATCTGTCTGAAGGGCGGAGCTAACTACACTGAAAGTAACAAATGTGAAACTGTACCTGAGTTCATATTTTGCAATCATCATTTTCAGGCCCCTAAAGGGTGCTCTCACACTGTTAGCATACTGGCTAGCACTATCAGTTTCTTGTTTAGATATAGGTCTGAGGAATGGAGTTTATAAATAGGGAGAGGAAAGGTTCTAAGGCCCCATTCCTTTCAACGAAAGGATTGTTCTTTCCTCTTTTGTTTTTATGTAGGTTATTTCAATTCAGTTATAGTAAACATAAAAAAAGTTTGTGGTTCTAACACTAAGCAACCAGTTTATACGTATAATATCTGCCCCTTGTTTACAAAAGGATTTTACAACGTACGATTTTTTTTTCCACTTTCTTTTCTTTTTTAAAGTGACCAACAACAGGTGACACGTGCAGAAAATACAAGCATAATTGGGATGATATAACAGTTCATAACTATTATAGTAATTACCTGTAAACCACAGCACTTTTACTAAGCCTTTTCATTACTTTTGCCCAGCAGCGGAGTATTTGACCTTTATATTTAAATGATTTAATACATTTTGAAGTTGTGATTTGTTATCTAGACTGTTCTCCATAAGCCAACACCCTTTAATTGAAATACACGGGTTTCCTTTGTTGTTGTTCTAAACTGGGGTTGTTTAAAGATTTCAGTTCCTTTTTAAATTATAACACATTTGTCTTTTGATTAAAATAGTCTTTGTAGATTAAGTAGGTAATGATTTTTGATGTGCTTGATACATGAAATTAACATACCAAGTGCTACCAATTCACCAAATTTCCGGGTCTTTAGCGCAACCTCGTATCTTCAAAAGGGAGTGGATTAGTGGCTTTGAGATGGAGATGCCACAGCAGACTGGGGGTCTCCGAGGCAGACTCTTGTGTCGGTGTTGTATCTATTATATGTGGCTGTTTAGTAAAACGCTCACTGCAGTTTTCCACTAACACTGGGTGGAAGTAGAGGCCGCATGGCGTTTGTCTGTGTCTCACGGTTTTGTCCTTGGGTGAACCAGTTTCTGTCTTAAGTGTTTGCAGGTTTGAAAATACACTGGGATTTTCATGCTGTTCTGAACGGTTTTCAGACACCACCAGCTGTGTAAGGGGAATGGTTACAACCTTTGCTTCTACATTCAGCATTCCTTGTGGTCCTGTTTTTGAATCTCTATTGAAGGTCAATTTTGGATTATCCCCAAGCAGAAAAAGGGGCTTTCTCACAGTGTGTGCCTCTTTCATTTTTTCCCTCTGTGTTGGTAGGACACCACTTGAGCCATGTGTTGTACGTGTGCAACAAAATCAGGACCACTTCAGTGGTTTTGGAAGAGTAGCTGTTGGATACAAGACAAAAGAAGCTAAAAATATATACATCCCTTTTCAAAACCAATATACTAATGGACACTTTGTTCTCGTTCTCCTTCCATGCTCTCGTCCTCTTCTGTCAGTCCCACCACCTTGTTCGTCTCAGCGCCTCTCCATGTCCCCTCTCAGTGCGCCGCCATCTCCTCCAGCCCACAGACTCTTTTACGCTCTAAATACGGCACCATCCTTGAAGGGACTCATTATGGCAAAATGTATGTGTTTTGGTTATATGCTGTCCCTCTTCAAAAACATACCTGGAGTTGGTTTTTTTGTTTGCTTAATCCAAAGTCGTTCGTTTCTGATTTACTCAAAAAATTCTTGTTGCATTTTGCCCAAATTATTGCGTCACCTGAGGTAAAATCTCTGCACTTTGAGCACAGTTTTAAATGATGCTCTACCAGATTTTTTGTACTATCATGAAAACCTGGATAATAACACCCACAGAAGGTCACGTTAACTTTAAACTGTTTGTTGCTGTCCTCCAACAAGTTATTCCTCATTTACCTTAGTTTATTAACACAAATCTCTTACTCACCAGAGTGATTTAAACCATAGACTGTATATATAAATGGACGGGTATCGAACCGTGCTATGTTGTTCCAAATAGGAGGTTGATCATGATTGCGCTTTCCTGCTCCATCGATATTGGGCTTCAATTCACTTATACATTGGAGTTTGTAAATTGTCAACCGTTCTTTCTGTAACTGCTGAAGTGAGTCTCCTCAATTTGGTTTTAAAATGTATTAATTCGTATTAAACCGACTCTTCATGATCCTGGTAATTTTGCCATTTTGCTATGGGTCCATAAATCAAGATTTATGAACATGAATCCACAGACAAATCAGGCGCCTTCTATCCCTAAGCAACTCATCACCCATAAGAGTTGGCAACAGGTTTGAATCGACAACGTTTGCTAAGCTCCCACTTCGGTGCTAAAACCAGCGGTGCGGACAGGAAGGGGCGTTGACCTTCAACAGCCTCGCCTCGCTCCGGATTGAAAACTGCTTGATCGTGGGATACTCCCGGTCGGATCTGCCCCTATAACCGCTAACCTTGTGAGCATTTGACTGGAGCCAAAACGCTATGGGGACGTAACACTTCATTAGTCCACGTTTCTTTAATACAGTTCTATGGATTAAGCTAACAACACAACTAACGGGCTATATATGCACTCACGATTCTCGGACAATAAAAAGCGCTTCATAATGTGGTGCAATACAGCATTCCCCCAGGCACACAGCGTACTTATTTAGACTTCAAGGCTTCTTATACACTATATCCGTTTTGGGGTTAATACCAATTTTTGTTCAAATCCATGGGAAAAGTGGAAACGCATTGCTGTATTAGCATAGGCATCATGTTGATGTTGTTTAGTTTCCCATGTGTCATTCTCAGAGAGCTCGCAGTGCCTAAACGCCTCAATTGGAAATGGATTTATAGTTTACTGTTTCAAAAGTAGAACATTATTTAAAAGAACGGGTATTACATCTTCAATGGTGTTTAATGTTAACCGTCACATATGTACATCACCGTTTAGTTAGTTTATTGTTTTGAAATGGTATTAAAATGTTGGGATAAGTTGCAGGTTTTGTTTTTGGATCGTACTAATAACCGTAAAGAATGGTGGCGAATAGTGTCTGGAAAGATCGCTAGATTACTCAGACAGTTGCAGAGATAGATGCATTTAAAACCTCTTCAGGCATGTTTTTTGATGAGGGAAACAATGTTATAAAACGTGGTTAGAAAGAGCCAAGTTGATTTTGGCACAATTACCGTCCTCTAATTATAGAAAACGTGAAAACTTAGGGCCCAAGGTGACCAAAAGCATGTTAAAAAAGGACAGCCACAAGGAATGAAAAGTTGAGTTTTTCTTTTAAATATCTTTCATGATACCACGAGCCCCAAGCATTTCGTCTGGCGAAGAATCTCTAGTGGCGTTCTGTGAGTCTAACTATATTCCTGTCACGATGTTTTGTTCACACACGTCTCTGCCTTTGGAGAGAGGGAAAAACACCGAAGCGAAAAAAAACAATAAGGCTTACGCACAAGTGAATTTCTGACAGATAAGAAACGGCTTCATTAGGCGGGGCTCGCTAATGACGTGACGAGAGGATTGTGGAGAGGACAAAGAGACTGAAGGAGATGAGAAGGGCACTAAGCGTGCTGAGGCACAATTGTTTTTGGGACCTCGGTGCGGGTGGTAAGGAAGACAACAATAAAGTTGGACTATGGACTTTTTTTAGGGGGAGGTTCTGTCACCTACCTGTTGAGATGGGGTGTTTGCAAGGAACCTTAACCATGGGGGGGTATAATCTCATTCGTAACCATTTAGGCTAATTTGGGTTTAAATCTAGTGGTTGACGGTCAGAAGGTCCGAGATTTCTTAGTTTGAGAGCAAACATTGAATCGCATATCAGTTTTATTGGGCCATTTCCAGGACCTGAATTCACAAAACTAGGAACTTTCTTGGTACGTATGGTGCAACATTTAAAACAATAAAAATAACTACAATAAAATAAAGAGAAGGCATTATAAATAAGGTAAAATAGATTATTGATACAAATAAAAATGAACAGAACATGGGGGGAGAACAACAAAAAAGTGCAAAACCCATTCAAGATTTCAGTGGGAAGTAGGTTCGTTACATTTGTTTCAAGTGACAGTAAACTAGTGACAGGTGTTCATAGAGTGAGTCATGAGTCCAACAGCAGAGGGGAAAGAAACCTGTTCTTGGGGCGAGAGCGTTCCATTGCCTCCTTTCCGAGGGGCGGGCCTCATATACTCCGTGTCCAGGGGGGAGGGGGAGAGAGAGAGTCAGCAGAGTGATCAGGAACCTGGGATCACACCCGCACACCGAGTCCTGGAGACCGCACAGGTCCTGGAGAGGATGGGAGGCTGTAGCTGATCATCTTCTTAGCAGCAGAGTACATAATGCTCTGCTGAAGTCTACTGTCTGTCCCTGGCAGTGGCCCCGGGCACACCACACCATGATGAAAGAGGTGAGGATTGGTCAATGATGACCATGTAGAACTGCACCCACCATCACTGGACTGAAGCGTGGATTTCTCAGCTGCTCCTCCACAGAAGTAAAAGTCCTTACTGGGCCTTTCGGGATGAGGGATCTGATGGTGGTTCTCCCACTGGCCCAGAATGGTCATGAGCTTCCGTTTCCATGGAGTTTCAGTTTGGAGCGGAGTTCCAGTATGGAACTGCATGTGTCTCCACTGTCTCACTGTTTATGAACTGTACCCTCACCATTTGAGGGTACGCGAAGTAGTGACCCTGCAAGTGTATGAGCTCCCAGAGGGAGCCAGTGCAGTACAGACCACTTTAGCTAATGAGAGGCAAGAGAGAAACACAGACTCAAGATGGAAAAAAGCCAGATATAGACATTAAATAATAATCTCTCACCAAAACACTTTGACTTGATCTTGTCAAACCACCTGTATTCCAGTTATTGGCAACTTTATATATTGAGCCACTAATTCTGTCGCCAAAACAAAAGCACCAACTGCAACAGCTCTGTTTCCTGTTTAACTCCACGGCATCGTATACAGAGATAGAAAAATACTATATTTTGTGAGTGTGTAATACATATATAGCATGAGCCAAACCCACCTGCATTTAATAAAGAAAGCTTAAACATGGCGTAGAGGTGGAAAGAAGGTGAAATAAATACAGACAACAGCTGCCAATAAACCTTCCCTGGACCTGGAGCCGGTTTGGGACCAAGGAAACACAAACTCAGTTGGGAGAAAAGCCGAAACCAAACAGACCTGCTACAAGGCAGCACCAAGCGAACTGCGTGTTGGTGGAAAAGAGACTATGGAGACTACTGGGAGAGAAGCAGGTCAAGTTGGAATAAGTCTGATCTTTGGAAAGGTGACCTCGCTCAGGAGAGAACATAATATTTTCCAGAGATGTTTAGCCAAAAAACTTAAAACAAAGTCTGATTGATTAAATTATATATATATATACCACACATAGATAGATACGTTTAATCCATACCGTGGGACATTAACCCACCCCAAGCAGGTGGCATCGAGACATTTCCTTTTTATATTCAAGAATTAAGTTTCAAACATTGGGGAGTTTCCCTGTCTTGACTAACCTGCATTACTGTTTCAATTGGATTTACAGCCTATCAATCAACATAACGTCCTTGCTAAGTTTTCATGTTAGTAGAACAATCTCACCACAGATCACCAGGCACTAAATGCACAGGAGGGCCATTCCGAACGCGCCTAGATCATGTTGGTGAACACATTCTCTCTCTCTCTGGACCATCTGCCGCCCAGCCCGCTGCCCCCTGCTGCCCCTCACGTAGGACCTTACAGCACTGTATTTTACATGGAGCAAAATCCAGCAGGCCCCTCTGTGACAAGGCGGCAATGTGGGAGGTTACACAGGCACAGATGGGAGCGCATTTGAGATGGGGAATCCACTTCCTGCTCAGGCATCCAAGTTACTGGCATCCACACAATACCATCTGCTCAACTGTGGGGCGCTGGCTGCCGTTAGTATGTATGTCTGCTGGTCAATAGAGCTCGGGAAATTGTGACATCACGCCTCGTAGAATTTTTGGTGGAGCCTAATGTTTGTTAAACCCCAATGAGGAGATGCAAGTGCTAAATACTAGCCTTAGCATTCATTCAAATATTTCCTGACACCTATAGAGTGATAGTGTATTTACCAGTGTGGACCATAGAACTGTATATGTAAATGGACATAGCTAACCTGCTAGCCGGCGTATTCCAAATAGGAAGTGATCATGGACGCTCTTCCCGGCTCCATCGACTCTGACTCCATTCACTTTAGACTAGAAAAATGTTGCTCCTCTCTTTGTAAATGCTGCTGTCAGGGTTGTCATTTTGGTCTTAAAATGTCTGTATTAACCACTGAGCCATGGGGGTCTGTGCAATGCAATGTAAATGTGCAATTGTGGGAACTGTGAAGTGAGTGGAATGTGTAATATTTTGGATGGTGCAAATGAGTGTAATGTGTGGAATGTCGTGCAGTGTGTGGAATGTGCAATATGTGGGTTGTACAATATGTGGAATGTGCAAACTATGGGAATTGTGCAATTTTTATTTTGACCCCTCTCGTTGAACCCCAGTCCTTAGGAAAAATGGATCAAAATTAGCCTTTGTTATAATACGTTTCGTTCATGTCTGTCATGTCTGTTCATTAACATGCTTTGTCCCAACCAAATAAATAAATAAAAAAGTAAATCCTGGTGTTTTTATTTGTTTATTGTGTTTGTAACTCAACATATGAACATTAATAAGAGACAAATCAGGCGCCTTATTTCCCTGAGGTAGCGTTAGCAGTGGGTTTGATTGGCAGTGTTGCTAAGCGCCTGCACCACTGGTATTGTCTTGTAAAACTTTGCTCCAGATTGACTCTTTGGTTGCTATGATCAAATCACATAAAAAAAAAGACTGTTTATGCCCAAGCGGAAATTCAGATTGTAGGTCTCTTAAAATCTTCATTTGCCATAAACACCCTGATTGTACAATCTTATGGCAGTCGGGGAAAAAAAGAGTTTTTAGTGGCATTCTGTCCTGCAGCTCAGTGATCTCAGATATCCACTCTCTACATGCACATTCACGCTCTCTGTGGTTCAAAAGCCAAATTCAGGGGATGGGTCCGGTTTGTTCGGGTGTAGCAGCCATCCCGTTGAGTGCCCACTGCTCCACTATCTCACCAGAGTGTCTAACCTACATCCTATAGTTGAACCAGCGCCCTAGTAGTTTTTTTTAGCCTATTTCTGAGACTGCTCTCAGAAGTGCTATAAAGTATATCTGTATTCATGGACCAGTCCCGCTTGTTATCAGACGCCCCCCCATAGGGGACACTATTTCAATGTCTTCCCCACTGATGCTGTCACAGTTTGCATTGGAGATGTGTCGCGCCTAAATCAATGACCATACTCTTTTGTTTGGAGGTGTTTAGAATGAATTTGAACTTTTTTTTCTTGGGGTCCATCTATCTCTATAAGACTCCTGTATTTCTCTTTTTGTCCATTTTTGATGCAAGCCACTATTGCTGTGTCATCAGAGAATTTCTGAATGTGGCAGGACTCCAGAGGTATAATTAAAATCAGTCAGTGTCAGTTGTATCGTGAAAAGGTTTGGAGCAAGAACAGTGCCTTGAGGAGACTCTGTGCTACTAATAGCAGTTCTGAGACACAGTTCCCCAACCTGACATACTACATTTTATGTCAGCACTCCACAGTTGAGGTCTGCCTGTGAGGTAATCAGAGATCCTGTGATAAAGAACGAGTCCACCCCCCAGACTACCCTCAGTTTTTCACAAAGAAATAGGTGGTCTGATGGAGTTGAATGCTGATATAGTACAGCATCCTCAATAGGGTTAGGCTAACCCTAACCCAATATATTTGTTGTAGGGGATCTAGAGAATGTTAGTCTGTGATCTTAAGATTCTCATTAGCACCTTTCATAATATGAGAGGTATTTTCATAATGTGAATAGAGGTGCAGGGACGTGCGGTGAGGTTCGTGGCTGGTGAAGCACTGATGTCGTCACAATCAAACAAAGTTCCGAAGTCCGTAAGAAATGCTCTAATAGTATGAAATAAAAAGCTGGTTATATTGGTTTTTTTATCCTCATTCTGTTTCTTCAATGTTCAATGGATTGAAGTCATTAAATTTCTTACCATTTTCTACGTCTCTGTTTGAAAAGAGCGAGTCTTTCGCCCCGTCTTCTGGAGCAAACCAATTTAGCTCCTTTTAGCGTTGGTCTTTATTTATAACCTCCTGCTTTGACCGAAAGTCCAGTTTAGAAAACTGCTTGAGCTTAAATATGTATCTTCCTCCATTTAAAAAGTAGGGCCAGACATGAAGAAAAAAAGTGAATTATTAAAGCTGACTTGCTAACTCTAAATTGTAGTTTGCAGCCCCGCGGGAGCTACAAGAATCCCTGGGCTCACGAGCGCCCCCTAACATGAGGCAGGGGTAACTGCGTGCCGCACCTGGCACCTTTTCACAGCCGCTTAAAGCAGCAGAGTGCAGAGCTGAGCTACAGCACAGTCAGTCCGTGGTGATCGGCATGAACGGCCGGTGCCTCACCTCGCGTCTCTTCCAGGATTTCAACGGTAAATGTAAAAATTAAATTGCGTAAAAAGAATAAATTGCAAAGTTAGAAAATAACTTTTAGTGCAATCATTGGATAAATATAACCATTTCATTTATTTTTCTCTGTAATGACAGGTGAGGCAGGTGCCTGACCGCACGTCACTGGAGAGGTGAAAACTACTGAGGTTAACCAGCCGTCTCTAAAGCAGGGCTTGGTGGTGGAGGAACCTGGACACAATGATGTGGACACAGGAGGAGGAGGAGGAGGAGGTGGATGGTAGTGGAGACTTTGAGGGTTGAGTCTCTGATGATGATGGAGGTGGAGAGGTTTAATGGAGGAGAAGATGTCAAAGCTGCTGAGGTGAAGGGAGAGCAGAAGGTAGAAACAAGCTCCTGTGTCACACCTTTTGACGAACCTGTTGAACTCATTGGCTCTTCCCTCATCTCCATCTATGGTTACAGAGTTCTTTCTCTTGTAACCTGTGATGGTAAAAGACTCCCTTCCACCCTTCTCTGTTGTTGCTGTGTTGATCTCACTCGTGATCCAGGGCTTGTTGTTAGGGGAAGCAGTAGATGGGTTTTTTAGTTCTTTTATACGTCTATGGTAGTGACCCGACAGCGATGGTGGACCAGTGGCCTTGGGACTTGAACCAGCAGCTCATATTTACTGCAACTATCCACAGGGACTAGAGATGCCAAAGCGACCAAATACAGCCTCTCAGCCCACACAGCCTGCACCAACCTGATTTAATGCATGTAGAGCACACACACTGCTGATACTTGTCACCAGCTGGGTGTGTAATCCTTCCTTCCTTCTTCTTTTAATTTAATAGGTCCATGTTTTTTTTCATTCATTGACATAATAGAAAGAACTTTATTAGGCCAAAGCTATCATGCTCTGTTTAATTAATCAATTCATATAAATATAGAATGCATTTGTTCCATACATACTATACATAGTTTTCTTCAACACAAAATGTATTAAATCAGACCTATTCTGCAAAATCAACTTTTCAGAGTTTTTAACCATGTTCTAGTGTTGTACCCTTAACATTTACTCACCGAAGTTGGATTTGATTCGTGCATGTTTGAGCAATCTTTAAATTGTCTCTTTTCAAGACGCTATTTTGCCTTTTCTCCATTTTCACCACACAACCGGTATATAACCACTGCTCTGTGCTTACTGCGTTGTCCAATTTAGTTTTCTTAATCTGTGACGAGCAGGATTCGGCAGCGTTGCATCGTCATTGAGGTCCAAATGAAAAAAAATCTGCTACTCACTATTCATCGAAGGTGCTGACAACTTCGCAGGTCTTTGTCGTAATGACTTTCACGGTGATGTCAGCTCCCACTGCAGTTTTCTAACGCATACGCCAGCAGACTCGTTCCTTTATTAAGTCTCTTTTTAGATCGATATTGCAATTTAAAATGTCCAAAGTACAACGCAATGATCCAAAGGTGTCATAGATTATAACTATACAGCAGACACAGCACAATATGTCTTCTTTAAGGAAATCAGCTAGACAGTAGAACTAACCACTATGCCACTTTATACCCTTTATAGACTTTTGAGGTATTGAAAATTCAGTTATGGGGCCCCAGCTGCTGCTCATATAGAGACAAATGATGTTGGAAGGCACAGAAATTGAAAATTGAAACAGTGCCATGCTCACCCTCTCTTCCCTTTTACATCAAGCACCAAAATTAGAACGCTCCGGATGACACTTGAGTTTACGTCGCGGTGCTGTGTTGGCGCCGGAATGGAAATCAGGTCATGTTTTGTGTCCCCTGCATTTGCATAGAGGTGTGCTCGTTGTGCGCTGACTGATGGCCCTTTTACCCTGCAGCAGGTAGGGAGCGGGCGACATTAGCATTTGAATTTGTATGGGCCAATGATGACAACAACCAAGCAGGACAGAACGAGAGCGCTTGAATTTACGGTGGGACGTGGCGTGCAGAAGATGGAGTGATGATGAGGAGGAGTAGAGAGGAGGAAGAAGAGCGGTTTTTTCAGCCCGGCACAGCGCCAGCACCAGTCCAGACTTATTTCTTCGTTAATTCATCAATATAACCGTTCAGTCATGATAGTACACAGATATTACACATGGAAGAAAGAAAGAAGAGAAAGAAAGAAAGAGAGAGAAAAATCATCATAAAACCAAACTGAAAATAGATAAATACTTTTTTTTTCTTTTATTTAGGTCAGTGCTTCATTTCAATGAGGAATTCTGAACATCTTGGCTCCTTTTTTAAACCCATTTTGATTCAGAAATAGACTATATAAAATTACATTATTGTCCCCATCAGCAGCTGTGTGTGGTCTGCAGTGAAGAGGAGGGCTGTTTGTTGAAAATGATTATGGGATTTTATTACAGATAGAGTGTTTTTTTCAAAGATTTATAAATTAGGATTAAAATGATATACTGCCGATCTTGAGTAATGCTTGATTCAGTGATTCTATGGCAGCTAAAACAATTTGGAGTTGCCTCGATCCAGGATACACACTTCTCCAATACTTTACAAAACATACTATGAGCCTAGTCACCGGTGAATTTCCCGGAAAGTTCAGATGGGACAGGTGGATTAGCCAATCATGGACATGCATGGTCCGTCTGCATCATTGGCCCCATCCTCCCTCCATCAACACTCTCACACAACCACATTCATCCCAGGCAATGTGAGTGAAGTGTCTTGCCCAAAGACACAACACAGTTTGTCACCGATGCCCCGCTCTGGCATCTGATTTTCCCCAGTAGTTTCTCCTCTTTTTGACAAGGAGGTTTGGCTATTTCTGCAAAACGAATGAGCGAAGCACTAAACTCTGTTAATCTGAGATGAGATCAATTTTATATAAATTTTAATGATGGGTCCAATGATCTCCTCAGTTTTACATGTGTTGCTGAAAAAAAAAAAAACAAAAACTATCTGACGATCATGTTTTGGTTCTGGCTTGAGACCCGGCGGAGGACGTGGGGACCAGACTGATATCCATCTGTATTAAAAATACAGAGATATCAGTCTGGATTTGCCAGACCAGCAGACCAGCAGTCCATCTGCAGACAGACATGTTTGTTGTAATGATAATGTGATTATGTTGCAGATTGAGAGGAATGTTTTTCAAAGATTTATAAATTATTATTATTAAAAATGATATACTGCCAGTCTGGAGTCATGGCTGATTCAGTGTGCTCTATTGCAGCTAAAACAATTCAAAATAAAAATGCTAAAACAGCAACAGTAACATATGATGTTTCAAAAATAAAATATAAAAATGCTTTTGACCCAGCCCTAAATGGCTCTGTCAATCTGTGGGTAGCACTCTCGCCTCACAGCAAGAAGACTGTGGGTTGGGACGTGCAGGCGGCTCAGGCCTTTTGTGAGGAGTTTTTTTTTCCCCGTGTCTGGATGGGTTTCCTCCAGGGGACTGCAGTTACCTCCATCAACCCAAAACATGCACAACTGGTAAAAGTCCTCCAGCTAAGGTAATTCTGACCAAGACTAGCTCAAGATTTTATGATGATCTGAAGTAAAACTTAATACTAAATTAGAGCAAAAGAAAGAAAAATAAAACTCTGTCAACTGGACAAAATGTTGATGAAGTGAAGATGTTTCGCTGCTCATCCATCCACTTCTCCAGCTCTGCTCAGTTTACTGCTGGACACTGCCTTACATCTGTCTGAAGGGAGGAGCTAACTACACTGAAAAACTAACACACCCTATATTTACAGTTTCTGTTAAAAGACTAGGTCTATTGTGCTACCCTCACTGTGCACTGTATGAATGAATGAATGAATGAATGAATGAATGAATGAATGTTATTTATTTGAGCAGGCAGGCATATAATAATTTCAAAGTCAGTACAGATAAAACAGTGCACATCCACACATTTTTACAATGCTCAAAAGGAGTAAGCAGAAGTAAGAAAACTTGTAAGAGCTTACCCCCCATGTTAATCTAAATCACAAGATTCAGCTGTTGATGCAGAAGCAAGATGTAGGCCCAAACATTGCAGATAGCATTTATCGATAACATTCCTACCAAATCCATACACATGCCCGTACACACCAGGTGTGCGTGTGCATGTGCATGCGTGTAAAGTGTATGTGTATCATCCATACACATGCCCATACACACCACACTGTGCCTAAGTCCTACTTAGCATAGTCATTCAAGCCCCTGCTAATAGTGATTTCACACCTATTAGCACACCTAGGCTAGGCCTTATTGTTGTCTTTTTCTCTTTGTTTTGCTTTGGGTCAGAGGATGGGAGTTATAAATAGGGGATAGATGACATCTGAGGCCCCCATTCCTGTTCAAGGAAGGATTGTCTTTCCTAACAAAAAATGTGTTTTAACTCTCCTCTACACCCAATTCTTTTCTTTATCTACAGTAAAATCTGTACCTCACTATATTCAAAGGAGGTGGTTAGTGGCTTTGAGATGGAGATGTACAGCAGACTGGGGTCCTGAGGAGCTCTTGCGATAGTGTTGGTACATCCTCTTATGTAGTGGCTGTTTAGTTTCTCCAATGTGATGCTCCCTGCACTCTTCACTACACTGAATGAGGTGGACCACATTGCTTTGTTTGTGGCTCAGGGTTTTGTCCTTTATGGCTAACTTATATATAGAACAATTTAAACAAGATGCATTGGCCTCATTTCCAGGCACTCCCCCAGAAGACTTCTGGAAACCCACACACACTGACCAATACCTGCTGTTTGATTCACACCACCATCCACTGCAGCACAAATTTGGAGTTATCCGTACTCCACAACACATAGGTGCCCACAAACACAGAGGGAAATGTGAAGGAGGAACAACACGTGGAGAAAAGTGGGTCTTCCATAGATCTAAGGGAGCAGGGAATCTGAAACCTAGAAGAAAAGGCGTGACCATATAAGGCAGTGTCCACCAGTAACCTCATCAGAACTGGAGAAGTGGTTTGGATGAGCAGCCAAACGTCTTCACTGCTATAATGTTTTGTCCAGTTGACAGAGTTTATTTTTCTTTCTTTTGCTACAGATCAGAGCTGGATGACTGAAGGATTACACAGATAAACACTAAATCCACTTTTTTCCCGCTGCTACACTGTGTATATGGTGTTTTAATAGCACTATCTATTGTTCCTAGCAGAGGTGTTAAGCTCAAACCCCACAGCTTCACACAGGTTTCCATCTTTTGAAGCAGGTTTTGAGCGAGTGTTTCAGATCACGTGACCTCTACAGCGAGGCCTCGTTTTGGTTCTTCCAGTGTATTTCAGTCACCTGCAGTTCTGGCAGACAATGCTATTCTCAGTTTATACTTAGTGCTTCAAAACAGTCTGAGGCAGAAGTATCAAAGTGGTTCATTGATTCATGAGGTTTCAAACTCCCCATCATCACTAATTCCTAGTCATTTTTGGCAACTTTTAGTGCAAAATAGGTCCATTTGTAGCTTTCTGGTCTAAAAGAGTCAAAAACTGAATGTGTGCTGCCTCCAGAGGCCACTGCAATTTCCAGTAGTTGGTGACATCACACAGGACTGTCCTGACTACAGCCACCGGTGTTTCTAATTATAAGCATGGCTACAGGTAAGAGTGGACCAATCACACTGTTTCTCATAGGTCTACACCTTCTCCCTTCTCTCCCGTTAGTCGTCCATTCACTGCCCAGTTTAGCAGCTCATTTCTCTACAGCAAACATTTTTCATCAAGGGCCACATAACAAAACTCAGACTAAGCAAAGGGCCAATCAAAGACCATAGACTAATGGGCGATACAGTGAATAATTGACATATCGTAACGTCCAGAGAGACCAAAGATACAAACTCAGAGAAACAGTTCAACAGAGTTTTTTTTACAACACAAAAAATGTGAAGGAGGTTGTGAGGTCTGCATCGGCGGTGGGGATTCGTACGGTCTTGGTGAGCTGGATCAGAGGCTGCGGTGTGCACGAATAGTCCAAGGAGCAAATCACGAGGATACACTGACGAATAAACCAGAACATGACAGGAAGGACGACTTGTGGAAATACCAGAAGGTGACAAGACGATCTGGCCCCGAGTGTCGGGTCCTTAGTCCTTTTATCTCAACAGAGAGATAGAGAGTTGCAGGTGTGTGTGTGGGAGGAGCCAGAAACTCTGCCCAGCTCCAGGCTCAAACACAGAAGGAAGGAGGGGAAACAGCACAGAACACACAAAAAACCCAAATCCTGACACATATGTGTATTTATAGAGGTTAGAATGAGCCAGTCCCTTTATTCAAGCTTAGATCCTCAAAAGCAAAAGTTAAGTGTTTGATACTGGCTTTATCAAGGTAAATTTTCAAGACAAGAAAAATGGCCAGTGCACACTAGATTTGCATCTATTTACTTGATTCTTAGTTTGGTCCTTGTTCACACACACACACAGGTGATTTTGTGTGTTGGTCTTGTTATGGGGGTTAGAGTCCCCGGTGAGGGTTAAAGTCCCTCACAAAGTTCAGGTTAAAGTCCTGATAGTAAAAACAGGTTAAAGTCCTGTATAGAGGTTTGAGTCCTGTGACCCACCGTGGACTGGTGTAGTGGGCAGATGTGTCCCTGTGTAGCTGGTGTGTGTACAACGCTACCCTGGGGAGTTTTGGGTCCCCTCAAAAATAATAAAAGCACGGGGTCGGTGCATAATATTGTTACGGGGTTAGAGTCCCCGGTGAGGGTTAAAGTCCTGATAGTAAAACAGGTTAAAGTCCTGTATACAGGTTTGAATTGTATTGATTTGTGTGATTTCAGTGTCTTTCTTATTCTGTAAAGCACTTTGAATTACCTTGTGTACGAATTGTGCTGTACAAATAAACTTGCCTTGCCTTGTGTCAACTGGCATGACACATGAAAGTCTAAGAGAGTCTTCAGCCCAAGTATCTGACCCAATTTTACTGAAGTGATTTATGCATATTTTTAAATTTTGATCTGCAATGCCCTTCCTTTGACCAAGCACATGTTGTGTCTGTTGCATGTTGGCCAACAGAGTGTGGGGCAGTCAGTGAGCAGTCCATTATCTCCGGCAGACTCACCAGGATGAAACCAGCCAGGGCCGGACGGGCAGGGAAACAGCGCTGCACATGCTAGCATCTGGCATTAGCCCTGGGAGAGCCCGCCAACCGCCACCACAGCAGACGGAAGCCACTCGTCACCACGGCGACAAGCAATGCGTGACAGCAGAGCACCCAAAGGATCCATCAAAGTGTGCGGCGCTCCATCTCTCACCCACACACACAGATATACACACACGCACACAGATATACACACACACACAGATATACACACACACACATAGACGGATGCTCATATTTCTTGTGGGTCATCATGAACAAGTGTCTTCAGGAAATCACTGACACAATCTGAGCCTCATCCCATTATAACTCTATGGAATGCATTTATCAGGCTGTTTCAAATAGGCTACTTTTAGACGCTTTAGCCTTTATATTCAATGTTTGTTCATTTAAAGAAGAGGGTATTACATTTCTATTGGACGATAACTGCTAACATTATATATTTAGTTACCTTTTATCGTTTTAAAATTGCTATATACACTGAAATATGTTGGTATTAACATGTTCAATAAGTTTCACTTTCATTTTTTGACGTTCTGAGTCTGTCCTCCCTTTGTTCTACCCGCTAACTCACTCCCCCTTCAGAGTGACATCGCACGACTGTATAAAGAAGTGAACCAAGGGAGGAAGTGACGTCACCCACAGCGTTTGGCACCGGACCGACCGCGAGTATTATAGCAACCAAAGAGCCAATCCGGATCCGCGAGGCTGTTGAAGGTAACCACCCTGAACACATCAGCGTTCATCCCACTAATGAAACTACTGCACCTCGCTGTATCACGCTCTTCCTGTCCAGGAGCATGGGTGATGTGGTGGATGAGCTTTAGATAGGATCGTGCTGATAATAGAGCTCGCCAGAGATCCCGAAATTACTCAAACATGCTTGTATGACATATAAAACCTCCTCAGGCATGTTATTGTAACATGATAGAAAGCTCCAAAGAGTTGATTTTGCCTAATACCATCTCTTTACTTTAAATTATATAAGGTAATCAAGGACAGACATGTACTGATCGAAAACGAGAGAGTAAAAGTCCAAATATGAGTCTAATGTTTTCCTGGCTGCTTCTTATTACATGCAGTTGAACGCCTCTCCTAGCCGACTCATAGTATGATCATATTGCGCTGTCAAAGGTCTTATATTACACAAACTGAATTCTTGTGCGCTTTAAGCCATGTTACAATGCTGTTACCTCATAATCGATCTCTCCCGGGCCCTGTTTGAACCCTCTTTATGGTTATCTGTCCCCTTCTTTAAACCATGAGCTGGAAAGAAATATTGTGTCTAGTTACTTAACGCAGACTTTTTTTTAAAATGTCTACTCATTCACTTTTCACTTTTTAAATGAGACTGTAGGTAGTAAAGCTCACACTGTAACAACCTCAGGGAAGCACATTGTGGCATTTGTGGGGGAACAGCGCCGCTCAGTGGATTCAAGCTGCAATTACGTACAGTCACAGTAAAAACACATTGAATAAAGAGCGTTTATATATCTACATTCTACAGACTCACCAAAAACAGTAGGCCTGCCACAGAAAGAGCAAATAGATACTGTCCGTCAGCATCAGCAGCACATGGAGCAGCTGGGAGTTATCAGTGCAACACCTAAACTCCTCCCACAACCACATTTCAAACAGAGCTGCTAAACTGAGGGATATACGACGAAGCGAGATAAATGGCTGAGCTGAGTTAGTCAAGCTCAAACCCTGGATTTCTTGCATCATGAAGGCAGTTCACTTTTCAGCGCGGTTACATCACTATAGTAGCAGAGGCAGCAGAGCTAATTACTTAACATATTACTGATGAGTGTGTGGGCAGTGGTTATACGCTGTGATAAACCCTCTCCAAAGCCAATCACTTAGAAACACGGGCGAGCAGAAGGAGGTTTTAACAATGATGTATATGTTGAGAGTGGGATTCAAACCACTAACCTTTGGATCAATTGCCCGGTACAACAATCTAACATGCTTAAACGCTCCAAAAAGTCAATTTTGCATACTATGTGTTACATTTATAGTTTAGTTTACAAATAGTCTATGAATAAAAAAAAAAAATCAGAAGTACGATTAGTCAAAACACTGACCCATTTCATTTGGGTGAATGTTGTTCATAAGTTGAGAACAATGGGATGGCTATAAATACCTGCCAGTTACAGAAATTTTCCTGATTCAATTGTTTGATTTGTTTGTCGTGTATTTCAATTAGTTCCTCTGGCTCTCAGCAACTTCCCCTGTGCTCCTCTTCCTCCTCCTCACCTGAGCACTCACCTCACACCAGTGTAGAGTCCCCACTGAACACCATGCTTTGGACTATTATTCTCTGGGCTTTTATTGGTAAGGCTCATTTATTATTAGAATGACTTTATATGTATTTACATGTATCAACTGTGGGCTTGTCACAACAAACCGAAACCCAGATACTGGTCAATACGAAAACTAGTACTGAACTCTTTAACTCTGCTTCGGACCTGTGTCAGACCTGGTTGGTACTAGTCTAGTCCTAGTTTAATACTAGTTCAGAACTGCATTGCCAATTTTGCAGAGTAATGCTGGTGAAGCCTCAGTCTCACTTAAATCTAATATAGCAGCTGTCGTCAAATCATTATTATTGAAACAGATGTGCTGTTGGGGATATTTTTTGCAACCCCAAATTGTGTAAAAAGTGATGTAATGTGTGAAACTCCAGACCAAACATTTTGTCCTGGATTGGAAGCTGGCAGTTTAATAAAATATAAATACTTCTAAAATACCATTAACCTTAATCCCTGTTGTTAAAATACCACTGCAGTCAGGACACAGCCCTACTTTTCTAAACACAGACATTGCCTCTGGTTCAGTATTTACATCATAGTGTAGGTTTTAACATGCTGTCTGTAAGGTGAGGTGGGAGGCTGGGGAACGAACGTCAAATGTGGGGAAAAAAACAATCATGTCGGTGGTGGATGGGGTTCTGTGGTGGAGAGGAAGAGAATAAACAGATGAGGTAAATAGATTATAAAGGTAATACTGCTGGATATGAATATTGCCTGTATACACACACACATGCATTCATACATACATACACACATACATGCACATGTGCATAAACTAACCAAGAAAATAAAACCTAAATAAAATAATAAATAATAACAATAATAAATTAATAAAAAAATAAATAAAGATAATTGAAACAAAAAGGAAAATATAAATTTATATATATATATATATATATATATATATATATATATATATATATATATATATATATATATATATATATATATATATATATATATATATATATGTATAGATGGATCTAAGTAAAAAATAAGTAAGTAAAAATAAATAAAAAATAAAATAAATAATAAAAATAAAGAAATACAAATTTTTTGCCTTCGTAGATTTTTCATTATTTATTTTTTTTTTCTGTATTTGTTCTTATCCAATCCCATTTTTGGTATGTTCACTTGCTTCAAATTATAGCTTTGTTTTGTGTAGTAAACAATAAGCAAATGTGAGCTCCTAACTTCCTCAATTGTCCCCTTGACCCATCGATGGGGGAGGGTGATGGTCTCATCATTTTTTCCCACACTCAGGTCCCTCTACCAGAGGCTGGGAGCTTGAGGGTTCTGCGCAGTATCTTTGCTGTTCCTAGTACTGCACTTTTCTGGACTGAGATATCTGATGTTTTTTCCTGGGATCTGCTGTAGCCACTCCTCCAGTTTGGGGGTCACTGCTCCGAGGACCACAGGCACACTGTTTCCTTCACCTTCCAGACCTTCTCCAGCTCTTCTTTGAGCCCCTGGTATTTCTCTAGTTTCTCATGTTCCTTTTTCCTGATGGTCCCATCGCTTGGTACTGCAATGTCCACCACAACGGCTTTGCTCTGTTGTTTATCCACCACCACTATGTCCGGTTGGTTCACCATCACCATTCTGTCAGTCTGTATCTGGAAAAAAGTCCCACAGGATCTTGGCTCGATCATTCTCCACGACCTTTGGAGGTGTTTCCCACCTTGACCTGGGGGTTTCCAGTCCGTACTCTGCACAGATGTTTCTGTACACTATGCCCGCCACTTGGTTATGCCGCTCCATGTATGCTTTTCCCTGCAGCATCTTACACCCTGCAGTTATGTGCTGGATTGTCTCAGGGGCCTCTTTGCACAGTCTGCACCTTGGGTCTTGTCTGGTGTGGTAGATCTGGGCCTCTATTGCTCTTGTGCTCAAGGCCTGCTCCTGTGCAGCCAGGAGGAGTGGTATTGGTAGGATTTCTTGATGTCAGCCTCAACCCTGATTTCGGTATATGTTCCGGTGGTGCATCCTATGTAGGGACTTGCCCTCCCATGACGGGTCGGGTCAGAGCTTCCAACAGAGCCTTGTTGTCGACTTTTATGGTGACGTCAGCTCCATAGTTAGCTGACTTGTTTATTTATATTAGTTGTTTTAGATGAACATTGTGATTTAAAATGTCCAATTATAGCATAACGACGGGTGTTATAGATAATTATATAGCAGACACTAGCACGATATGTCTTCTTTAATGCTTCTTCTGTAATTCTGGGGTGGCCTTTGTAACAATGACTTACTTTGTATTTGTTTACAGCTTTCCCGATCACAGAGGTACTCTCCGTGACCACGTACATGACGACCACTACCGTAGCCCCCACCACTCGTAAACCCCACTACACCACCACCGCTTTCCATTACCCCACCACCCCCCACTTCCCCCCCTCCACCCACCATCTCCACCACTACCGCCTCTCCTCTTCCGCTGAGCCTGAGCCTCGAGGCGGTCCCGGACTACCCCGTGACAGAGGGGCAGGTTGTGGTACTGCGGTGTCTGGTCAAGAGCGGCTCAGTTGTGGGTTTGATTTCCTGGCAGTGGAATGTATACAGCGACAGTTCGTTCGTGAATTTGGAGACGAGCAGCGGAGCGGAGCTGAGGTTGACCAGTCCAGAGCAGAGCGGTCCTTACAGGTGCTCTGCCAAGAATTCCACTGGAGCGACCGTTCACAGTGAGGGGGCGCATGGTCATGATAGTGTCCGCAAAAAAAACTGGTAGGTTTGTTGTACTTTTAAATCATATTTTTTTCTGTTTGTCTGGTTAAATAATGGCATTCAGTTTGTCTTAAAAGCTACTACAACATCAGTGCTAAGCTAGAGCTAAACCAGAAGTAAAGTTCAGAGTAAGTCAGGAAAAATTGACTATTTTCTAATCAAGGTCTAAAGCCTGGTGTCCACTGGAGCACTTTTCTTTTTTTTTTCTTTTTTTTTTTTTTGCCGTATTTTATTTTTAGATGTCATACTACACAAAGAAGCACAAATGCAAACTGGGCGATGGTGCTCATGATCAGTCGTGGAAAAGTCCAGAGAGAATATCAGGCTCCAGGCTCAGAATGGTAAACGTCTCTGCAAAGAAGAAGTTTCACTCTCAGAACTAAGACCCAATATTTTGCACCACGACTCAAGATTTTCCCCACGATCTGAAATCTTTCATCACAGCCTGAGAAAATCACGCCGTGGACTCCCGACTCAAAAGCTCCTAAACTCGTGACCGACCCTGGACTAACAAGAAGCAAAACTGGATCAATAAACTGACAAAACAAGGCTGAGCCAGAGTAAAAATAATGAAAATGGATGTCACCATGACCACAGACATTGGAGTACCAAGACGTCTGTGTAACGCTGTTGTCCTCTCTCGTTTCTCTGCAGTGGGTGGCCTGGGCGTGGCTGGGTTCACCTTCTCTCTTCTGGCCTTGATTCTGGTCCTGGGGGTGTTATTTTGGTTGGGCTGGCAGAAGTTTAACACCACAGCCACCTCTCTACACAACTCCACAGGTAACCGAACCAGGGCTCAGCTACCACCGTAATATATGATGTCATAGCCTGGTTGGGAATACTGACTGAGTTCAGTACTATCAGATGTATGAACATTTCTACAAACCACTGGCATTGTGACAAAACGCAAAAATAATAGATCAAAATCGCACCACACTCCTCTAGCTGGACACTTTTGCCCCTTAAATCTTGTTAAGAACAGATCTGTCTATTTTAAACGGTTTGCAGTGGTCCAAAGTTACTCCTCACTTAAGTTATGCATCCTGAGCATACTGCAATTATAAGTTAGTAAGCGCTCTTCCCAACTTTCAGAGAGCGTCACCGTAAAGCTAACAACTTGCATGCTAAAGCACACTTCCTGATTCTTGGACAATTAAGCGCTTTATAACTATACGCGGAGAGTACACAGCAGACTTATTTTGACCTCAAGAGACACATTTTGCTCAAACATGTGGAAGTAAATCACATTTTCACGAAGAAAAAATATAATATGTGCTTGAGTAGTGTAAATATGCAGTGACATTTGTAGCTGAATGGACACAGAGCAATTCTAGCAGCTTTTAAGAAAATACAGGGCGGCTCAAAATATAAAATAGCTCCTATAATTCTTAAGTTATACTCACCAAGATTTAGCAGTAGATAAACTGAACCTTCCGAGATTTTTGGCAATATATACGGTTATAATTGTTCACTTTCACTTGAACTTATCACTACTTAAACTAGGGAAAGTAAAAAAAAAAAAAAATGACTTAATTTAAAAAAATAATGTTTAAGTGTCCACCATTTTCGGTTTCACACTGAATATCCCGATCTAACACACTTTGCATAACATTTAAAGCATTTCTGGGCTTACGGCTCTTATTTGATCCTCAATATTACGTTTTAAGTCATTTATTGTCTGAGGTTTATTCACAAACACCTTTTTCTTTAAGATAGTCCCACAGGAAGAAATCAGGACTAGTCAGGTCTGTGGAGATCACATACTGCCCCCTGTCTTTGAAAACCACTTATTATTCCTATAATGCCATTTACGCTTGGGGCATCTCTGGTATTAAAATATCAACGGTAACACCGCTAGGTTTAGTGAATTTGACCCACGTGACTCAAAGTACCATTGCACAATGAGGGTTCGTTCCTCGGTGTTATATTTGCTCATATTAATGTCGGAAGGGTAGATCTAAATGTTCTGAAAAACTAAAAGAAAAATATTTACCAACAAAAGAGTTATGGATTTTTTTCAAATGTCAGTGACTTTTGGGCCACGCTGTATCCGCTGTCTGGGATTTAGTTTCATACGATATGAGATAATTATGTATGTTGGACACTATCTTCTGTATATTCACACTGATATTGTCCTTACCTAAGATTTAGTTCATTTTTTTTAAAAATCATTCGAACTTGCTCGAACTTGACCTAAACGTGTACAACTCTTGTTCTATTTCAGGTCTCACCCACATAACCAAAGACAAGTAAGTCTCCACTGTCATGCTAACATGAAATACCCTACCCTTTATTATTTTCATTATTATTTAAAGGTGCACCATGTCACTTTTCTGATGAAGGGTTCACCATCTGTTGTCTCCATGGTGATGTCATTGAGTTGCGTAGAATATTCAGCAGTTTCGCGTTTAACTTATCTCTAAAGTTATTTTGGATAATGTAATAGAAGGTAACATGGTGATCTAAATATGTAATGTGTCAGCAAGTAATACTCCATGAAAGTGTAGGACCCCGTCTTTAATGCCGTGCTGTGAAACATTTCAGCAAAGCAGCAACCTCTTCATAAATACCAGAAAAGTTACATCGTGCAACTTCAAGTGTAGCCTTTATATTTCTTCTCATTCAATAGGGAAATGTTACCCAACCCTGACCAGGATGTGTACATAAACTACAGTGGCTCCAACGAGGACTACACCAACCTGGACCCAAGCACCAAGACCGACGAGGGGATCTACTCCAGCTTCGAATAAACTTTCAAAAGTATCCGCAAAAGAAAATATTATCTGATTATGTCTAGAAGTGATCCAGAACAGCAGAGGGCAGCATTGCTCTTCTGATAAAAGATGCATATATTCAAATAAAAGATACATGTAAGACTGAATTTTATGTCAGAGCAAATTCGAGCAGAAATTAAATATCGTTAATGGCACAGCTGCGACAGGGATCCTTCCTCTGGACTTAGAAACGTGGAGGTTTTCTCAAGCCCCTGAAGAAGAAAGACTCTGTGGTTCATGTGAGCTGGGAGAGGTGGAAAGTGAAGCTCAGTTTTTGTTGTATTGTCCATTTTATGATGAATTTACAAATCCTTTATTCGATGAAATGTTGAAGTGGTTGTTTCATTCTGATGTTGGTAAGTTGGTTTCATTTCTCTGTAAAGTCTGGAAGAAGCGACAGATGAGTTTGTTTAAATGAGTCAATTAATGTCTGTAACACACGTCTGGCCTGTTGTATTTTATTGTATTTTGTTAATGGTGTCTTATAAGCTCAATAAAGGGCTCGGCATTTATGCAAGACACAGTAATAAAATACATTCATTCATTCATTCTAAGCAAAAGTTAGTCTGTTTAAATAACTGTATGTAGCCTGTGTCCTGACTAAAAAAAACAGTTAAGTTAATTATACTTACAGAAAAAAAAAATTGTTAAAAATTTCCCCGTTTGGACGTTTCTCTGGTTTAAAATTTTACTTCCTGGCTTTGAATCATGACATCACGCCAGAGAATTCCATAACTCATACAAAAAATGATTAATATAATATTTAGTTTAAAGATTTATGTTTCTGATCTGTTATAATGTTGTTTCCTCATCAAAAACATACCTGGAGTTATGTCTTGTTTCAGTCACAAATCCTGCATTTTTAGGCCGAGTTCTTCTCTCAAACTGAAAACACTCTGTTCCACCTTGTGATGTCATCGTGTGGTAATACAGGAAGTGCTCCACAGTGTTTGTAAACTCCATCACTAGAATCATTTGGATGATTTCAGTCCTTGAATTACCAATCTCTACTGAACTAAAGGTAAAAAGAGCTGTTAACTTCAAAAAATACCACTGCATGACATCACAAGGTGGAGTGGAGCATTTTGAACTTTGAAGATGTGACAGACTCATGATAAAGAGTTACTCAAACATGTAGTAACAGCGTTATAACATGGCTTAAAATTCACAAGAGTCAATTTTGCGCCATATAGGACCTTTAAATAATCATTTACCCATCTGAGAAACAGGTTGTGTACTTCATAGGACGGAAGTTAAGGACGACTGGATTGTCTGATTTGAGCAGTTTGTTTTTCCTGTATCCATGGTGACTAAACACACCAAATATGGCAGAAGATATTTCAGAGGAAACACTTTGAGGGAATGTCCCGTCTCATCCCCTCGACCAAAGCAACAGAGCAGGGGAAGGGTGAGGCTTTTCTGTCGTATCTCCAGACTTCACCTGGTGCCCCTGGAGGACACTGCTGTGATGCTGCAGGACACAGAGGAGAGACACTGGACTGACACTGGATCTGATGACTCTTTACCTGTTGAGCTGCACCGACACTTTAGTCAGAGCTTTTCTATCTGTGTAAACCCTCAGTCGTCCAGGTCTGATCCACAGCAAAAGATGAAGTTTTAATCTGTCAACTGGACAAATCGTTGTAGGAGTGAAGATGTTTCGCTGCTCATCCAAGCCGCTTCTTCAGTTCTGGTCAGATTGTCTCCAGTTTCAGCTGAAGCTACCCTAGTCAACCTTTAACAACCCTGTTACTGTTCTCCATTTTCAGACAACAAGAACAAGTCTTTGAACTCTTAATACTTGAATTTTCTACATGTCTATGGAAAAATGAATGGAAAATTCACGTTAAAACTGACTTTGAAGTGAGTGAGTGAGTTTTGAAAGGAGTCAGAAATATTTTTGAATAGTGTAAAATGATCTACAGGAAGAAAACTGTAGTGTCCAGTGGGAGCAGACGTCGCCGTTAACGTCATCACGGCAAAGAGTCGGCACCTCCGTTGGACAGCTGCACAAAGTGGATTTTTTTTTTTATTTGGACCAAAAATAACAACACGACGCTGCTGAATTTTATGCGTATCTCCGATTAAGAAAATAACATTGGTGAAAAAAGTGCGGAGCAGCGGGTGTACGCCAGTAAACGGGTGAAAACGGGTTGATCGGCAATATGGCGTCTTGAAAATAAGCGAATTGGAGTGCACAAACACGACTTCAAGGGGGGAAATGAGAAGGGGAAGTAACTATAACATGGTTAAAAGCTCTGAAAAGACTCTGTGTAATAGGTCGGCTTTAAGCTTAAACAAACCTAAGTAAAGATTCTGCGTTACTAAAGAAGTCACTGACGATTAGCATAAACCGTACGGCTCTGATATAACGTGTCGTATGCAATTTCATAGAGTGTGAATGTGCTTCCTGTGATTGGCCAATGACCCACGGAGAATGAGGAAGTATTGCCGCCCATTTGTTCCTCATTCGGATTTAAGAATGTCCAAAAATGTAGTGTATAAAGGACAAAAGTCTCATTTTGATTAAGTTAAAGTTCAAATCGTACTGTTGTATTGTATTGTTGTTTATTGTTAGGGCAACAGTAGCTTAGTTGCTAAAGCGCTTTGGATGAAAAGTTGGAGGTTCAAATCCCACTGTCCACCTAAACGTCATTGGTAGAGAGGTCGGATGTCATAGCCCACGTGTTGGAAGTTTGACCTCAGCTCCCACTTATGAATACTGCTCTTGTGCCCTTGGGCAAGACACTTAATCCACCTCGTTCCCAATGCACTGGTGTAGTGAAGTAGTTTGGAATGCATCTGAGTGATTCCTTGATGTAAAGCACTTGCAATATATGTGTATAAATAAGCTGTAATTTGGTTAGCATAAGAACTACTACTACTACTACTTTGGTTACTGCTGAAATACTTCTATTGCAACTGTTTCTATTTATGGCTAAAAGTTAAAAAAAAAAATCATTCTTCTGCTGCATAGTCTGCACTAGCTCTGACTAATGAGGCAGGTGCTGGTTCTTTTGTAGTATTAATTATTTTAAGATCTATAATGTATATTCAATTGTAATGTATTTTATATGGTTTTATATGGTCATGAGCTTTGGGTAATGACCGAAAGGACAAGATCGCGGATACAAGCGGTCGAAATGAGCTTCCTCCGCAGAGTGGCTGGGCGCTCCCTTAGAGATAAGGTGAGGAGCTCAGTCACACGGGAGGAGCTCGGAGTAGAGGCGCTGCTCCTTCACGTCGAGAGGAGTCAGTTGAGGTGGCTCGGGCATCTATTCCGGATGCCCCCTGGACGCCTCCCTAGGGAGGTGTTCCAGGCACGTCCTACCGGGAGGAGGCCCCGGGGAAGACCCAGGACACGCTGGAGGGACTATATCTCTCGGCTGGCCTGGGAACGCCTTGGGATCCTTCCGGAAGAGCTGGAGGAAGTGTGTGTGGAAAGGGAAGTCTGGGCCTCCCTACTGAAACTGCTGCCTCCGCGACCCGGCCCCGGATAAAGCGGAAGAAAATGGTATTTTATATGTTTTTACTTTCTCTGTTTATATGGTGTTTTGTATATGTAGCACTCTGAGATTTCCTTGAAATGTAAAGTGCAATACAAATAAAATTCATTATTATTAGTGAACATTCAGATCAGAGAGAGTCATTTAAGGTTTTAACCAACTGATCTCAGCATTGAACCTGGCAACCCAAATGAGAAACTCATGAAGCTCATTTCTGTTTGGATAAGCGTCTTGAAAACCAAAACACCCACAAAACAGCTTGTTCATCATGTAATTAAGAATAAAAAAGAATAAATCAGCCTTATAATTGTTGTCAGTAAAAGCTGTGTCTGATTTGAACATGTTTAGCTCATATCTGGGGACGCAGTTAGGTCATGTTTATGGAATTTGAAATCAAAATCTTACACAAATCAGCCAACCATCTGTGGTTTACTGTGGCAAGCCCTCAAACCAAAAAGGACATAACTACAGTACATGAAATGTGTGTGGACAATCCCACATTTCTCAATAACCTGTCAGCTCTGATCGCCGCACGCCCAGGTGCTTCACACACATGCTATTTGTTTGGAAACCCCCTCTCCTCCTTTGTCCGGGAGATAAAGTCAAACATGTGAAATTGTGTCATATCACATGAATGTTTTCAAAGTTTAGCAGAGTTTGCATCACCGTGGTTACAGCACTTCTGCTTCTTCAGTTTGTCACATACAAGCTGAAATACCACACTTAAAAGATGATCTGAGATGATCTTGTAAAGTCTGATGTCTGTCGGTGCAGCTTTAAGAGGCGATCTTTACGTCCCTATGAGAGAAAAATGCATTTGGATAAAACAGCCTTGGAAGATTCCCATATAATAGGACACTGTTTAATGCAATACTGTGGAACCTTCCTGGCAAAGCAATAACGTCAAGCTGAAAAGTTATGTTGTGAATATTTAACATTTTTGAAGCCTGAGTCAGACTTTTTCAAAGAACTGCAAGGCCAGAGGCGATAACAGAACTAGCCACAAATATGTGAATCAGTCAAAATACTTGTTGTTTTAAGGCAATGGTGAGGAAAAAGTGGTTCAATAAAAGCTCAGTAATTAAAAAAATGATTATAATATGTCGCTATGGTGGTAGAGTAGCCAAAATGTGTATTCAAGTAAGAGTAATGTTACTTCAAAATTATATTACTCAAGCAGAAGTGAGAAGTAGAGGTCCAAGAAATTAGGCAAGTAAGAACATATTTGGTAAAACTTCTGCTCAAGTAAGAGTGACTTAAAGATCCACTGTGCAACTTTTCTCGAGGAGGGTCCACCGTCTGCTTGTCTCCATGGAGATGTTATTGCATTGAACAAATATATCTTGTATTACAGGTGTTTTTTATTTCTCAAAACTACAGCAAAAACCTGCATTATTACTGTGAGCGGGTCCACTTCTCCACAGATCTGACCTGTAACTCGGCCTTGTCTCTGTGGGGGTAGTTAAATTAAACTCCGTACTGTAAAACATGGAAAGAGGAAAAAACAACCAGGAGGCAAGCAGATGGTGGACCCTGAACCAGAAAAGTTACACAGTGCACCTTTACTGATTGTTACTGATCATTATTCATTCACTGCACCTGGCGTCGAACCCGCGTAGCCACACCTGCCCTGGGGTTAGCCTGATAAAAGCCCGGCTGCCCATCTGTGCCATCGGCCCCTTCGACCTCCAATCGCTCACACATCGCTTTCACACGTAAGACAGACAGGGGAGGTGTCTTGCACAAAAGCACAAACTGAATGAACATTTTATTGAAAAAGGTTGTACATATATGTAAATTGCTACATGATACATTTTGCTATAAAAAATACAAACACATTCAAAATTAATAAATACATATTTCAATGCAAAATATTCTTGTAAAGCTGGGGCACACAACTTTTTTTGGGTATTTTTTTTGGTAAATGAGATATTGTGTTTTCCCATAAAGACAAAATGACGCCGCTGTGCACTGTCTGCAGCTAGTGATAAAGAATTTTTACTTTTACTTTTAACCTGGAAGTCACTGCAATGTGAAAAAACATGTTCTAAAAATACTTCCTCATCTGCAGTGTGAGAATAACCCCAGCTTTAAGTGTCCTTCAGCACTTCAAAAGGTGCTGTTTTGTTTTGCATACGCATGAAACGCAATTGACACTTAACGCAATAACATCGCGCTTGAGGGGACTGCATGTATGTTTATGGTGGAATGTTAAGCAGTTGCTATGGTGACACAATGCGCACAGTCTGTTTTTGTCCTTCAGTTGACGACATCAGCTGCAAAATACCAAAAAGACACAATAAACTAACTAACTAACTAAGAGTTTTCACATTTGTTTGTTAAGAGTCATGAATTTTTTACATTTTTGTCCTTTACGTAATTTAAACGAAACAGATATGAACATTAATAACCCAATGAACCCCGCCAAACCAGCGGCGTGGGCGGAAAGGTGCGTTTCCTTCAACTGCCTCGCTCCGGATTAGCCCTTTGGTTGCTGTGATATTCGCGGTCGATGTTCCAAATATAAAAATCAGCTTCAAATTCGCCTTTATAACTGTTAGCGACACTCACTTAGTCCACTTCTTTATTTGGCTTGCCCCGCTACAAATGGGGTCAAAACTTCCAAAAATTCCACTCTGGTTTCTGAAAATTGCTGAAATGCACTTATAAACTCATCATGGTGAATAATCAGGATGCTCAGAATGCATAAGGTAAGTGAGGAATAACTGTGAACTCGCTGTTTTTCACATTTTACGTCTTTAAGGCAGGTCGTGATAGTTTATTCACAAAATCGCCGAATGTCCGCTTCATCTCTCCATCTCCTGAAGCGGCACCTGATGTTTGCTGTCCATGGAGAGTTGCGAGGTGCTCGTGTGGGAGCAGCCTTCTCCTTTGACAAACCTTCTCAAATGTTCCATGATAAACCTCCTGAACTTTCTGGTCGCAAAATAGTACACGACGGGATCCAGGATACAGTTCAACCCCATCAGAATCAAAGTCACCTGATGCGTGTCGTTGAGAATCTGCAGCGTGTTCGACGACCAATCCACGTGGCCCCAGCCTTCCTGAATCTGCAACACCGCCAACACCCAGGGACCTTGGACAACGTGATGCGGCAGGAAGCACAGAATGAACACGCCGACGACTGCTAGCAACATCTGCGTCGCCCTCTGCTTGACGCCTCTTGCGCGTTTCACATTGGACAAAGTTCTGGTAGATTTCCTGGATAGAATCGTAGCGGATCGTATCTGGGATTGGGGCGGATTTTGCGTGAGGAGGTTTTGCATGATCAGCAGGTTGCAAACGATGACCAGGACGAACATCACGAAAAACATGCCGATGATGCCGAAATGCGTAGCGGCAACGGTTTTCTTCTGCGAGTCCGTTTGATCCTGGTAGCCTTCAAAACATCGCGTCTTTCCGTTGGAATCTACGTTAGTTCCCGGTGACAGCAGATACGGAATGGACATACCGACTATCGCCAGCCAGATCAAGACGCAAACTACAATCCCGCGACATCTGCGATCCGAAGATACAGCATCGAGTGGTCGCGCGACGGCCCAGTACCGGTTCACACTTATCGCTCCCAAGAAAAGAATGGAAGAATAGGTGTTGATGAAGAACAGAGATCCGGTTAGGCGGCACATGAAGTCGGAATATATCCAATCGCCATGACGACTGTAGTAATCGACCCAAAACGGCAGAGCGCTCACGAACAGGAGGTCGGCGATGGTGAGGTTGGTCATGTAGATGCGGATTTCGCCCATGGCTTTAGCTTCGCGGAGCAGCGGATGACGAAGAGGACGTAGATGTTGGCGAAGAGGCCCAGGATGAAGATGAGGCCGTAGACGGGAGGGAAGAGGGCGTAGCGGAACTCCGAGTCCAGGAAGGAGGAGTCGTTGGCGGGCGGAGGGGTGAGCGAGGTCAGCTCTGTGGGGCCGAGGGTGGAGGGCAGCATTGTGGCTCACTGTGGAAACAAAAAGAGGATGTGTTTAAAAGAAGAGTGCTGGGTTTAAAACAGAAGTGTTTTTTTCGAGTTTGTCAGAAGTGGGTAGCACTCTTTAAATAATACTTTTTAGTTTTTTCTGCTTGTATGTTTGTTCATCTCATGTAAAAAGCCTTTTTAGGTATCTTGAAAAGCACTATACAAGTGTTATGTATTATTATTATTATCAAACTGTACTTTTCAGTGTACTTTTCTAGCTGCATACTCTTAATACTACTTCAGCAATGTATTTTTTTTGAAGTAGCAGTACTCTTACTTGAGTAAAAGGTGTGGTTCCTCTTCCCACTGTGACTAAGTTTACAAGTGCATTGAGCTTTATTTGACATTAAGAAAATATTTGAACTTTTGTGTTTCTTGCAGCATTACTTCACATATGTCACATTTTGTCTCATTTTTGTGTGTAGATTTTGTGCATTATTTGAAGTTTAAATGTCCTTCAAATTACATTAACTTTAAATTATAAGTCAGGTGTTAGTCACTCTTTAAGTTACTCTTACTCAAGTAGTATTTTTCCCCAAATATTTTTACTCCTCCTTGAATAATTTAAACTTTGTACTTCTACTTGAGTAATATTATTTTGAAGTAACGCTAATCTTACTCTTATTTAAGTACAATTTTGGCTACTTTGGCCACCACCTCTGATAAATACAAATGCCAAGTTAAAGGTACACTGCGTAACTTTTCTGGTGAAGGCGTACCCCACCTGCTTTCAGATGTTTTTATTGCTGAAAATACTGTTATTGTTAGTTGTTTTACAAGAGCCCACATTGAAACTTAAGTATCCACACACTGCTGTTACTCATGTACTTTTCCTGTAGCCTCACAGCAGTTTCATCATTGTGTGAAATATAACGACTCTCCCACTGGGATGTGGACTTTCATCTGACCTGGAGGACGGCCCATGGAAATGCTTCTTTGGCTATAATATTCCACATTATGACATAAAACGTACCTGTCTACCTTGGAGACATTGTGGTTTTAACCTTCTATCTCTGTGGAGTCATGCAGGTCACCAGCCACCTCCTGTAATTTACATATTGCACCTGTCCTAACATTTCAAGTCTTGTCCTGTGAACATACTTTGACTCAGCATATCTTGACTTCCAGGAGGCAGCAGTGACACATGTATGCTCCACCCTCAAACACACACTCGTAAACACACACACACACACACACACACACATCCTGGGGTGTGGGAACTCCAGATGAGGTAAGGCCGTGGAAGTGACGAAGGATTGCAAACTGCAGCCTCCAAAGCGCATGTGTGAAAGACTTTACTGCAGATGTAAGGTTTAGACATGGGCCTTGTGACATAAAGAAGATAAGCATTTTATATCTGTGCACTATGAGCACACTCACGTCGCCATACAATCAGATAACTACAATAATCCGACAGTTGGATGTGATCATTGGTGTTTCGAGCACAAGAAACATCTGATTATCACAAACTCCATGCATACGATTAAAGGTCATTGATTGTCTGGGTCAATCATTGACGTTTAATCTTTACCATTTTCTCTTTCAGTTTTGTCTTTGCTTTATTAGTTTGGCCTTCATGCATTATGTATTAACGGGTTGCATTTATGGGTCAGATTTCATTTATAAAGTACATTGAAATACAGCTTCAGCTTCACATAAAAAATCTGCAAAAAACAAATATATATACAGCAGATTTATACAGTTTACAGCTCATGTCTCAAACATCATGTAACATCTGACATCAAGGGACCATACACACATTCACACACACATTCACACACACATTCACACACACATTCACACACACACTCACACACTCATTCACACACACATTCACACACTCATTCACACACACATTCACACACTCATTCACACACACACTCACACACACATTCACACACTCATTCACACACATTCACACACTCATTCACACACACATTCACACACACACTCACACACACATTCACACACTCATTCACACACTCATTCACACACACATTCACACACATTCACACACTCATTCATACACACATTCACACACACACATTCACACACTTATTCACACACACATTCACACACACATTCACACACACATTCAAACACTCATTCACACACACATTCACACACACATTCACACACTCATTCATACACTCATTCACACACACATTCACACACTCATTCACACACACATTCACACACTCATTCACACACTCATTCACACACACATTCACACACACATTCACACACATTCACACACTCATTCACACACTCATTCACACACACATTCAAACACTCATTCACACACACATTCACACACATTCACACACACACTCACACACACATTCACACACTCATTCACACACACATTCAAACACTCATTCACACACACATTCACACACATTCACACACTCATTCACACACACATTCACACACATTCACACACTCATTCACACACACATTCACACACTCATTCACACACTCATTCACACACACATTCACACACTCATTCACACACACATTCACACACTCATTCACACACACATTCACACACTCATTCACACACTCATTCACACACACATTCACACACATTCACACACTCATTCACACACACATTCACACACATTCACACACTCATTCACACACACATTCACACACTCATTCACACACTCATTCACACACACACTCACACACTCATTCACACACTCATTCACACACACATTCACACACTCATTCACACACACATTCACACACTCATTCACACACTCATTCACACACACATTCACACACATTCACACACTCATTCACACACACATTCACACACATTCACACACTCATTCACACACACACTCACACACTCATTCACACACTCATTCACACACACATTCACACACTCATTCACACACTCATTCACACACACATTCACACACTCATTCACACACACATTCACACACTAGAAACTGGGAACAAAAATACCTTGAAAAACATTCTCACTAAGTAGGCGCACCTATCCGCAGATCTGACCTGCAACTTGACCTGCTTGTTTCCATGGCGACTAACCCTGAAGTTGTCTAAGCTGTAATATGCACTTTAAATTCAACATGGGACATTTTACTGTTGACTCTTGGGTCTTCCTGTTTTGGTGTAAAAGGAAGAACACCACATCTGATCTAATCACCAACACCAAAAGTGAACAGGCTCGTCTGAAGTGTGAAGCTGAGGTGTCTTGCTCAATGGCACGACACATGTACACACCGGGTGGATAGAACTAGTGATGTGACGTTCATGAATGAGTCTGAATCTTCTTCTTTCTGATTTGAGAGCATGTTTGTACTCGTTAACCCTGAACCCTGAATCAAAAAACATATTTGACATCATAATAACAGTGAGATTTTGAAATTATAGTGAAGTTTTATTCCGATTAATAATAATTCCAAAGGTGAAATACTCTCCCACGCTCAGTTTGAACCATTTTAAACACATCTGAGCCGCGGTTGTCTTTCTCAGTGATTATTTTTTTAGTTAAAATCAGTTCTCACATTGGCTTCTGTCAAATAAATACATGGGAAAAGAGTTTTTTCAACAGCTCCTTTAAATGAACAGATCCAAAAGATTCGGATCCTCTAAAAGAGCCAAAAGTCCCATCGCTAGATAGACACTGTCCAACTGTTACTGCTTCAGTGACAAAAAAAAAAACCCAAAAAAAACAGATTAAGAATTAGGATTAAATTTGCTTTTTTTTTTTTTTACAAATTTGCATTTTTAAATAATTAAGATTTTTTTAAATTATGAAAAGTCATAAAAGACTTGGTCATGAAGTTGAAAGTTGAAACAGCTCTATTATTAACATTTACTAACAAGCATTATTTCAAAGCAAGTAAAAGCAGATTTGCATTCAGGGTAAAAAAAAAAAAAAAAAAAATAGAATTACTTCATTTCAGAATTTTAATCCTGAACAGTTTTTTTTTTGTTTTGTTTTTTTTAAACCAATTTAGATTGTGTTATTATAGTTCTATTATAGTAATCATTATTACTATTATTATTTTATTATTTATTAATTTATTTATTTGAGTTTTACTGTCACAAAAAAATAGACAATTCACAAGTCCTGAGACCGAGCATTCACACGGTTTTACATAACTTTTTTTTTCAAGATAAAATAAAACAGATGTTACGGCATAAGCGTCCTATTCGAGAAAGTCAATAACTGGACCCTACTTCCTTTAAAAAAAATGGTACTTTTAGTTGTAGTTGAGTTGAACAGTGGGTCTAAGGTCAACTGTTAATATATTTTCACATCAATTCAGAAAAAAAATGTTATCGGGGCAGTTCCACAGTTAACAAGTTTGGTCACCTACAACTCCACAATCCCTCCAATATTTGTTACTAACTCTACATATGATTTGTGTTATCTTATCATTTGCCGGGGAAACAGCAGTAAAAATATTAAAATAGTACTAGTAGTAATAGTACTGCACAGACAGATTTCAAATTTTGCTTGTGGGCGCAGCATTGCACAGAATCTTACAGCGAACAGTAAAGAGGGTTCGAATAGGCCCCAGGAGAGATCGCTAAATTACTCAAACATACATGGATGACATCTAAAACCTCAGGAACGATTTTGATGAGGTAAAGACAAAGAATATAACATGAGAGAAAGCGAAAAAGAACGGATTTTGCATAATATCCCCTCGTTAAATAAAGACACGGACAGTAGAGGTATTAAAGTATTACGGGATATTAATAGTGATGATTTTTTTTTTTTTTTTTCAATTTTCCATAGTTGTTGAGTCTCTTCTGATATAATCCCAGTCTCAGCTTTATAATATAATTTCTTAACTGTAAATACCAGTATAATTTTAGATTTAAATGAGCTGTTGTTGCCAGGGTAACAACATAAAGAATATTAAAATAGTACTTCACAGATTTAAAATTGTTTGAAAAGTTAAAAAATAAAAAAAATCTACAGTGAAAAATCGCTTGAGACATTAAATTATTTTTTTTTTTTACTTTGACATAATTTAAAAAAAAAAAAAAAAAGGAAAATAAATAAATACAATTCGCAAACGCAGTTCAATTAAATCAAGTTATTTTGGGTTCAACTTGCTGTTACATGCAACATTTTGAGGGTTTTGGCCCATTCAAAAGATGATCTGATATCCTGTAATTACTGTTTTATGTGACACTTGGTTGCTACGCCGACAAGTGAAGGTAAAGGTTCAATTCCTCAGTTCCTGGTCTGTTTTGGAGTCTTTTTTAGGAGTTGAAACTGCTGTTGTTTTAGTCTGGATTTGGCACAAGTTGCAGCCTGCACTAGCCCTTGTGTTCAAAAAATACAAGAAATTCAGTGTGGTTCCTTACACCAGAATGCTACGATATTATATTATTGTCAATCACTATGGCAACAGCTCTCAATTTTTGTTTATCATTTTTCCCCCTGAAGTCGACCCAGTGTCTTACCTGTGCAGTGTCGTGGCTCCAGTCACGGTGCAGATCAGACTGAACTCAAGACTCACTCCAGATAGTGTGAAGGAGTGGGCGGGCTCAGCATAAGAAGGCGGGGTGAACAAAAAAAAAAACCTAGATTGCTCAACTCTCACACTTCTCCCCATGCCTCAGACACTACGGCAATCCTGGGAGTTCACACCATAAAACGCCATTCCCTTTTCTGATAATGTGGACATGTGGGAGTCATGAAGGATTACAGGAAGTGAGAGCCAAAGTCGGGGCGTATTTTACCTCAAAGGGGGATTCACCGCTAACACAAAACATATTTAGACGACCACGTTACCTTTTATTATTCGCTTGTTTTATAGTTTCACTTTTGCTTCACTCGTCGCTCCTTATGTTAAGTCGCTCCCCCTTCAGAGCGCTATCACAATCAGAGTGCATCCCGCTAACGAAACTACTGCACATCGGATCAGGTTTGTCAGCTTGTTGTGCGCAGTTTAGTTTTTGTATATTTATGGAGAACTGTCGTGTGGGAGCATGGGTGACGTAGGCTTGCGGGCGGAGAGATCGCTAGATTACTCAGACACGCACGGATGACGCCTAAAACCTCTTCGGGCATGTTTTTGATGACCACATAGAATATAACACGGCGAACAGCTAAAAAAAAAAGCTATTTTGCGTGATACCACCTCTTTAAATAAAAAAGTGCGATATAACAGGACATTAATGGAGACAAATGTACTATTATTTTTTATTTTTTTCAGGATGTCTTCACCTCAGCATGCAAACGGTGTTCCCTGGGGAGACCACGTACTTCCAGGGAATCTGTCGTCCATATTCTGGATGATGACACCGATCTAATGAACAGTCATCGTCGTTTTTGAACATTGCAAATTATGAACTTGTCTTGAGCTCACGAGGGCGTAGCAGGCGGGTGGGGCTCACTTTTGAACAGAAACAAGATGCTAACCAGATGTTTTACGGGCAGCAGTAGCGCAGTCTGTTGAGTGTTTGTCCATAGATTCGAAGGTTAGCAGTTCAAAACCCGTTCCTGACATAAGGTTAGTGGTGCAATTCCTGCCCCCACAGATACATGCTGTAGTTGTGTCCTTAGGTTCCTTGATGTAAGGTTCCTTGACTGCCTTGAAGATGGAAAAGCACGAAATAAAACTGTGACTGTTCGTCTTTTTTCTTTTAAATCATGATTAAAAAAATACAGAAAATGCAGTTTTAGACAATGCACGGTGTTTGAATTTCTCCTGGGTTCATTTTGAGATGGTTTACTTTACGTTTAGTTATGCAGATGGATCAGTCTGGTCACCACTCCCGCCGTCGTGTCTCGAGCCAGGCTCAAACATAACCGTCCAATCAGATTTGCTTATTTTAGTGACAAAGGAGCTCATTGGTCACTTATTGTTTAGAACATCAAACCTATCTAACCTCAGATTAAGAGTTTAGTGCTTCGTTCATTGATTCTGCGTTGTCTGATTGACTGAACTTGGGGAAATTCATCGGTGACCACACTCACGTCCACGTAAAGTATTGAAGAAGTGAGTCTTCTGTAACTTAGGCGACTATATGAACTATCCACTGAAACGGAAAATGTTTCTTTGACTCAGATTTTGGATTAATTATGTTTCTTTGCTTGTGGGTTCTGCAGTTTTGTCGTACCGTGCAGCGTGGGCCTGAACAGCGTCTTAAACTCGACCAGGCTTACTGAAGTTTGACCCAAGTACTAAATACTAAATACTCATCACCTGCTATATATTGTTTGTGTAATGTTTTGTTATTTATCTGTATATTCTGTGTCATTATATTGAACAAAAACTCAAAATACTACAGTCGAGACGCTATTTTAATCACACCACTGGCTCCTTTAAAAGCGGATCTTGCTGGATTGGGTTGGAGAAATACATGGAGTACTCAATGTAAGGTATAGTGGTGATAAAAGTAGTCTATTGAAGTTTATATTGGAGTAAAAGTACGGTAATATGACTAAAAGTTGCTCAAAAACACGTATAAATACTGCCGTCAAGATGTTAAAATATCTCCTCAGCAAAAGTGCTCTGAGTGAGGGACAGGTAGATTGAAATTGGAAAAAAGCCACAAAAAAAAGTATGAAATGTAAATTCAAGATCCATGGAACAACCAACAAATTCATATATCAAACCAGTTTAGATTTCAACTTCTTATCAATTTACCATGGATAAAAATCTACTTGGCTGATATATTGGGCTAATATTTGTACTTGGCGATGTCCAGCGCAGGCCGATATTTAGTTTTGACCGATCTGATGCCTATAAAGAGAACACATAAAGCTTTATTTTAACTTCAGTCCGAAAAGATAACTGCTCAAAACGTGACTACGCTGCCCTCTTATGGGAAAAAGGTGGTAAATGTAAGTAATATAATTTGACAAAAATCATCAAAATCGGCCCTACAGTGATATCGGTAGAGCTTATCGGCCATTGGTTGATATCAGCATCGGTAATGAACAGAAAAAAGAAAAAACATATCCGTTGATGTCCACTAACTACCGACTATTGCGACACTGTTAAATGTGTGACTCTGTGGGTCCTTTTTATCTGAGTTACTCCTGCTGCTGTGACCAAAGCCAGGCTCAAGACCAGAGGTGACAGAGCCTTTCCTGTGGCAGCGCCCTGACTATGGGACAGCGCCCTCTGCCTGTCAGATCCTCTCAGTCTTTAACACAGTGCAAGACTAGACTGAAAACCCACCTCTTCTCCCTGGTATTTAATACTACTTCAACAGGATGTCTTGGTGTTTTATTGTTCTTTTCCTATGTATCATATTATTTGTGTATTTGTTTTTTGTTGTTGGCTGAAGTTGTTTTTAAACGTGTTATATAAATTAAATTGAATGAAATTAAATCATCTAAACCAGGGGTATCCAAACTATGTTATCTCCACAGAGCAGCAGGTACCAGGCCTTATTACAGGTCAGATCTGTGGAAAGGTGACTCTACGTACAGTAATAATGCGTGTTTTGTTTTTTTCCAAGGTATGTCATAGCAATAGAACACATGTGACTGAATAAATACAAGGTAGATAAGGAAGTTTAATGTCATATTGCGGATCATTTCAGGAAAAGCAATATAACTTTTCTTTCAATGAGACAGTTTTACATCAGTTTTCCAACCACTGCAGTACTGCCATTTAAACACAAGATGGCAGCAGAGGACAAGGATCATGGTCTATGAAGTTTTCTCTGATTTTCATTATGCTGCAAGGTACACAGCACTTAATATGTATTGTAAAGTTCTATTATTACATTAAATAGTGTGATATTGTCCAGTATTGTTCATTTTTTTTAATAGTTGCAATAGTTATTAAATCAAATAGAAACTTGCAGGGCTGTAGTACAAAATTCAACTGCATATTAGAGATTTTGTAAGACTCCACACAGACACACTTGGGTCCTCTCTGTTGTGAGGTGAGGGGATCACAGGGAGTCAGTGGAGGGGAGGAAGAGGAGGGAGAGGAGGGTCACGGTCTACAGTCTGTCACCATGGTAACTGTAGACGTCACTGATGTAACTGCAGTTTAGGAAATGTTGTGACTCTCATTGTTTATTATTGAGTTTGTACAGACCTGATCCAAATCTTAAAACATAAACAGTTTGATAGTTAGTTATTTAGTTGATTAGTCCAAAATTTGTATTGGTATTTAGATCATAAGAATTTATATGGGATATTTGGTATTGTTTGGTATTTTATATAAAAACGCAGATTAAACACATGATTCACAAGTTTAATCTGTCTTTATATGAATACATTGTTTCCTAGTACTTTTTCCTGCATAAATAGTAGTTTTTGCATGACCTCCCCCTACAGGTGTAGTCCTGTGAGTGCAGTTTGGGTCAGATACAGAGTAATACAGAGTAATACTTTTTTGCCACGCCCCCTTTTCAGTCGACTAATCGATCGGGCAGCACATGTTTTTAGTCCACACAGACTTTCTTTAGTCGACCATAAGCTCAATCCAGATACTGACTGATCCTAAAACCAGCAGAAACTACCAGGCTGCTCAGGGCTTTCTGTGCGGAGTTTGCATGTTGCTTTTTTGTGACATTGAAAATGGCATTAAGCTTATTCCCTAGTATTCCTTAGCATTCCATAACATTCCTTAGTATTCCTTAGAATTCATAAGGATTCTTTAGTATTCCTTAGCATCCCATGGTATTCCTTAGCATTATATAGTATTCCTTAGCATTCCTTAGCATTCCTTAATATTCCATAGTATTTCTTAGCTATCCTTAGTATTCCTTGGCATTCCTCAGCTTTCCAAAATATTCCTGAGTATTCTGTAGTATGCCTTAGCATTGGTTAGCATGCTTTACTACCCCTTAGTATTCCTTAGCATTCCTTAGCATTCATTAGTATTCCTTAGTATTCCTTAGCATCCGATAGTATTCCTTAGCATTCCTTAGCATTCCATAGTATTCCTTTGTATTGCTTAGTATCCCTTAGCATCCCATAGCATTCCTTAGTATTCCTTAGCATTCCATAGTATTCTTTAGTATTCCTTAGTATTCCTTAGCATCCCATAGTATTCCTTAGCATCCCATAGCATTCCTTAGTATTCCTTAGCATTTCATAGTATTCCTTAGCATTCCTTAGCATTCCATAGTATTCCTTAGTATTCTTTAGTATCCCTTAGCATCCCATAGTATTCCTTAGCATTCCATAGTATTCCTTATTATTCCTTAGTATTCTTTCGCATTCCTTGGTATTCCTTAGCATTTAATGATCTAAACATTTCATACATTTTATATGCTTTTTAAACTAAATTGTACAACCTCAAAAAGTCATGGTAACAAACAGGGATGTAACAATATCCAAATCTCACAGTATGATAATAATTGGAATATTTTGGATGGCAGAACAGTATTCCTCAGTCTTCCTCAGTATTCCTTAGTATTCCTTAGGCTTCCTTAGTATATATAGTTTATGTTTGAAATGATTGTATCGTGTATTGGTCAATCCTTGTAGTTGTCAGATCTGAATAGCTGAAGATTTGACTATGAGGAATCAGCTCTTTCGATTCACGCCGAAGAATCGATTCTCTGAGCTGTGGATTGAGGTTATGACTCGTATTAAAGTGTAGTGAACAGTGGCCTAGATCCTGATCCTCACATCTGCTCTGAGCTCAGCCGTAATCCCCCTCATGTAAACCGCACATCACAGATAATCTGCTACTCTCTCAAATATTTCCCTCATAAAAAGATATATTTATTTGGGTTTATTACGGTGCAGCAAATAGTGTTGTCACGATACTACTACTTCATTCGGTGGAGTCACATGCTTGTCTCCATGGAGATGCAAAGTTTTATGCCATTCAGTGGAATATTGATACTTTGCAACTGAAGGTGTGATGCTAGTTGTAGGCCCTGCTCTGTCTGAAGCTCTGTTAGACTTTAATCTGACTCAGTCTCTCGTGTTAGTCGTCAAACACCTAAACAGAATAATGGACGTGCGTATCGATCAAATGCTTTTTTTTGACAGTGTTTGTTAATACTGTATGCGTATTGTGTCTCCATGGTAACTGCTGAACATTCCACCATAGAGGTACATGTAGAACACACCCAGCATGAGGCCAAATCCAGGCAAAAGAACATCTCCGTGGAGAATAAAAGATTTTGGACCCTCCACTTTAAAACATAGTGTCTCTTTAAGTTGGTTATTTTTGTTTACAGATTAAGTTCAGTGCACATGGAGGTTTTTTTCATTATATTCACAACTGAACCTGTGCTGCCAGAGCCTTAACCTTGCAGATAGAGGATGCATACAAGTTTTTCTCATTCTCAGTAGGCTGCACTAGCACTGATTCATGATCGGCTGCAGGTGCTGAGGTTTAGGCAGTGACCATCAGATCAGAGAGAGGCATTTTAGGTTTAAACCAACTGGATTTCAGCTTTGAAACTGGCAACACAAATGAGGGACTTATTTGAGGCTCATTCTGACTTCTGATTGGATAATTAATAATACAGAATAAACAGGTCAATCTTACGTTCCTACCGTCACCTACGATCATGAGCTTTGGGTAATGATCGAAAGGACAAGATCGCTGATACAAGTTGTTGAAATAGGTTTCCTCCACAGGGTGGCTGGGCGCACCTTTAGAGATACAGTGAGGAGCTCGGTCACACAGGAGGAGGACGCCCCAGGGGAAGACCCAGGACACACTGGAAGGACTATGTCTCTCGCCGGGCCTGGGAACGCCTTGAGGTCCCATCGGAGGAGCTGGAGGACGTGTCTGGGGTGAGGGAAGTCTGGGAGCCCCTGCTTAGACTGCTGCCCCCGCGACCCAGCACTGGATAATCAGAATAAAATGGATGGATGGACAATATAAACGACTTGACCATCACGTTCAGTGTTTTTTCTAATTAAGAATAAATCACTGTTAGCTATACTTGATTTGAACATGTTTACTTTGTATCTGGGGGACACATTTCTGAAATTTAAAATCTAAATCTTACATACAGTTCCTTTAAGTCTGCCCATCGTCGTCTGAAGGCTGCCACTCTTACTCGTCTTATCACTGTGAAACGTGAAGTACTCGAATACAGCACAAGCAGATTATATCCCATGCTCATATGTGCTGCTGACCGCCTGACCTGTGCTCTGGGACTATTGGCTTTGTAATGTTGCAAAGGATTATGGGATTAACCCTGATGAGGCATTGTGCATGAGCAGAATGGCACAATATCAAAGCAGCAAGACACTAGTCATACCAGCACTTCTAAAAGAATTAAATGGTACTGAGGGTAGGCCGGGGAATAAAGATTACTCAAACATACGTGCATCATTCTGAATACAACTTCAGAAGGTGAACGAGAGGGAAACAACTGCAGGGTTAGCAATAGCATCTGTATGAATGAAATGATTAATGTTTATTGGTCAAACTTGAAACCTTATTGTGTGTGTGCTTACCTCTCTGCAGATCTGACTCGTAACTCGGACAGGTAGCGGCTATACCAACGACTCGCTGCCAAAAGAAAAGTACAAAAATACAAGAAGTAGAGCTAAGTTTTAATCAGAAAGTCAAAGCGCTGTCAAAGGGTGGATACTTTTAGGAATATATCTATTGCCAAATAAAGCACATTTAGAGTTATTTAGCAAACATATGCAAACTGCGGTGGATACTTTTCCCATCGTTCCGTAGTCTCAGTATTTTCCTGAAGTAAATGTGATGTTTAAATCCATTTTGTGCGTTTTCTTGAGTTTTCAGATCATCGTAAAAGTTTTTTGACAGTGTCTGCTAATGCGTCGCCATGGTAACTGCTGAACGTTCCACCATAGATGCGCATATAGAACACTCCCAGCGCAACGTCTCCATGGAGATTGGAAGATTTTTAGACCCTGCACTAAACACGTAGTGCCCCTTTAAGACGGTCGTTACTGTTTCACTTACAGACTTATTTAGACATATATTTTCAAATTTTGGGTGCACACATTTTAGTTAATATCTGTCTAAATACTTTTACTTACATTTGTTTCTTTTGATGAAATTTGTCTTCGTTTTTTGGTTCTGTTCTGGTTAAGTTAATCCCAGTCGGTCCCATCTTTTTGTTCATATCCTTAAACTTATTTTTACACCTTTGTCCCTGCCTTTCTGTTCGATCCATTACACAAACGACTGACTGTAAAGCATAACAGGGAATGTCTTGCCCAAGGACACAACACAACAACGCCACGCAACCTAGGAGCAAACCAGACTCACAGATTTAAACGTTTTAAATCCGGCGAAACAAACCCGTTGCTCACATTTGAACCGAGCGGTGTGCTAGAATGTATAGTCTTGTTCTGTCTTGTTATAATTTTTCAGTTTTTGGATCTGTTCTAGTCCATCCACAGACCTGGTTTAGTCCTGGAGGTACTTGGAACGCAAATTATTTATTTAATGAAGTAATAGTTCGGTATGAAAGACAGTGTTGTAGATTTAGTGTCAGATCCAAGAATCATAGTTTCGATTGTTTTAGAGGAGACGTGTCAGAGCTGGTGCCGAACAGGTATGTGCCATCTGAAAACTGGGCCAAAATTCCTAAAGTTTAAAGCGTTTAACCCACGATTCTGTGATGGAATTTGCTGTTTAAAGGTCTTACATTACGCAAAATTGACTCTCGTGAGCTGTAAGCCGTGTTATAATGGAGTCGTGTTTTGTTTCATTCACACATGTTTGAGTAACACTTTATTATTCGTCTTTGTACATCTCCAAAATGCTCTGTTCCACCTTGTGATGTCATGAAGTGGTGGTTTTAACGTTAGCAAGTACCTTTGGATTGGCAGTTCCACGGTTGAAACTATCCAAATGATTCTAGTGAAGGTGTATGGAGTTTAAAAACACAGCGGGGCACTTCCTGTATTACCACATGATGACATCACAAAGTGGAACAGAGTGTTGTCAGTTTGAGAGAAGAACTCAGTCTAAATATGCGGGATTTGTCTGTTAAACATGCGTGAGTGAAACAAAACACAACTCCAGGTCTGGTTTTGATGAGGACCAAACATTATAACAACATAGATCAGAAAATGGCGTAATATGGTCGTTTTTTAACTGTCAAACTGCACATTTGTTGACCTGGTTTATGGTTAACGTCTCTGTAATTACTGGGCCAATCCAAGCAAAACTAAAACTGGCACAAAGTTCAACGTCTTCTCTGTCAGTATAAATGAACTAAAGTCTTATTATATATTCACAATAGCTTCAGAAAGCGGTGCCATTCTTCAACCCCAAAGACGTGATTGTCGTCGGCTGAAAGGACTTTAAGCCGTGAGATTAACGTGACAAGTTTGTGGATCGTTAAATTCTAAAGACATGAACGCAGCTTATTAAAAATACTTTTGTTACATCAGATTGGAGGTAGGAGAGCCAAAGCACCCCAGGACCTTCTTGCAGGTGAGAGGCGAGAGTTCTAACCAGTCCCCACTTCTACACACAGTTATAATCACTGCTGTGAAATGATGTACTGCAACTAAAACTGTGTGACCTTTTTTTTTTTTTTTTGGTGGTATCTTTTATTTTTTGGGCCAGGCAGTGTATTTGAAGGTGTAATGCTCTCTTATTTGAGTAAAAGTTGAGGTTACACTTGATTTTTGTGATCTACTCTTTTCAAATTTCTATCAAATTACAAAAGACGAAGTTTAAATCTGTCAAGTGGACAAATTATTGCAGGAGTGAAGACGTTCTGCTGCTCATCCAAGCCATTTCTGAAGAAGAACTGAAGAAGCAGCGATACGTCTTCACTCCCACAATGATTTATCCAGACAGATTTTCGCTATGGATCAGACCTGGACAACTGAGATTTATAATTTGAGACTTTATAACAAATTATAAATCTGTTTGGATCCAGAATACACACTTCTCCAATACTCCAGGACTTAATACAGAGATGTGAGTCTGGTCACCGGTGAATCTCCTCGTGACTGACAATGAGGAGATCACCAATCAGTGACACGCATGGTCCGGCTGTACAAACAAACATGGCGAGTAAAAAAAGCAAAAGAACGTCACAGGGGACTGAAAAACACTGTGGAAATGATGGATGACCAACGAAATCTTTTGTTTCACATGCGTCACTGAAATAAACCAGTCTGTGATAGTCCAATGAGGTTCATCTGGTCTTCCATTCATTTATTTTAATAGATTATTTTTCCAGACTAAGGTTTCGTTTGTTTTCACACCTGACAGTTTGGACTTGTCACTAACGCTCTTCCTCAGAGTGGTCACGTGATCTTGACGTGTCCGGTCAGCTGATTTAAAAAGTTTTTGGCGCTGTCTTCATACCGGTGGAGGTAGGACGACAGCACCATCTGCAGTCCGACTTTTTCAGGACAGTATCCAAGGTGTGTGAGAGTAAAAAAGCCCCGTCGTCCCAGTTTATAGTCTGGTAGGCACATTTTCGTATTTCTGTTGCCTCCGTAATCCGGCGATGATGTTTGTTGTCACCTGGGATACCGTCCTGAAGAAGTCGGACTGTCATCCTGCCTTCAACCGTAGGAAGACAGCGCCCAAGTCTGAGTCCGGCTCGAGGCGTGGCAGAGGGAGTGGTGACCAGACTGATGCTGAATTCATGTGATCTCTGAAAAAAATCCTAAAATACGACCTCCGACTCGGAAGAACGAGCTTGAACACAACTCGCGGATGAAACACTTTGATATACCCCGATTACGTAAGGATTAAACAACGAGGCGTGCGTTAAAACAGTGTAACGCTTGGAGTTGTTTAATCCGCTTATACCATGATCCCTCAATGAAAATAGTTCATATTTAAATGTGACAACCTTTAGTCTGTCCACGGATCCTGAAGACATTAGTTATTTATGTTTTAGATGAAGACAGTAGTTCATTTGGTTACCCGTTGCTATGGTGATGCTCACAGCGTAGTGATATTGCGGCGTTTCAGACGATCACAGGCCAATAATGTTTGATACAGATGGGAGCAGCTAAAATTAAGATTAAAATGCTGATTTTTGTTGTAATGCAGTGAGTTCTTGGGTCTAGTTACTGAAATAAATGATCAGGTTCAACATTTGTGCATTTACCTTTTGGATATTTCAAAAGCACAATGTAATCAATAGGGAAATGTGGCTTTTGGCCCATGTGGGAGTATAACATCACATTGTATAATCTGAAAACGACCAACAGAACAGTGATTAATTGTTGACTACCTGTGCAGAGAGCCAAGGCACTCTGACTTTTATTTTAAGTCAGAGCGCCTTGGATCTCGTACCCTTTTACCTTGGAGTCTTGGAAGCGCTCCTACCGTACCCATCGGCATACTTACCCTTCTCGTTTGTTGAGAGAGATTTTGCTTCACCTTTGCCCATGAAAACGCATTTAAACCACGATTTAGCTTCATATTCTAACTTTTGTGGTAAAATAGTAAATGGTCACTTTCTTATATAACGCTTTTCCACCTTCACGACACTCAAAGCGCTTTACATCACAGAACCAATCACCCATTCACACACACATTCATAATCATTCGTAATCATCTGCGGGAGCTGGAATCGCACTGTCAACCTCAGGGTCGATGGATCTGACCGCTCGACTGATGACACCAATGGAGCTGGATTCGAACCACCAACCTTCAGATCACTGGACTCTACCAACTGAGCTACTGTCGGCTATTTATGAGTAATTTGCCAAGAAGAAACAGCACATTCCCTCACACGATCCTCCCATCACAGCAATGCAGGTTTTTCAGATCGCTCCAGTGAATCAGAAAAGAGAATCAGGTTGAAGGTATGCTAATGTTTGTTATTGTCGTTGTTGCTCGTGCGTTCCACCGCTGCTGTCGCAAACGCTCGGATTTTGGCAAGCCGGATCGTTACATAGCTATCTCTGAGATTCCGAGATTACATGAGTGTAGAAGTAGTTTCCCCAAACACTTCTACGTGAGTGATTTCTTAGACTACGACTTTCTGCTTTCTACTTGAGTAATATTTGTTTGAAGTAACAATACTACTATTAAAGTGCACATGATTTCTATATAATTTCACTGAAACATAGCTAACATGCTTATATGTAAGATTTTACTACAACTACTACAACTTACTACTATAACATCTTGCTAAATTGTGGTGATGTTTATCATTTTACTTCCTGGTTGGACACAGATGTCACATATGTAGAGGGTCTTCCACAAATGTTACCTATAGCAACAATAGTGTTAACAATGGCCAAAACTTATGTAAATTGCACAACAGTTAGATCCAACTAAGAAAAATGAGAATTTCAAGTACTATGTGACATCACACAGGCTGCCCTGATTATAGCCAGGTGTGATAACAGACACCTGGCTCAAGCAAAAGCACAAAGTAAAAAGGTACTTAAGTAAAAGTTTAGAAAGTACTGTAGGAGTATTGTATGTAAGTATTTTACGCAATTTGTTAAAGTGTAAATGTAGTGATACTGATTTAAAAATTATACATATTTTGGTCAACAGTTGCCATACAAATCAATTTCTTAATTTTTCTCGTGAATTTTGTGTATTTATTATTGTTCGCTCAAAGCCAAAGCTTAAACTTGAAGGACGTCACCACAAACATGGTAAAAAACAAAACTCAAATCACATGAAAAGTACATTTTACTTTTGATGATGTTTATCATTTTACTTCCTGGTTGGACACGGGTGGCAGATGTGACATAGGTAAAGAGTCTTCCATGACTGTCACTTAGCAACAATAATGTTAATTAGGACCAAAACTTGTGTAAATTGCACAGTAGTTAGATTAGACTAAGAAAAATTTAAAGTTCAAGTATTAGATGACATCACACAGAACTGCCCAGGTGTTTCTGATTACAAACACCTGGCTGGAGAGGCGGAGTTTGAAGCATGGACCTGTTAGACCACTGTTCCTCCATCCCCTCATGCTCCCTTTTAGTCCTTCAGATACTTCCTAGTTTAGCAGCTTTACCTTGTGGGCAGAGTTTAACTTTAAATTATCTTCGCATTTTGGATGGAATTTTCCGTGGATGACATGGATAGAAACAAACTGCCACTTCACTGATGTAAAACTATGATAAATATTTACCACAAGTACTATCCCATCAAACCAAGTCATAATTAGAAAAACATGAAAACCTGTTATATGCACTTTACTTTAAACCTGGCACTACTGACAAACGACTGCGGCGAACAACATGCCCACACACCGCCCTTCTGCACGCTGCCCGGACATGTCTGGCTGTGCCCATAGACCGCTTCGTTTGGCGCTCCTCGTCGTCACTTTTCTACCCGAGTCAAAACTCCTGACCGTAATCGCTGCTATCTGGTCGAGCCTGTTCTGCGCTCAGGAGAAGGCATGGGAGCACTCATGTGGAATAATGCCCCACTGTGGGAATTTTCGCCTGCCTTTGTAACCGCGTCCTAATCCTCACGTGAGCGGAAACACTTTCAACAACCAACACCAATGTTTTGACACTGCAAAGATCTGAGGCTGAAGTGACTTTTGGAGAGTTGAGCCGATGTCGTTTCTTCACAGGGAAAAAGCTGCACTACCGCTACGCTGAATACATCAAGTATGAAGATTTTCACTCCTAAACTGTGTATTTGGTGTCTGAATAACATTATCTACTCTTCCTAGTCTTTTTTTTTTGCCAAATTTTGGGCAAACTTGGTACATTTGCAGCTTTGTGTTCAAAAACATCCATTCAGTCTAAGCAGGGGCTCCCAGACTTCCCTCACCCCAGACACGTCCTCCAGCTCCTCCAGTGGGACCCCAACGCGTTCCCGGGCCAGCCGAGAGACATAGTCCCTCCTGTGCCTTCCGATGGGACATGCCCAGACCACCTATCCAGAGAGGCGCCCAGATGCTCGAGCCACCTCAGCTGGCTCCTCTCGACATGGAGGAGCAGCGTCTCTACTCCGAGCTCCTTCCGTTTGACCAAGCTCCCCACCCTATTTCTAAGGGAGCGCCCAGCCACCCCCGCGGAGGAAGCCCATTTCGGCCGCTTGTATCCGCGATCTTGTCCTTTCGGTCATTACCCAAAGCTCATGATCGTAGGTGAGGGTCTAGTAGTCAAGTAGTTGGTGATATTACAAAATACTGTCCTGATCAAAGCCAGGTGTTTCTGATTACAAACACCTGGGACGGAGTTTGAAGTGTGAATACCCGTTAGACCAATCGCACTGTTTCTTAGTCCCAGACCCCGCCTCTTCTCCCCCCTTTTGTCCTCCAGGTACTGCCCAGTTTAGCAGCTCTATCTGAAATGTGGCTGTGGGAGGAGTTAAGGTGTTTTGTCCCACTTTTGTTTCGTCATGGGAAAAAAAAGCTGCTCTATTATTAAACTGTGAATACAGACTGAAGGCATCAAACATATGAAGCACATATTGCCCGATTTAGGCCCTGATTCATCTGTGGGAGCTGGAATCGTACCTTCAACCATCAGTGGACAAACTCTTTACCATAATTATACTACTGTAATCTCTACATCTAATTATGAAGCGTTTTATTGTTTGAGAATCTGGAAGTGTACATTAGCATGCTAGTTATTGTTGTGATGTCAAAACTCCACTCTGGTCTTTGAAAGTTGTGCTTATAAACTAATCATGGTGAATACTTAGGATGCTCAAAATGCAAAAGTCTTTAATTTATGCCAGTAACCCAGAAGTAAAAGTTCACAAATGCAGTGTTTTAATATTTCTACTCGAGTGCTGTTCCTATACAAAGGTCAAAGGTCATACTAACAGGCAGTCGCTGTTCCCCTCCCTCCTGATGACCTCAGAGCGGTGAATGGAGGACTGTTCAAACGGACACATTGGACCCATTGAGAAAAAAAGTGAAACAGTTTGGACTTGCATGGCGCTTATCATAATCATAAACCCAAAACATTTTCACTGACATAGCTGAGTAATGGCCCCGCAATAAACCAGCAACACAATGTGCTTTTGTCTGACTGGGTGAACCAATGGTACATATGGCAGCCCTGAGTCTGTCACAGTTTAAAATGTGTTAAAATGTGTCCAAAATGTGTATAAAATGTGTTTAAAATGTATCCAAAATGTGTTCAAAATGTGTTTAAAATGTGTCCAAAATGTGTTCAAAATGTGTTTAAAATGTGTCCAAAATGTGTTTAAAATGTGTCCAAAATGTGTTCAAAATGTGTTTAAAATGTGTCCAAAATGTGTTTAAAATGTGTTAAAATGTGTATAAAATGTGTTTAAAATGTGTCCAAAATGTGTCCAAAATGTGTTTAAAATGTGTTAAAATGTGTATAAAATGTGTTTAAAATGTGTTCAAAATGTGTCCAAAATGTGTTTAAAATGTGTTAAAATGTGTATAAAATGTGTTTAAAATGTATCCAAAATGTGTTCAAAATGTGTTTAAAATGTGTCCAAAATGTGTCCAAAATGTGTTTAAAATGTGTCCAAAATGTATCCAAAATGTGTTCAAAATGTGTCCAAAATGTGTTCAAAATGTGTTTAAAATGTGTCCAAAATGTGTTTAAAATGTGTCCAAAATGTGTTCAAAATGTGTTTAAAATGTGTCCAAAATGTGTTCAAAATGTGTTTAAAATGTGTCCAAAATGTGTCCAAAATGTGTTTAAAATGTGTTAAAATGTGTATAAAATGTGTTTAAAATGTGTTCAAAATGTGTCCAAAATGTGTTTAAAATGTGTTAAAATGTGTATAAAATGTGTTTAAAATGTGTTCAAAATGTGTCCAAAATGTGTTTAAAATGTGTTAAAATGTGTTCAAAATGTGTTTAAAATGTGTCCAAAATGTGTCCAAAATGTGTTAAAATGTGTATAAAATGTGTATAAAATGTGTTTAAAATGTGTTCAAAATGTGTTTAAAATGTGTTTAAAATGTGTATCATTCTGAACTGAGCTGTGCACATTATCAGTCTGGAACAGGTCTCGCTGAAATCAGAAAACATGGAACATCATGATGATTTTTTGAGTGTGATTGTTTGAAGCGTCACATCAGCAGAACAAGTGGAGCTTTTGTTACATTCAGTCGAGAGAAAAGCACAGACATCTTCCACAAATGCACAAAGCTTCTGCAACTTTTTCACAAACAAAATACTCCAACTTGACACTAAAATGATGATGCTCCAACCGCCCGTCGGCCCCTATCGCTCCAGCAGAGGCGCACCACGACGGATTCTCGTGAGTTTGTGTCCTCACACATATCACGAGAGTCAGAGGCACGTTTAGGTTTAGGTTTCCCTGTCGGATTATGTAGATTAAATAATTTAGAACTAAATAATAGTTTTCATTTGACTCTCCAGGTGGTGGGGAGTCCCGTCTCAATCAGTCCTCATGGAGAAGTTCAAGTACCTCAGGGGTTTTGTTGTGAGGGTTTTGGTCTGGTCCTGAGTTCAGTCCTGGTTCAGTCCTGGTTCAGTCCTGATTTAGTCTTGGTTCAGTCCTGGTTCCGTCCTGGTTCAGTCCTGGTTCAGTCCTGGTTCAGTCCTGGTTTAGTCCCGGTTCAGTCCCGGTTTAGTCCCGGTTTAGTCCCGGTTCAGTCCTGGTTCTGTCCTGGTTCAGTCCTGGTTCAGTCCTGGTTTAGTCCCGGTTCAGTCCCGGTTTAGTCCCGGTTCAGTCCTGGTTCTGTCCTGGTTCAGTCCTGGTTCAGTCCTGGTTCACTGAGAGAAGGGTGGAGCGTGGTGGGTGGGTGCAGCGTCTGCAGTGATGCGGTCGCTTTTCATTTATTGTTCAATCTTCCAGGTTTGGGACAAGCTCTCCTGCCATAAGATCTCGTGAGACAAAATTGGCACAAGATTGAGCACACGAGGAATGATGTCGGACAATAAAAGGATTAATGCTGGAGAGTTGCACCTGCTGTAGAACTTGGAGAGTTACTAGAAAGTGCAATATAAATAAAATGTGTTATTACGTCTTGAGAAGTTGTGGTTCTAAAAAGCAGAGCAGAAGAAAGAGACCAAATTATTCAAATAATTAAATAATATTATAAATTATGATTCAACAGTAGTGGATGAGGTACTCACTTGTTACTTAGGTAAAAGTACACATACAGAGGTAAAGGATTACTCAAGTAAAAGTATCAGTAAAAGTATTTCACACAAGTGTTAATTTGTTAAAGTGTTAAATGTAGTAATAGTGATTAAAAATGAAACGAAACTAATCACCTTCTTCATTTTTCTTATGAATTTTGTGTATTTTTTTAGTTTGCTTAAAAAACCGAAGCTTGAACTCAAAAACTCAGGATGTTACCACGAACACGGTAAAAATAACTCCTCAAATCATACGAAAAGTACTTTTTACTTTTCAGGCCAGTTCAAAAATGTAGTGGAGTAGAAAGTACAGATACTGCTCTCAAATGTAGTGCAGTAAAAGTTAAAAGTATCTACTGTAAAATGTACTTAGGTTACGCAGACACCTAAAAATTCTTTACTATACAAATACTTTACTACTTCCACCGCTGTGCTTCACGTTTTAGGTTTTATAAATGTCTAACGTCGTGTCTTGTCTCATCTTGTGGGGTTTAGCTGGAAGCGTACAGGCCTATGTAGGGCAGTTAGCGAGAGTATGATAAGGTCTATGGGGAAGTACAGTATCTTTTATGACTCAATGTTTTATCATAGCTATTTTAGAAGTTCAGTTTCATGACATGTGAAAACAAGTGATTGCCACATCAACTATTAACCATAAGACAGAGGAAAACTTAAAGAGGTGTGGTTGTATTGTACGTGTGATATTGTGTGAGTGTGTTGGGGTCAGAGAGTGGACATTACGGATTCATGTTATTATTGAGTAAAGTAATTGAGTTTAAATCAGACCTATTATGCAAAATCAACTATTCGGAGTTTTTACCTCCATTTATTCACTCAAAGTTGTATTTGGAGCGGTTTATGCAGGTCTAAGCAATCTTGAATCGCTTATTTTCACGACTCCAACTCGTTTTCGCCGCCACCACGGCAACGCCAGCTCCCATTGGGCACCGCAGTTTTCTGACGTGGAAGACAGCGGACCTGCTTCTTTTATTAAGTTGTTTCAGATCAATTTTGCGTTTTAAAATGTGCAAATTGCAACATAATGATCCACGGGTGTCGTAGATTCTAACGATACAGCAGACACAAGCACAATATGTCTGCTTGAAAAACATAGGCCATATACACTCACCTGAAGGATTATTAGGAACACCAGACTAATACGGTGTTTGACCCCCTTTTACCTTCAGAACTGCCTTAATTCTACGTGGCTTTGATTCAACAAGGTGCTGAAACACTCTTTAGAAATGTTGGCCCATATTGACAGGAGCATCTTGCAGTTGATGGAGATTTGTGGGATGCACATCCAGGGCACGAAGCTCCCGTTCTACCACATCCCAAAGATGCTCTATCGGGTTGAGATCTGGTGACTGTGGGGTCATTGTAGTACAGTGAACTCATCGTCATGTTCAAGAAACCAGTTTGAAATGATTGGAGCTTTGTGACATGGTGCATTATCCTGCTGGAAGTAGTCATCAGAGGATGGGTACATGGTGGTCATGAAGGGATGGACATGGTCAGAAACAATGTTCAGGTAGAATGTGGCATTTAAACAATGCCCAATTGGCACTAAGGGACCTAAAGTGTGCCAAGAAAACATCCCCCACACCATTAAACCACCACCACCAACAACCAGTGGTAACAAGGCATGATGGATCCATGTTCTCATTCTGTTTACGCCAAATTCTGACTCTACCATTTGAATGTCTCAACAGAAATCGAGACTCATCAGACCAGGCAACATTTTTCCAGTCTTCAACTGTCCAATTTTGGTGAGCTCGTGCAAACTGTAGCCTCTTTTTCCTATTTGTAGTGGAGATGAGTGGTACCCGGTGGGGTCTTCTGCTGTTGTAGCCCATCCGCCTCAAGGTTGTGCGTGTTGTGGCTTCACAAATGCTTTGCTGCATTCCTCGGTTGTGACGAGTGGTTAATTCAGTCAACGTTGCTCTTCTATCAGCTTGAATCACTCGGCCCATTCTCCTCTGACCTCTAGCAGCAACAAGGTATTTTCGCCCACAGGACTGCCGCATACTGGATGTTTTTCCCTTTTCACACCATTCTTTGTAAACCCTAGAAATCGTTGTGCGTGAAAATCCCAGTAACTGAGCAGATTGTGAAAAACTCAGACCAGCCCGTCTGGCACCAACAACCATGCCACGCTCAAAACTACTTAAATCACCTTTTTCCCATTCTGACATTCAGTTTGGAGTTCAGGAGATTGTCTTGACCAGGACCACGCCCCTAAATGCATTGAAGCAACTGCCATGTGATTGGTTGATTAGATATTTGCATTAAGGAGAAATTGAACCGGTGTCATAATAATCCTTTAGGTGAGTGTATTTTGCATTTAGTCATTTACAGGTTCTGTTATTGCACATTAGACATCATGCATTTTTACTGTGACTGGGCTTGCCTCTCCACAGACCTGACCTGTCGTGGAGTTGGCGTTTTGCTTGATTCCAGGCGAAGCAATCGAGACAAGTAGGTGACATAGTTTCCACCGCGATACTTGAATAATACGGATTTGAAGCTTAAGTTATTTTCCATTAAAGCCACAATATGTTATTTTTTAGCCAACAAAATAGACTAAAATAGAAGCATGTTTTTAAATTTTTTGGATGCTCTGACAACATACATACTTATTGTGAATGGGCTTGCATCTCCACAAACCTAACTCTTACTTGGCTTGGCTTGTTTCCGTGGAAATGTCATTCCTTTGGCTACAATATTCCGCAGTATGGCATAAAACTCATCTATCCCCATGGAGAATGTTCCGAGGTGCGGTTTTAACTTTCTATTTGCGTGAAATAATCCAGAAAGTTAGTCTGAGGGTGCAGTGCGCTGTTGGAAGGTCCACAAATATGCTAATGCTTTGCCTGGCCTGTAATGTTACGCAGTGTAGCATTAAACATAAGCTATTACAGGTGTTTCATTGCTCAAAAATAGGCTACACTGAAGAAGTTGCATTTTTACAGTGAGCAGTGCATTTCCTGCTCGTCTCCATGGTGATAGCTAAGTTAAATCCAGGTGACACAGATAAATGGTTCCCAAACTTTTTAGTTTTAGCCCAAAGTGTCGTCTTAAACTCTTGCGTACCCCCCTTTTTTTTTTTTCTTTTATAGCTAATAACAACTATTCTACCTCCTTGTTTTAATTCTTTTTTGGCACAACGATCCTACAGAAATATATTATTAAGAACGTTATAGATTCAAATACTTTTCAATTCCATATTTCTTTAAAATCTGAAGTCATTCCAAGCGCCCCCCTCGTAAGTGCCCGTACACCCCCAGGTCCCCGCACCCCTGATTGGGAAACCTACACCTTTAAAGAGCCCATATTACTACGATGTTACTGTGTTATATAATGTCGCTTCCTCATCACAAACAGACCTGGAGTTGTGTTTTGCTTCATGCATATTCACGCTGACTTCTTCTCTCACACAGAAAACACTCCGCTCCACCTTGTGATGTCATCAGGTGGTAATACAGGAAGTGCTCCAGTGTGTTTTTTTAAACTCATTCGCTCCATAAACTCCATTCACTACAAACATTTGCGTGATTTCCGCTCGGGAATAGTCAATCTCCACTGAACTAAAGTTAAAAGGAGCTGCTGACTTGAAAACAACCGCTTCATGACGTCACAAGGTGGAACCGGAGTAATAATGCAGTGTGACTCAAACATGTGAGTCAACGTGTGAAGGAAACAAAACAAAAGCACAACTCCAGGTATGTTTTTGATGCGGTAACAGCATAATAGTGTGACTCAAAGCTCACAAGAGTCCATTTAGTGTAATATAGGACCTTTAATGCGCACTGTCCCATTTTTAATAAATAAACATGCACAGGCCTGCCAGACAGAAAAGTTACGCAGTACCTCACAGCATTAACACTAATACAGCAAGTACCAAGCAGTTCTTTCCCTAAACTCTCCTCTCTCCTCTGCGTAAAGTTAGATTCCGTGAAAGCCAAACGTAAGTCAGTTTATTACAGGCTGTTTATGTAGGCGCACTATTCTCAGACCGCTATATTTGGACGAGTCTCATTGAAATTCAGCTCGAAAACCCGCTGCCCTCCGCGTCCAGGCCGCCTCCACTTCGTCCACAGGAGCCGAGCGCAGCGAGAGAGCCTGAGAGAGCGAGCGAGAGGGGCGGAGAGGCGGGCCCTCGCAGCCGGGAAGGGCGTTCTCTTTGCGGTCAGACCGGTCAGAGTCATCCCCAGGGGTGGGTCCTCCTCCTCCGGCAGCCCAGAAGGAAAAACCAACCCACCTTTTTTCATTGTTAAGAACGCGGTGGAATGTGATAGTTTGATGCGAGAAAAATAGCGGAGGTGAAGTGAAGTTCGCTTTGGGAACGGGGCAAAAACCTGCGCTGCGCTTCGGGCCGCGTCGGAGGATCATGCGGCAAACGCCAATCCCGTAAAACTGCACAAGTTGTGGATTTACCGCTGTGCTGTCGGGGCTTATTGTTGGAGCAGCTAAAGAAAGGTAGAACCCTCATTTGTTTCCTTGCTTTGAATAGCGGGTATGTCAGCGTTGGTTTAGGGGAAACGCAGCGGTTTCCGTACAGAGGGGGGACCGACTACTGCAGAAAGTCAAGCTGCGGCAAGTTTCCTCCGCCTCCTGATCGAGTCCGAGCCGAGTCCGGGCCGAAAGAGAATGTTCAGGTGATAGTTTTGTACAGGAACTTTGCCATTTTGTGCATACTTGTCGTTGCGCACTGGTTTGGAGCGGTGCGTGTGTTGCGCATCGCCTGTTCACCAAAATTCAGGGATTTTAACATCAGGAGGAATTAAAGGGATAGTTCGGATTTCTTTTTTTTTTCTGTAAGTGGGTCTGCAGTACAGTTGGCAGCGCGTACGAGCAGTTTGGAGGAGCAGACAGCCAAGTCATGTTCCTAACTGTGTCTGAAGAGTAGGGCTGCAGCTATTATTTCAGCAGCACTAGTCAAACCATTATTTTTATTGTACATTGAGACGTTTTAAAGGGCTCATATTACGCTATTTTCTGATCTGTTATAATGTTTCCTCATCACAAACAGATCTGGAGTTGTGTTTTGTTTCATTCACACATGTTTAACACACAAATCTTGCATATTTAGGCTGAATTTTTCTCTTAAACGAAAAACACTCTGTTCCACCTTGTGATGTCATCATGTGGTAATCCAGGAAGTGCTCCACTGTGTTTTTAAACTCCATACATCTTCACTAGACTCATTTGGATCGTTTCTACCCTGGAATTCTTAATCTCTAATGAAATAAAGGTAAAAGGAGCTGTTAACTTAAAAAAAAAAAACTACTACTTCATGACATCACAAGGTGGAACAGAGCATTTTGAGCTTTGGAGATGTGACAGACTAATAATAAAAGGTAAGACCTGACCAAACATGTGTGAATAAAACAAAAACTCAACTTCAGGTGTGTTTTTGATCCGGTAACTACATTATAACAGGGCTAAACACTCACAAAAGTCGATTTTACGTAATATAGGACCTTTGTTGATATAAAAGCTAAGTATTTTGGAGTCTGCATTATTCAGATAAAGATGACAATGATCAAAATATGTTTACGATTATGTTTTATGGGCTATTAATCGTTGTATCCTTACTAAACTGCTTATATTTGCTTTTTTGCACATATGCTTATAATGTTCTAGTGACGTTATCAAATGAAGTTGTGCCTATCTTGATTTCGTCAGGCTATCTTGGTACATTGTAGATAATTGACATTTAAAAGTTCCTTGTCGTCTGTACTTGGGTAACACTAGAACTGCCGTGAGGTCTATAGATAACGTGAACTGTTCAGATTTTGTTTTAAATGCATAACGAAAGGTACAATTTTACATTTCTGGAGGTGCCAGCTTGTCTTCATGGGAAGTTATTATTAATGCCGCACTGTGGAACATCCCAAACATTGATGTCGCCATGGAGACAAGCCGGTGACGGACCCTCGACGTGAAATGTCAGGGTTTTGAAACTTTAGACAACCCTATTTCGATATTTGAAGCTCATCCAGTTTCGTGGTAGACTGTGGCCGACAGATCTAAATAAATGTGTTTAACTTTATGGCAGAATCATTTGTTCTGACTTTGGTCTTGAAGATTAGATTTGGTATCGCAATTGGACGTCATATGTGAAAAGGCTCATTATCTTCTCTTAAACCACATCTGTAACTTCTAACATCTGGATTAAAAACACACCAAAAGTAAGATTTTTGAGTACAAGTTGTGCTTATTCTTCCCACTGTAAGTTTTTGGTGGTGGTAAAATACTACGTTCATATAGCCAAGATCGGGAGGGTGAAGTGTCTTGCCTAAGAACACAACAGCAGTCTGCACTAGAGCCGCACTGAGGCACCTGGTATTCGCAGCGGTCTCCCATCCTAGTATTAACCAGCCCAGCCCTGCTAAGCTTCCAAGATCCTGTGAGATCGGGCACTGGCACAAGCAGGTATGGCCACACACGTTACTTGAGTTTTGTGCCTCCACTTAATATTATTTTGAAGTAACTCTTACCTAAAATTTGTGGCTACTCTGCTTTTAGAAAGAACGTGATGTAATTGCAAACATCCCCAGATTACAACCTCTGAATGCGCTGCACTTCAGGCCAGTATTAGTCGTAGTGTTTGTTTAGCCCCTGCCTGTACCTGTGCATGCCCGGCCTCGGCTCCTCCACACAGAGCCCCTTTAGCCCGAGCGCTAACACACGCCGGCTAACACAGAGCGTGGTGTGTGTGCATCCGGAGAGCTAGCGCCAGTCGCGGTGTGCCAGGTGGGGCTCGTAAAAGAGGAACAGGGAACGGACCTGCCCCGACCTGCCCCCAGCATGCAGCCGATGAAACGCAGAGAGCACAAAGTGGTTGATGGTTTTCCAGTAAGACTAACCCCTCCTCCTCTTCCTCCTCTTCCTCCTGCTGCTGCTGCTGCTGCTGCTGCACACTGTACCAGCTCAGAGCTCAAGGAGGTTTCTAAAAGGAACTCTGCACTTTTGTAAATGAGGGGAAATGTTTGATAAAAAGTGCTTGTCTAATGCGAAATCTCACTTCTGCTGTTACAACTGTCACGACTGAACCTGTGCCTCCAGAGCCTTAACCTGCAGATAGAGACACAACTTTTTCTCACTCGCATCCTTGTGTAAAACCTCCGAACCTCCAGAATTCACTCACTGACCTGCAGAGGCTGCACTAGCACTGATTCATGATTGGCTGCAGGTGCTGGGGTTTAGGTAGTGACCGTTCAGATCAGATAGAGGCATTTTAGGTTTAAACCGACTGGATTTCAGCTTTGAAACTGGCAACGCAAATGAGAGACTCATGTGTGGCTCCGGTAAAATCTATATTGGATTTGAGCCTGTTTACCTCATATTTGGGCTCACAAATACGTCATGGCTATAGACTTTACATTTTTTTAACGATGGGGATGGAGATGTTATACTTATTCCACAGTATGGCGTTTTGTCTTCCATTCAACCAGTTATATGTTTGTATTCCTTAAAAAAAAACATCCATTCTCACTGTAGGTTCGGTCACCTCTCCACAGACCTGACCTGTAACTCGGTCTGTCCACTTGGCCACTCTCCAGAAAATAGTCTGCTCCACTTTGGGTGAAACCAAAAGCTGCTCATTATGGGTGTCCGATGAGGGCTTAAGCAGCACAGCCGGATTATAGGGCCTGGCTAACAGACTGCACCATAGAGGACTTTCAAATGTTTGTGGTGTGGAAAACCAGGGCAAAACAAGCCTGCGATCCAGAATACACACTTCTCCAGTACTTTACCAAGATGTAAGTCTGGTCGCCGGTGAAGCGGTTCAGATGGGTGTGATTGACAGGTGGATTGGCCAATCGGGGACACGCACGGTCTGTGGTGTGGTTCTGGCTGGAGCCTTGACGGAGGGCGGGACTGGCATCACTCTGTATAAAAAAAAACAACCCAGAGATATCAGTCTGGATGTGCCAAGCCTGTCAAAAAAGCTGTCACTGCTTCAGAATAATTATAGATATTTTACAGAGGAAATTATTTTACTTGAATAATTCTTTGGGGACCGTTCCAAAATTACATTTATTTAGGCCTGTCACGATAACAAATTTTGAAGTGCGATATATTGCTGAATAAATCTAGACGATAAACGATATTGAAACCAAACCATAAAGTAGAAACATCCTCCAAAAAATATTCTAAATGTACAATATTGTAAAATAAAATTAAAATTAGTAGCAATAGATAAAATAAACAGAATGCACCATGTTTTCCTGACTATAAGTCGCATTTTTTTTCATAGTTTGAGGGTGCGACTTATACTCAGGTGTGACTTGTATGTGAAATTATTAAAATCTATAATTTCACTTTTTCGTTATTGTCTGTATTATTTTTGTAATAATAGAAAGACTGAAGAAAAATCATATTCTGCTGAGTTTAATTCATACTGGACACATTCACTTTAAAGATAAAATGTCGGTTCTTGGTCTCGGATTTTGTAAAATAATTTTCCCAAAAAAATGCGACTTATTGTCCAGTGCGACTTAAATATGTTTTTTTTCTATGCATTTTTTGGCTGGTGCAACTTATACTCCAGATGAACTTAATAATATTAATATTTTAATGAGTCATAGAAGTTCATAATTTAATTGTAGTACAGTAAAAAAAATAAAATAAAAATCCTACAAATACAAAGGACCCATGATAAGTATTAACCCCCCAAAACTATTCCGTCTATCATGCATTTATTTTATTTTTATTTTAGTTTATCGATAGGCCTGTCTCAATAATTACTATATCAGAAAGGCACATTTTTCATATCCGATTATAATGATAAAAGTTGGTAGCTACTATACAAAGATTCAGTGTTGCAGATCCCGGTGAGTAGGCTCGCCCGTCAGTGAGCCGGTGTCTGGGTCAGTCTGCACTCCACATCCTGCTCTGTCATGGATCTGTACGGGATATTTTTAGGTTGGGACTCTCCCTGTGGCCACAGTAACCCCCCAGGCCTGGAACGGAGCGGAGAGGATGCAAGGCGCACAGGAAGGGGACCGCAATGATGGTTAAAAATGCATCATCAAACGGTTATAAAGTCGGGCACAGACTGTTCAGGAAAGATTAAATGTTTGCTTGTGCGATACTTATAATATGGTGTTGTGCCGTCTTTATCATAATGTAACAGTGTCTCCAGGCGGGACAGCGGTGGGAAGTAGGCCTGTCGTAAAATGTTAACAAATTTAACAAATTTTGAAGTTCGATACAGCTCAGAAGCAAATATATAGAGAATAATATTGAAACTCCTTTGTCATAGATGCAAAAACCCCAAGAGCAGATTTAAACCACAAAAACTATTCTAAATCTACAATATTGTTAAAAATTTTTTAAATAAACTGCAGAATGAAACACTTGCATCTGTAATGAGACATAGAAGTGAGTAATTCAACCTTTTACAGCTTAAATCTTATCGTATAGCCAAAAAATAAGCAAAATTTTCCCAAAAATAACCCAAAAAGTTCAATTATAGAGCAGAGGCAGACTGTGTGCTTATTATGGGATGTGTCTGTTAGCTTGAGCTGGAAAGACGGGAGCTAATGAACTTAACAAAGCCGTATTCTGTAGGGACTAGATTAGAAAAGACTTGTGCACATTCATGAATTATGGAAGATAAGCACTGTTACCATGTGCGGTTAACATCTCAAACTACAGATTATATTCTGAATCGGCGAAAGTCCTGAAAATGTCACCTTTTAAGGCCACACGTTATGCATTACATTGGTTTGGCGTTTAAACTTAAATGGGCTTAAAAACTTTGTTGGGTGTCTACCTGTGACGCAACAATCCTGGGAAAATTCAAACCACATATTCTCTGAGGATTACTGAAACCAGCAAGCATTAAGCAAAATGCAACTCCAGCTTAGGGTTGCCCAAAATATCGACCATCAGATACTGAAACTAGTATCAAAATTAGTCTGTGTTAGCTGAAAATCACATTCTGTTGCCTAAATAAAGAGTGTTTTTATCATTATCGTGGTATCAGAATCAGTACTGAGTCTATTCTTTAGTATTGAAATTGAAAAGTTTGATATTTTAGTATCGTGACAACACTAGCCCAGGTGTGTTTTTGATGACAGAATATTGTTATAAGCTAAGTTGTTGCATAATATGTGTCCTTTAAATGGCAAGCTAACTCATGGAGCCCCGCACTGACCGCACCGCTCAGAAAATGGACATTACCTTTATCTATTTTTCCATACACTCATTATCGTTTGCTCTTTTAATCGATTAATCGGTCAATGGTGCGTTAGTCGGCCTACATGTGCATTAGTGGACTTACTTTATTTCGATTATAAGGATTTAAATGGGCAACAGCAGAAAGGAGAAGTGACTGAGTGGGTTTATATTGTGGTATTTACAAGTTCAATTTAACTTTATATAAATACATAGTTTTCTAGTACTTTTTTTGCATGAACTCCCCCTGCAGGTGTAGTCTTGCGAGTGCAGTTTGGGTCAAATACATAGAGATGCGTAATAGTTTTGAGAGCTTTTGCCACGCCCCCTTTTTTAGTCGACTAATCAATCAGCAGCATGTCTTTAGTCAAAAACATACAACCCCAAAAAAAGTGTGAATTATTGGATCTTTAAAGAGGGAGTATTATGCAAAATGTATGTTTGGAGCTTTCTACCATGTTATAACCTTGTTCCCTCATCAAAAACATGCCAGAAGAGTAGGTTTTTTAGCGTTTGAGTACTTAAGCGGTGTCTCTCGGGCCTACATCACCCATGCTCCCACATGACAATTCTTCACAAATATACAAAAACATGATACAAAACTGTACAACTTGACAAACTGGGACAATGTGCAGGGTGTTAGCAGTTAATACCCCATAGAAGCGTAATACTCTCTGTTTAAAGTGAAAAAAGGGCATCCTGCATAAAACGAATGCTATTTTGTGTGAGTTTAGTGCGTATGTCCTCGCTCCTGTCTCCTGTCTATCGCTTGTCCAGTGTTAGGAGTCTGTGTGGGAGCAGGTCTTGTCTCACTTGTAGTTGACGTGTCTCCTCAGTGCAGGCTTGACTCTGTAAGTGTGAGTGTGCACACTTACACTCTCTTCTCTCTCTTCTCTCCAATCTGTCAATCTGAGATCTCACCTCCCAAACCACAGACTGTATAAAGAAGTGGACTTGAGGGAGTGTGACGTCACCCACGGCGTTCGGCTCCAGCAAAATGAAGCTCATCGAGGCTCGAGCGGTTATAGGGGCCAATTTAAAGCCGTATTCCGTATTTGAAACTACGACCGCGAGTGCCATGGCAACCAAAGAGCCAATCAGGAGCGAGGCTGTTTTAGGTGATGCCTGTTCCCGCCCACACCGCTAGTCTAGCAGGAAGCAGACACTTAGCAATTCTGTCAGTCAAAACTGTTGCTAACGCCAATGGGAGTGACCTCGGGGGAAAAAAGGTGCATGATTTTTCTGTTATTAATGTTCATATCTGATTCAAGGGACACAATAGTGAATAAAAATACCAGGGAGACTGCGCTAAAACCGTTTAAATCAGTGACCAGACATGTCACGGCAACATCACCACTCCTGAGGAAGAGCATTAGTGAGTAGGACTAGCGAGCGGTAAACTAGTGAGCGGTACACTAGCGAGCGGGTAACTAGCGAGCGCGGTACTAGCGAGCGGTACACTATTGAGCAGTTACTAGCGAGCAGTACATGTTGAGCGAATACTGCGAGCGATACTAGCGAGCAGTACACTACCGGAGCGATACTAGCGGCAGTGTACTACCGAGCGGTACTACCGAGCGGGTACTACCGAGCAGGTACTACGGCGGTATACCGAAGGGTACTACCGAGCGGTACTACCGAGCGGTAATACGAGCGGTACTACCGAGCTGGTACTACCGAGCAGGTACTACCGAGCGGTACTACCGAGCGGTACTAACCGAGCGGTACTACCGAGCGGGTACTAACGACGGTTACTACCGAGCGGTACACTAGCGAGCGGGTACTAGCGAGCAAAACTGTTAGGTTATGAAATAAACTAAACTTGGTCTGAAAAAAAACCTTTAAATAAATTAACGAAGATCCATTACCCTTATTGGATGGTTTATCATGCTAGTTGTTTTTGCATTAAACGTAACGGCAAGAATCCACAACGGGCCTCTGAAAGCTGTAAATAAGTCCATATAGAACTAGAAGTAAAGCGTTCATTTTTTGCAGAATATCTTCCTTTTTTCAGCGCCACACTAACTGGATCAACACCCTAAATAAAATTATCTTCATAACTGCTGCATGTCCGTGGTTTTGTCGTTCTGTTGACGGGGAAAGTGGCAGTTGACTGCACAAAGTTGCGACAAACCGGAAGTTGGCAGATGGGCTCTGGGAGATAATTAATCCTCAACCAATGAGAGTCCAAGCAGCCCTTGGTATTTTTTATAGACTCTTATAAAACATGTGCTTATGAAAGGCTCGCTTAAGCATTGTGTTGAATCTAAGTCAATTTTTAACAAGTATGAAAATTGTGATGTTAATCTCGAATATGCAGGGAAAAGCCCCCCATGTGAAACCTTTTCAAAACTGATACACTGATGATATAAAAGCTC